>OZ025299.1:186656844-187261074 GCA_964019185.1 Maratus speculifer
TTAATTGAAATGTATTTTCTAATTATGTATTCATTTTAAAAGCACATCAAAGTTTCTTATTTCATGCAAATATTAAATTATTAAAAGTGTTTAAAGTTATTTTACAAGTCATAAATATATTGAAAAATCCAGTCATTTTTTATATGAAAATTTTAAAAAAATCAGAAATTTCCCTTTGTAAAAAATTATTTACCAAAGAAAAAAAAAGAAGAAAATTAAATTAATGTTTCTATTTTATTTTTAGGTAAAAATGTAGATAAGTTAACAATCAAATATATCTACATAATCATTAAAAACATATGCTACATTAAAAAATAAAAACGACATAAAATGAGTCCTTATTCTAATTTAAAGTTATTAATTATGAACTTCTTATTTTATAAAATTAATTTTTCCTTTTTACAAATATATATTTCTTAAATTAACAAATTGAATTACATTATAATTCCTAAAAAAAATATATTATCAAAAAAACCTCTAAAATTCGTTTTTTTTTTAAATTTATTTATTTATTTTATTATTATTATTATTATTATTATTTGCAAGAAAGATTCAGAAATATTCCCCATTTAAAAAACTCACTACCAAAAAAATATATATATATTATTTTTATTTAATTTTTTAATTAAAAAATGTTTATAAATAACAAATTATTATTCTAACACAATATTATATTCTTATTTTATAAAATTAATTTATCCGTTTTACAAATATATATTTCTTAAATTAACACATTTAATTACATTATAATTCCTAAAAAAATTATATTATCAGAAAATTTCCTAAAATTCGTTTATTTTTATTAATTTGCAAGAAAGATTCAGAAATATTCCCCATTTAAAAAACCCACTACCAAATATATATATATATATATATATATATATATATATATATATATATATATATATATATATATATATTATTTTAATTTAATTTTTAAATTAAAAAATGTTTATAAATAATAAATTATTATTCTAACACAATATTATATTCTTATTTTATAAAATTAATTTTTCCTTTTTACAAATATATATTTCTTAAATTAACACATTTAATTACATTATAATTCCTAAAAAAATTATATTGTCAGAAAAGCCTCTAAAATTCGTTTATTTTTTTTTAATTTGCAAGAAAGATTCAGAAATATTCCCTATTTAAAAAACTCACTACAAATAAATAAATAAATAAATAAATAAATAAATAAATAAAATAATAATAAATAAATAAATATATATATATATATATATATATATATATATATATATATATATATATATATATATATATAATTTTTAAATTAAAAAATATTTATAAATAATAAATTATTATTCTAACACAATAATAAAAAATATGTTTTACCGTATCATTAAACGACATAAAATGAATTTTTATTCTAAGTAAAAAATATTAATTACCGGCCCATAATTTATTAAAGTAAGTACTTCCATGTCAAAAATATATATTTTATAAAATTAACACAACGCATGTAATTACATTATAATTCATAATAAAAAATTATTATTTTCGCAATTAGCCTAAAAATAAAATTATTTTATTAAATATTTACTGATTTTTAAATTCAGAAGAAAAACCAATTCATTTGCTTTAGCTAATTCGCTAAAGTATTTGTTTAATTCATTTAATGTTAAATTATTTTTTAAAATACACGCTCACATAACGAATTACAATAAATAAATAAATAATAAAATAAAAGCTCTTTAAAACATCCAATTTTTCTGCCTGCCATTCAGCTTTTGCAACAAATAACCTTTAATTGAAATGCCTCCCCTTTATACCTCGCACAACACTAACCACACAAGTCTCAACGGGCAAGTGGTCAAAGCGTGTCTCTCCTGTACCTGGGATCGTCAGTTTGAGTACAACTGTTTCCACAGTCAAAATCTGCCTTTGAAATGTTAAAAAGGAAGCTTACCAGAATGGTCAATAGATGGCGCCAGCAGAGCCAATTTTTTTGGGTGGGAGGGGCATTTAACTTCAAATTCACTGCAGAAAATGTGTAGTTATGAACTATACATTCACTGTAGTGATTTTGTAGTTGTTGACTTCGAAAAAACTGCAGTGATTTGTGCCAAATCACCACAGTTTCGCAACTGCATTTTCTTTGCAGTTTCACTAGAGTTCATTTTTAGCTGGGTTCTCATATCGAAAATACTTTTTTTTCTGGGGAATCGATATAAATTCAAGATTTGCCAGGTTGCTGTCCATTTCTTTTGTTAGTTCTACTAGCACTAGTTGCTGGGTACGTTCGTACGTCTTCAGGTTGCAAAAATACTATAAAATGTTCTAATATAAAAAAATTAGAGCTATTTTACTTCACTAAAAACTAGTATTAGAATTTTTTGGCAAAAAGTGGTTGGATTAATGAGTGTATGGTAAAAAAATAATAAAAGGTAATGAAAAATGAACTAGAGAAGGATTTATGTTGTATGTCAATGTGCCCCATACAGCCATTTTGAATAAAATGAGTCTCAAATCCAACACTTCATAATTTACCTAACAATAAAGAATGATGACCTGATAAAGAGTAGCTTTACTTGCCAGGGAAAGTATTCTATTCGGTTGAAAATACTGGAACAATTGTATAATACCATTTTAATAGTATAACTCAAATTTACTTTTGATCTATAAGAACAATAAATCACCAGTCCCATTTCAACAAACTATTGAACCGTGCCAAGACTTTCTGTATGTAGTTTTGTACACTAGCATCATCTTTTGGAGCTGTTGTGAAACTTCCTGTAATGACCTTGTGAGCAGTAGAGAGGGTGTATCAATGTGCCTCAGTTCCCCCTAATAGTTCTTGAGATTCGGCTATCGTGGAAATTTTGATTAATGCAGCATAGCAGTGTTACCTGTTGAGCGATATACACCTAAAACCAATCAGATGTAATTCATATCATGATCTAACGGAATCTAAAGTTTTGTGAAATTCCGTACATTAGTTCTTGAGAAACACAAAATTTTTGCACCTACAGACAGACTTACAGACTGATAGATTCACAGACAGACATTATATAAAAGCATGTTTTTCGAGTTCTCTGACCCCAGAAACACGTAAATTTGTCGAAAACCGATTTCGAAAATTTTCAAGAATCCAGTACTTTCTTCTTGTTAACCTCCTCACTCCTGATGTCGCCTGATGGTGACAGTAAAAAACACCCTTTAAATTAATTTAAATGCTTCTTAAATTGACAAAAATATATTTAGACTTTTTAAATAAATGTGTGCTTAGTATAATTATCGATATATAAATTGATGCATCTTTGGAGATGTTTTATAATAATTTTAATCTGTGTTTCGTTGTGCCACGTAAAATTTGTCTCAGGAGTGAGGAGGTTCAGAGAAAAGAAAGTAATAATATAGGGAAAAATTAATACATTATGATTCAGACAATTTAAAGTTTAAATTTTTTCCTCACTTCTGCCTTATGAGTGGTTGGAGATGGCCATATATGTACATAGAACACAAATATGAGAAATTAACAATTCAATGAATATTATATTTTCATAAATCTAAATAAAATTTTTAAACAAAACAAAACAAAAATGATTTGGGTTTATTTGTTATTATACTACCAAGACTGCGCCTGTCGAGAGGTTCTTTTGGGAGAGCAATTAATGTTTAGTTTGTGCAAAGTGTTGACCACTGTTATCGCCTCTCCTCTAACAAAAAATAACAACATTAAATGAATTCTTTAATTTAAAAAAATTAATAAGGCCTGTTCTAGATTAAAACTTCTGATAAAATCTTCGCATGAAAATGCAGTTTTATTTAAAAGTGAATATTATATTCAACGAATATGAATTTAATTGGTCTTGGAAACATTAGAAACACAATACTTCATTAAAATTAGAAATACTATTGTTTGACGAAAGATTTGCTTCAGACTGTCATCAAATACGTAGATCTATTAATCCTTGTCAGACGTATAATTTAGCACGTGAATGTTGAACAAAAGAAATTACCTCTGTTATAAAGAGAACTATAATTTAGTATTATTATTGAGGTTACATGATTATAGAAATTTATAGCCATGATTTTCCTTTTGAATTATGTCAATTAGTATAAGCTTCGTGGCATCATAACTATGAAATGTGTTATAAACTAAAAAAAACAAAATTTGAAAAGATGAAATAAGCATCAATTATAAATCACTTTGAATTTAAAAAGATGTTTTATATCTATCTGGGAGCATTTTGAAGCAAAAATGTTTGTTTTGTATATATCGAAATAACAGGCTTGCCATTCAAACCATACAGATCTATGACAAACTGAGTAAGGTTTTTCTTCACAGCATTTAAGCAATATCTTTAGATGAGTACGTGAGTTTCAAATTCGCCTTATCTAAAATGAAAAAATCGTGTTTTCTCTATCTATCTACTTTATTGATAAACCTGCACAGAAAAAAATACTACAATCTGCAAAAGACTAGTTTTCTCCTGTAGTTTTGGCACTGTAAAATTTTGGTTTTCAATGAAAACAATTCGATGCAAGTAAACGTTTTTCATAAATTCCCAAAATTTAATTTTCTGGATAAGAGGGATTTTGAAACTCACGTCCACCTGTGCACATAGTAGCCATCAGAATAATGCTTAAAGTATACTAATGTGTACAAGATAATGCTTAAAATATACTAATGTGTACAAACACGAATAGATTAATAACCATTTGCTTTGTTCATGGGTGTTTGATAATTTTGTGCATTTTTTCGCACGAAATGCGATAAATACGTATTGGAAAATTTCAGCTTCCTGCCACAAGAATTATTAAGATATTAATTTTCTTATTATTCTTTTACCTATTGAATAGTTCATTAAACACAAAACATCTTGATTTTTCCCACGTAAGTAGACTCTTAATGGTTTTAAATTTAGCTGTAAAAGCATTTAATGCATTTCTGTGTAGTGTCCTGTACCTGCCAAATGTAGGGGAGACTTAGGCACATGTGAACAGTTCACATATTTATAGCCTTTACTAATAACTGGGTTAATTTCAATAAACAAGAGCTACTAAATATAGCAAATGGATCTTTTTTTTATGCATGGTAATTTTTTTAAAAACATCTTTATAGTTCTTTTTACTTCTTTTTATAGTTTCGTAAACTCAAAAATTTGTTCCATGTGCCCCATCAGCGGGGAAGTTATGAACACACGTGGGGCACATGTGAACACAGGGGGAAAATATCCTTTAACATGTTTTTTGTTCTGTTACTTATTTGTCGTCATACTCGTTAGTTATATTATGTGTTAAATTCATTATAAAAAGAAAAAAATATGCGCAAATTTCTATACTTTCTGGGTGATATGTTTGAACACAAGATTATAAAAGAAATATTACAGAAAACTGGCCAAAAGCACCCCATCAATAAAATACTTTATTAGTGTGATCAGCATTATTTTTGACTAGAGATTGTCCCAAAGAGACTGAAACGCGCTTTAATTTTTTATCTTTTGTAGATTTCAATCCCTTTTTACCTTGAGTAATGTAATTTATAAAAGTGTTCGAAATAAGATAGGATTTAAGATTATATTGATGGGCTAGTCCTAATACTAATTTTCAGAAGTTTTACATTTTAAATTGTTGTACGTTCCTAAATTTAATGCTTATGTTTAGAAAAAGTTATTTATGATCTGACAGAAAAAAAAATAAAAACAATCTTCTATGAACAAAATTCATTAAGTTATGATACTTTTAACTTTATACCTAATATCTAATGAAATGTAATTTATTTGTTTTTAACGCCCAAAAGCTTCAAAATACAGTTTATTTTGTTGGCATTTTATGTTTCATACGCATCTCTAAGAAGTAAATAATTAATGCGTGTTTTATTCTTTTTCGGATATCCTGTGTAGTCTTTTGTAAATCTATCATATGTTTAAGATGACCGTTTACATATTTCATGCATGTACGAACAGAAATAGAAAATATTTATGTAAAACAGGAGTTATCATACAATTAAACATTCTTTTAATACATAAATAAAAATACAGTTGTTAAAATTGTATAAAAAATATAGTTTATAAGTCAATGCAATTTATGACGTAGTTTTGAAGAAAAGACACAGTCAATATAAGGGGTGAATCTTTTCACAAATTTATGCGGGTTAGTTTCCCTTAGAAAGACCCCCACGGAGGGCATCCCACCCCTTAGGGCCTATATCCCATAGTGTAAATAATTGGCCGACATACATACAACAACAACAACAACTTTTCACAAATTTTAGCTAAGAGCCTTTTTCTACATAAAGTTTAACAAAGTACAGCCTTTTCTGGAAGTTATTAATTTATACTTTTTACCAATATTCTGCTTCAAAGATTCGACGTAACTGACTTATGTTATAATTTTGGTGCAGATGAAGTAAATTATCCATTTTTGAAGAATATACCAATCGTTTTCTAACACACCATAACATCCCTTATGATTAATTATTGAGTCAGAACTAATGTTGTCAGATGTCCCGATTTGAGCGGGACGACCCTAATTTTTGAGGTTAAAAAATTCGTCCCTTGGAAGCACGGCACGGGACGCTTGATGTCCTGATTTTTCAAACTGCGTAGCGTTTTCACATTTATACAAATAAGGATTCTGTTATATGCCGTAATTTCGGGTGTATAAGCCGCAGCTCAAACAATTCTTTTTCGACCCAGAATTTTTTTAAAAACAAATATAACTAGACAGATCGCCGTAAATATTTGTCTTCAGTTACTAAATAAGATTTCTGGGTCCAAAAAGAATTGTCTGATCTGCGGCTTATACACCCGAAATTACGGTATATATAATTTTTTGCAAAACGGGATTAGTTATATTAAATGTTACATGAAAGTTTATGACTATTTGATTATTTAAAATTATAGTCTGTTTGTTGTAATCACATGTTGATAATAAAAACCTTTTAAGCCATAATGACTAAGAGATCAGTCCTGTTGAATAGCCAAAGCTTGAAAGCGTACATTTAAAAATATTTAAACTGCTTTTATATTTTAAAATTAATTACTTGCATTCTTTAAAAGTCGGGTAATATTGACGAGTTTTACCTACTGTACTGCTGATAAAATATTAGAAGAATGCAAATATTATTGTGTGAGTTTTATGCTTTGCAGCTAACAAAGTGTTATGTTCTTAAAAGTTTGCTGAACTGGTGGTTTTTTTTTTAATTGCTTAACATGAAAATGTTTCTAATTTTCCTACCATTTAAAGATTGTTTAGATCCCACAAATGTTATATGATAAAAGAAAATTGAATTCCTTTTGTATACGTACCCATTGAGACGCTATCGTATCGCATTTGCCGTTTTGGACACTAGTCTCTACCAACAATTTAGGAACCATTTCTTTAAGATATATGCACTTATGAAGAGATGCATAGATTAAGAATTGTAAAGTTAAGCATTGTAGAAAGAAGAATTTTATCAATAATATTTCATCATTTAAAATTAATTTTCTGATCTTCATCCCTGATTGTAGGAATATGTTTTTTTTTTTTTTTCATTTTAAGGGTAGGCGTGTGTGTGTAAATTCCTTCCATTCCAGGTATCTCCCACGCATACTAAACTTCGTGACTGCTTGATGTAAGAAAGCCTCTTTGGTCATATCATTATTTCTATAAAATCATCGCTGACATGCACGGGGTTATGAAGAACCTATTGCGTGCACCTCTTTGATTGGGTTAAACCGCTACAATGACGATGGACTCCATACAGGTTCAGTTTCCGGATCTTAACTTCATAAGTAGAATCGCGGAAGTATCGGTCAGTTAAAGATATCAAGCGCAAACAAACGGCTCAACAATAATGCTCGTCCAACTGTAGCAATTTGCATATTATTAGTATTTTTCTCCTTAATTATTGCTTGTCAAATAAAAAAGAAAATTTTCCTTATTTAACTTGTCACGTTATTGTATTTACTTTATTACTGTTTGCGTATGTATTTTGTAAGGTATATTTCCTTTCGAGAAAATAAATTGGATTCCGCATTGTAAAAAAATATCTCATTTGAAATACCAGAAAAAAACTGTTTATTTTACGAGAAAAAAAAACTGTTTTGAGAATCGATTTCCGTATTTAACTGCTAAGGGAAAAGAAATTTTGTAAAAAATAAAGGTTTCCCCCGTAATTGAAAATAGTTTTTTCTTTTTACTATCGTTTAAGGATCCATTATTTTTTTCTTTATTAACAATCTTTTTATCTACAGGACTTTAATGATTAATTTCTCTATTTGATTTTAAAGAACAATCAAAATAAAATTATTTTATATTCAAACAACGTATTTTTTATTAAAATTGCGGTTTATAAGTAATGCTGAGTTTTTTACTTTATTATACTTAAAATGAATTACTAGGTTAACAAATAAATAAAAAATTATAAAAATATATTTATGCGTTGCATTCTTTCGTCATACAGCGAATGCGAAATGAATCTTCTATTCAGACTTTATTGGCGTAAAAAGACAAATGTGGGAAATTTAGCTATCAAAATTCTCGTGAAAAGAGACATTTTTCTTAATTCCCAAATAAATAGACAGTTTTACTCATTTAACTCGTCACATTATGATAATGATTTATTTATAGGTGTGTTTGCAAGTATTTTGTAAGAAATACTTACTTTAACGAAAAAAGAATGTTTTCCATTACGACTCATACTTTAATTGATATCACAATTTTAAAATTACACAAATTATATATTAATATATCATCTATATATTCATAAATTCATAAATTCATAATTACACAAATTTCATTAAAAGGAGATGCCGGTGCAAAACCTGTTTGATTAAGATAATAAAAAAATATAGACTGTATTCTATTAACAATTGCTATCCTAAGACACTTTAAAATACCATCAAAATATATAAATTTTATATAAGGAATATGCCAGTGCAAAACCCGTAAAATTAACACTGTGTAAAAAAGACCCAAATTGGATAGGAAGATTTCTGGGTACAGCAGTGTTCCAAATTGGAAAGTTCCCTTTGTAGCCTAAAACGGGTTTAAAAAATCAGGAGATCTTTAAAAACATAAAAAAATCAAAACATCTTAGATAATATATGCATTATATCTATGACGGTTTGATTGTTTTAATTTTATTAAGGATCTGCTCTGTTTTGAATCATTTTGGATTAACTATTTTGGTAACACTACTTCACCATTTTGGGAACACTACTGTACCATTTAAGGAATACTACTATACAGAAATCTTACAACCCAGTTTGAGTCTTTTATTTTTACAGTTAAAAGCATCATGAAAAGAGACTGCATTGTATTAACAACTGATACCACAAGAAAATTTCAAAATACACAAATTTAATTTAAGGAAAAAAACAGTGCAAATGGGGTTAAATTAATTTGTGTAGGTATTGGTAAAAAAATAATCAATTATTTTCAAACTTAAATAATCTGTACATTAAAAATAATAAAATAAAGCTCATAATAATCATAAAAAATCTTAGAAAAAGAAAATGATTCGAAATTCCCATCACATGGCACGTTGGTCGATAGATTCCATCGCTTGGTAATGATATTTTAAAAAATATTTAAACTGAATATAGGAATCTCAAAAGCATTCATTTTCACAAAAAATATTATTATTATTATCATTATTATTTTTAACTGAAAATTTGTGAAACATGTTCAAAAGGTTTTCTTAGAAACCCCATTTATAAATATACATAAAGGGAAACCCAAAAACCTTGAAAAGCTCATTAATTGTTTACCCTATTGAAAATATATATGCTATATACATTAAAAACATGTTAAAAATAAGTTAAGAATTAATATTATTTCGCTGAAATAATTCCATCATTAATAATCAAAACGTTAGGCTTTTTAATTTTCATATACGGTCCCTGTATCCTATAAATTATATGAATAAAAACAAGTTGGAAATTGCACGTGAACGTAGCAAATGAGGTGCGTTCGTATAATAACGAAGTTTTAAAAATATTCAGATCTTGCTGATATAGTAGAGCGTACTTCGGATACAGTATAGTAGTCGAAATCTTTGTGTTTCTGTAAATATGCAGAAAGTAATTTTTATTACACCTCAGAAACGTATATCTTATTCATAAAATGTGAAATAGTTGAATATAATAAAAACACGCCCCAAACAATGTTTCCCCGTATAGCATTATGTAGTGGAATACTTTTGTGTGGCCCTGTAATTTAATAATAACAAATTTTTGCATCACAGATTGTACAGAATGCATATTTTAGTATATATTTCATAGATTCATGCCAATTCTATTATGTTCGAATGAGTGTAACATCATAAAAATGCATTTGAATATTTTTTCCCATTGGCCGTAATGTAATGGAATAACTTTGATTGTCCCTGTAAATGATCTATGCATCCGACTTTCATAATATTTGAAATGACTCGATAAAATTACGTAATAATTATATGTTTTAAATTTCAAACGATTAAAATGCATTTAAAATTTTTTCCCCATTGACCGTAATGTAATGGAATCCTTTTGATTGTCCCTGTAATTGATCTATGCATCCGATTTTCATAACATTTGAAATGACTCGAAAAAATTACGCAACAATTATATGTTTTAAATTTCAAACGATTAAAATGCATTTGAAACTTTTTTCCCCATTGACCTTAATGTAACGGAATCCTTTTGATTGTCCCTGTAATTGATCTATCCATCCGATTTTCATAAAATTTGAAATGACTCGACAAAATTATGTTATAATTATGTATTTTAAATTTCAAACGATTCGGTTGGGTAGTTTTTGCGTTGTTATATGCGGACAGACAGACAGACAGACAGACAGACAGACAGACGGACAGACAGACAGACGGACTGAGCGACAACAATAGGTGCTACGTATTTTTACATAATTATGAACGCACCTAAAAATGATCATGCTCTGACAAATTTCCATTGTGTATTTGTTGCAGTGGTAATAAATGCTATTTACTTTTTTTACACGAGTGTATATAGAAATATAATTCTTGGAAATAATCCATTCTTTGTATCTGATTGTTTCTGAAATCCTTTTTTAGAACAGGGATAAAATCAGGAAATTTCCTGATTTTCCCCTGACTTAACACAAACATTTTTTACGAAAAACTTGTTTTTTACAATGGCGTGATTGACGATTTTTTCTACACAAAAATGCTAGTGTTTCAGCTAAAAGCATACCAACCCAATTAGAAAACGCATTTAAAGGTTTTATTTCCCCAAAAGTATCAGAAAAATCTACCTTAATTTATAAAACTGTTCAGCTTTTTGTTCTTTTCTTTCTGAAGGCCCTTAAATAGAACTTCCTGTTAACAAATACTTCCAGTTTGAGAACTGAAACAAAAGCAACCATAACTAACATTTCCAGTTATCAGCTTTCGTAAGAAGGGAAAAAAATAGTTTCGGATATCTAATTGCACAGTCTTTTAAATAAAACAATGAAAAATATTGTGAATTTTTTTCTCTAAATTGAATATTTAGACGAACTGGGCCATAATTTATGCATTATTGATAAGAATGACTGATATGTATTTAAAATTTTAATTTTGAACTGGTCATAGCCAATGAATAATTCACTGAAAAGAAAATTTAGAATTATAACTGAACCTCCCATCTATTTATGACTATATATAGCCTTCATCGTGTAAGAGACTTAAAAGGAAACTTCTATATACCCTTACTGATGTATAAGACTGTAACTAATTGAAGAATTAAGTTTTCAATTTTTTCAACTTTTATAAAATAAATACAAACACAACGGGAAAACTCATGCCACTGGAATTATAAATGAATAAATTTAACCCCTTAAAGGGCAGTGGTTAATTTTTGAACTACGTTCCTTTTATTAAATAAACAAAGCAAATCTTTTACTTATGTTCAAATAAATTTGGTTATAAATTCAGTATAAGTCAAAAATTTCAACTTTTCACGAGTAGTTTGACCCTGAAATGTTAAATATAGTTTTAAGGTTAAATATAATTTAGGTTAAATATAATTTATATCTACACTATCAAAAGAAAAAAAAAATCTGTGAATTCACGGTAAAACTACTGACAGCAAAGTTGTCAGACGTTTGCTGTTCCGTTAGTAGTATTTTCGTTTCGAGAAATAAAGGAAAGGAAAACTCCGTTTGAAGAATTGGTAACTTTCCGTAACAAGAGATGTAAATTTCCCAAGTGGATAAAAGAGTCCAGGCAAGGATTTTTTTCATCCACTTGGGAAATTTACAGCTGTTTTAATTAATTTACTGATTGTATAATCGCGTTATAAATTATTCTAATATTTCCGTTACAAGGTTTGATTTTTAATGATAATACACTGATGGACAAAATTAAGAGATGGGAGGTATTTTCACACATTTCTCAGAAAATATCTCATAAAACCTGGACAGTTGATTGTCATATAATGGCATTATGGGACTGGTGTCGCTGAGATGAGGTTACGTATTTTTGTGGGCGTTGCTAAGCCAGCAGGAGGTATAAAAGTCTGCAGCTAGCTGCTCAGCTCACTCCACTCTACAACACAGTAGTGATTTGTATAGTGTTTCTTGAATAATCTTGTTCTTTTTTGTTGATTTTTAGGTGAAGTGAGTGAACATCATCGTTTAGACGATGGTATGAGATGGAGAATTGTGGGTAGAATTGAGGCAGGGCAGTCCCAATCTCAGGTTGCTAGGGAATTGGGTGTAACTCCAAGCTTTCTTTCGACTTTGTGGAGTCAATTTCAAAACAGTGGGACAGTGTCCAGAAGGCCGGGACAAGGTCGTCCGAGAGCGACAACGCACAGGAAAGATCAGTATTTGCTACTTACAGCCAAGCGCCAAATGACGTTCTACAGAGGCACAACTGTCTAGGGACCTTGCTGCTGCCACAGGAGCATTAGTTTCAAGGAAGATTGTTGCCAGGAGGCTCGGTGAAAGAGGGTTGTATGCCAGGAAGCCCGCTTTTTGCATCCCACTCGCTCCCTTCCACAAAAAAGAGCGTGCACAATGGTGCAGACATCACCAACACTGGACACAGCTCCAATGGGCTAATGTTCTAATCACAGATGAGTCCAGATTCAGTCTTCAACCTGATTCTCGGCGAATATTCATATGGAGGGAACCTGGGACCCGATACCATCCCAGTAACATCATGGAAAGGGATCATTGTGTTGGTGGAGGACTGATGGTTTGGGCAGGGATCATGCAAGATACCCGCACACCGTTCCATGTGTTTGACACTGGTTCCATGAATGCCCAGAGGTACATGCAGGAGATCCTACAATCCATCGTGTGTCTTTTCAGGGGTGCTGTTGGCCCTGAATTTGTTTTTATGGACGACAATGCCCGACCACATAGGGCTCGCCTGGTTGAGGAGTATCTGGAAAGAGAGGATATTCATCAAATGGATTGGCCAGCCAAATCTCTTGACCTTAACCACATTGAACATGCTTGGGATGCTCTTGGAAGGGCTATTGCGAAACGCCAAACCAGAACCATTCCTGAGTTAAAAACTGCTCTGGTAGAAGAGTGCGAGAGTCTTCCACAAGCAATCCTTAACTCTCTTATTAACAGCATGCATACTCGTTTTGAATGCTGTCTATCTACCAGAGATGACCACACACCATACAAGCCTCACTTTCATAACCATCTTTCATCATGAATTTCAGTCCACATTGGACTGTTGGCAATAACTCTTGCCAATGAATGGCATTTTAATTTTTGCTTTGCACATATTATTATCATACTATAAGTTATATCCTTACCAATTTTCATCCTTTTTTATCCAGTTTTTATTGAGATATTTGGGAAAATGCCTTCCATCTCTTAATTTTGTCCACCAGTGTAGTTTAATTTAATTTTTAAAATTAATAAATCGTCAAAGAATTCGAATTTTCCGAGTGATTTTGAACTATTGCATTATTTAATTTCTTTGTATAATGTACTTCAAGTCGTCTTGAGGATCGAACGCGAGATTTTTTGATAGAGGAAAAAGTCCTTACTGACGGAGCCAAAGCTGCTGATGCCATTTTGTACAAATTGTCTTTTGTGAGTGGGGAAATCTGTTGTGCTTCTCAAAGACCTCCTTTGAAATATATCCATTAAAATATTTATAAACGGTTTATTTTATTTTATTTTTGACCGATACATAATACTTATTTTTTTAAATCAATTTTAATTTTTTATTAGTTTAAACTAAAAAATATCACTGTTTAAAATCGCTGTTTTTTTTAAAGAATGAATGAATGAATGGATTATTTTTAATCATTTCTTACAAAAATAATGTTATAGAGAATTTTTTGAAATTGTCGCACACTATTTATTTATTTATTTTACTTTTTTTTTTTGGGGGGGGGGGGGGGGGGCTAATTAGTTGAAAGATTTTTTAACACAAGATGAGAGAAAAATAAACAGAAAACATGTAATTTAACACGTTCGCTTGCAATAACTCCGCCTCTGTGTTAAATGATTGTGAATTTCACGCACTAGCGCGTGACCAGCAGCGAATGTGTTAAAGGTAATTTTTATGTTTTCATTATTTTATTCATTTTGTGTAACATGTTTTAAAAAATTAATATATTTTTCATAACGCATTTACCAATGAAATAATAATAATGATAATAGCATTCTAACAATTATAACTCCTTTGAATTAACACTCCAAAATTTATTTTTAACATTACCAAGATTCTGGCATCAAGTGAAGGAAACAATTGCAAAATCACTGCCAATGAAAATCCCCACTAACTCTAAGATGAGGATTTGACCTTTTATAAATTATTCTAAAAAAATAAATAAATAAATAATAAAAATAATAATAAAATTAAATTAAAAATTAAAAAAATAATTTCTTCTTTATTATTTTTAATAAAATTCCAAAAAAGTGTGTATTTTGAATTGCAAGTTTTAACAAAGATAAAAATATCTTTAAATAAAGATATGGAAATAAATACAGGGAATTTGATATTAAATAAGAGAAATGTCTGCAAAATAATGACCGAGAAAGTTATAGAATGAATTTAACAAAGAACTAATGTAAATTTATAGAGAGTTTTGCGTTTTTTCTATGTTTTAGCAGAAATTTTTATCACTGTATGAAGTTGGTATTATAAAGTTGCTAGAAAGTTGGCAAGAAATATAATTTTTAATCTCGATATAAATCATCATCAATATACAGGAACAGGATAGTACAAGGAAATTTTACAACCCAAAGGAAATACAGCTGGAAGCTCCACTCAAAAAGTGTGTGCAATGGGGTAAACGGAAAAAAAGTGACTGGAAAAAAGTTATCGGAAAAAAGTGACATAAACTACAAAAGCGGAAAAAAGTGACACGAAAAAAAAGTGAAGGAAAAAAAGTTACCGGAAAAAAAGTGATAAGGAATTGATTTTGGGGATTTATTATTGATTTTGGGGATTCATTGGTTAAGTATGAAAGAGGGATCGGGGGAGAGGGCTCATAGTTTAGGTAAATGGGTTTTTCATGCTGAATTAACTGTTTTGGTTCAATTTTTGGATATACGTTCATCCTGAAAAGACGCTTGCCTGATTAGTTTTGGGAAGGGACGATTACACCCCCCCATCCGTCCTCAATTAGATGAATGGGTTTTTACGCAGAATTATCCAACGTGTGTCAAATTTGCATATAGGATCTTTTCGATAAGGCTTATGTATAGTATAAAATGCCTGAAGAGATTCTAGGAGTTTAAGGGTTAAGTATAGAGGGGGAACGGGGGATAACCTTTCTTAAATTAAATTAATGGCTTTTTACGCATAATTATCCGATTTGCTTAAATTTTTTGAAAATAAGTTCATTATGATAAGACGTATCTTAGATTAGTTATGGGTTCTTCTGCTTATTATAAAGGGGGGGGGGGACGAGCAATTCTCCCCCTCAAACTGGATAAATATGTTTTTATGCAGAATTATCCCATGTATTTGAATCTTAAATATAGGTTCTTTCTGGTAAGGTGAATTCCGGAATAGTTTTAAGGATTTAATGGCTTAGTATAAAGGGGAGATGGAGGAAACCTCTCTTAAATTAAATAAATGGCTTTTTATACAGAATTATCCAATTTGCTTCGAATTTTGGATATGGGTTCATTATGATAAGACGTATTTCTGATTAGTTATGGGGTTCTATTGGTAATTAAAAAGGAGGGCGGGTGATTACTATACCCACCTTAAATTAGATTAAAAAAATTATTCACACTTATCCGATGTATTTCAAATTTTGGTTATAGGATCTTTCTCATAAAGTGAATTCCTGAATAGTTTTATGGGTTTAATGGTTATGTATAGAGGGGGAACGGGGGATAGACCCCCTTAAATTAAATAAATGGCTTTTTATGCAGAATCATCCGATTTGCTTCAAATTTTGGATGTGTATTCATTATAAGAAGGCGAATCTCTGATTAATTATGAGGCTATTTTGATAATTAAATAGGGGAAGCGGGCGATTAATCCTCCACTCTTTAAATAAAATAAATTATTTTTTTTCTTTCACAACTATTCAGCGTATTTCAAATTTTGGATATAGATTCTTCCTGATAAAGTGAATCCCTGAATAGATTTAAGAGTTTAATGGCTAAGTATAGAGCGATGAACGGGGGATAACCCACAATTAATCAGGACTTCGCCTTATCATAATGAACGCCCAATCAAAATTTGAATCAAATCAGATAATTCTGCGTAAAAAGCCATTTATTAATTTAAGAGGGGGGTATCACCCGTTCCCCCAGTGTTTACTTAGCCATTAAACCTTTAAAATTATTCCGGGATTCACTTTATGACAACGAACATACATCCAAAATATGAAATACATCGTATAAGTGAGCATAAAAAACAATTTATCTAATTTAAGGGGGGGGGGGGAAATAATCACCCGCCCCAATTTTTAATTGGCAAAATAACCCCATATGTAATCAAGGATACGCCTTATCATAATGATTCTATAATCCAAAATTTGAAGCAAATCTGATAATTCTGCGTAAAAAGTAATTTAATTTAAGGTGGGTTATATCCTATTCCCCTTCTATACTTAGATATTAAATCCTTAAAACTATTCAGAGATCCACCTTGTGAGGGCGTTTTGTAGTAGCTGCTATTTTATTAGATTACTTAGAAGAAGCGTGATTACGTATAGTAGTCCAGGTCTTAGATGTGAAAATAGCGAAAAAACCCCACAATGATTGCAAAGCCACTTTTTATTTAAACATGTAGTAATAGGGGGGTACACATACAGTACTCGGAGAAAATCTCCGAACAGAGATTTTGCGACTTAACCGGACAAGAGCAGTGAGTCAAGTGAAATCATACATAGCAACGAACCGCCACTTTTGGCATGCTAGAAAATCGCCAACATACACAAGTTCGCCTATGCACAATGGATAGTATACGCCAAATAACAGTTAAAATGCAGCTGGCATGATCAGAATTCAATTTGGTTGCCCAGCTGGGATGGGAAAGGAAAGGTTGCCAATTGATAAATGTTACACGTGTTGTTATGTCTAAACAAAGAAGCCGACCGAAGGGGCACCAGATTTTAATGCGCAGATGTTAAATACTTTTTAGGATTTTGTCGAGAAAGGAAAAAGAAGCGTAAGCATAAATTTTAACCGCGAAGCAGAGATGATCTCCTTATAAGGTAATGCAGAATTGCTTCGATCAGAATTACCCGACATCAGGAAATTGTTTTGAACGGTTGCTTAAAATGTGAGTGTATTTCTCACAGATAAACTTGAGCAGCTGCAGATTTTCGGTTAGAGAATTAATAAGCAAGAAAAATGGAAAAGGAATGAAGGACAACTTAAAACTAATTTTGAATTGAAAAGAGAAGGGGGTGTAAAGGAATAATTTAAGAAAATAACCAATATATAACGAAATAATCGTTATATATATCACCCGGTGCACCACAAAAAAACTTTTGCTGTCCAATGTGCATAGACTAGCATAAAATATTATCAAACATAAAAACATACATAAATGCAAAAGTTTTTTTTTATATATCTATGTAGAAAGTTGCTGTCATGATCATGGAGTCTTTGGAATTCAAAAACAGTCGAAAGTTCTAAAGTTTCTATATTTGTTTTATATTTGTATTTTATGGATCCAAGCTAGTACTGTATTTTTATATGTAGAACTTGAGTCGACTCAGACAGTACAAAAATATTACTGCAGCTTTGATTGTTATCATGACACAAGTAAAAATTTTGAAACATATACACAAAACATGAAACTAATACTAAATGAATGTAAAATGGCAATACACAAAAATAACATAATAGCACTATACTTTTCAAAAAATTAAAAAAAAGTAATATGATGTATATTAAAAAAATAAAAATGTTTTTGTAAAAAAGTGTTTCATGCCGAAGCATAGGATGACAAAAAAAGAGGTGCTCCAAGCACGCCCATAAAAATTTGTGTCACCCTGAATCTTGTGTACAACACAAGTATTATGGCATCGGCTTAGGGCCTAGCCTTAGATGAGGAGGGAATAGTGACGCTCCCCCGAAGGCACTAACGGTCTTCTGAAGGAGCCCACGTCGAATTACATGAAAAAAATTTGAATTGTTGTGAACTGGAATCACAATTCAAAAATTTGAATCGAAACTCCAATTCCAAAACTTTGTCTCTCAACACAATGAAGCTTGAACCCTTAGGGCATTAATTTTGAACGGGAACAAGATTTCAAAGGGAAGAATTCAAAAAGAAAAAAACAAAAAAATGTATATCATATAACAACTAATATGAGCAGACAATCCTAGAGTGAAGAGAGACGAAAAATGTGTCACAATCGAGTGGGGTGATGAACAAGTCATATACGAAAAATGTGTTTTATTTAACTACATGAATCATTTGTTTACTTTTCTACACTACAGTACCTGTTTATCTACCTATAATATGTTTGACTTATAGTACAGGAATTGTTAAGTGGTAGGTTAGGTAGTGGAAAATGCTGAATTAATGAAGATTGTCAAAGAAATTTTAAGTGTACTGCAAAAAAACAAAATAAAAGTAAATAAAATTTTAAGTGAGTATGAAGACATATCTAAGTGTTAAAGGATAACAATGATACCTAATATTGTTCCCAAGAGATCTTCAAAGCAACAGTGATGGACCAGCCATGATATTGTTAAAGATCAGTCAAAAACAACATACACACAACCATGAGCTCTTTGGTTGGATATGTGGTATCATAAAACATGACTTAAAAATTAATAAATAGTGTTTTACATTAGCTTCTGTTTCTTAGATTGTATGTGTGAGGTTGATAAAACGTATTAAAGTTAGTGTTGTTTATATGACTTGATGCATCAAATAAGTGTCCATAACGAGGGGGTGCAAGTAGAAGTCTATCAATATGTACTCGAAATGCTGTGTTATCAGGAGCATACAACCTTTTAATTGAGAATGATACAGGGGAATGTTTACAAGTGACAATATATGGACCAGTATACTTTGTTTTAAACTTGTCATTTGATTTTAGATATACAATATCTTTTAAGAAAATGGATCTTAATTTAGCTTTCTGACCGTAATATTTATATCTTTTATCTTGAGCAGATTTAATGTTGTTATAAGCCTTGTGATATATCTTACTCAAATCATCAAGTAATTTGTGTACTTCAATATGTTTATCAAGAAAGGGTTGGTTGCACGACTGATCAAAAGTATCAAAAATTAGAGAAAGCTCGCGTCCAAAATGAAGAAGGTTAGGAGAGTACAATGTAGTTGCATGTTTGGAGCCGTTATAAAGAGATTTGTGTATAAAGACTGCATTTTCGAATGAGTGACCTTCTTGTAAAAGAATATTGACTGAATATTTGATTGATTTATTGATTCGCTCTGCAGTCGCATTTGATTGTGGTCTCGAGGCAGAACTGTGTAATACCTTAATGCCCATTGTATCATTAAAAATGTTATATACCTGAGAAGTGTACTGGGGTCCTAAGTCTGATAAGACAACCGAAGGTCTCCCAAAGGTGGTTATGTAAGAGAATAAGCATTTAACAACCTTACTTGCAGATATGTCATTAAGTGGAAAGAGTTCAATATGTCTCGAAAAATGATCAGTGATAGTTAAAACATATTTTCCATTAGTAAACGGTCCAAGGAGATCTGTTCTGATAGTGT
Organism: Maratus speculifer; assembly: GCA_964019185.1. NCBI lineage: Eukaryota > Metazoa > Arthropoda > Arachnida > Araneae > Salticidae > Maratus > Maratus speculifer. The sequence goes on from OZ025299.1 coordinate 186,676,949, forward strand.
GACCAGGGTATCTGGGAGTGTATGTGGGCTGCAAAGGTGCGGGTGGAGTTTGATGATGTTTAGTTTGAAGACATTTGATACAGGATGCAACAAAGTTTAAAGTGTCTACATACATGCCCTTCCAAAAATATCTACCTGACAAGAATTCATAGGTTTTATTAAAACCAAAATGGGATAAATGTGAAATTGTTAAGACTTTGCTTTTAAGTGAATTTGGAACAAGAATGTGATACGAAAAAGTGTTATTAAAAATATTTTCCTTCTTTAACATTAATACTTTCGAATCAGGATGAATAAAGTAGTTAGGAAATTTTTGAGAAGATCCTTTCTTTAAGATTTCTTTATAAACAACACACAAAGTAGGGTCATTTTGTTGTTCAGTAGCAAATGTTTCATTCGAAATTTCTAATAAAGGGTCAGGATTTGTTTGTGTACCAGAAATAAGGCAGTTAACATGCATATTAGAATCACTCGAGCTGGACTGTGGAGTATCACATTCTACAATAGGTAAGGGTTGAGGATAATGAATAAGTTCAGGATTTGTAGCTAAAGTCTGTTGATTATTTTCAAAGTTACCGCGAGATAAATAGTCAGCGAGTACATTCTTTTTACCTGGAATATGTTGAAATTTGTATGTGTATTCTGAGAGATCCATGAGCCAACGAGAGATAATATCAGCCGGGTTTGTAGTTTTGTTGTACTTTTCCAGGGGTTTAGCAAAGCAGTAACTGATTTATGAATCGCCATGAGTTCTAATTTAAGTGCAGGATATTTTTTTTTCTGATGCTTTTAAAGATTTTGAAAAGTACGCAACAGGTAATAGTTGTTTATCATGTTCTTGTAGTAAGACGCCAGAAATAGCAACATTTGACGCATCAGTATTTAGATAGAACTTTTTGTTCCAATCGGGTAATCTAACCATGGGTGGATTAAAGAATATCTTCTGTATGGTGTCCATAATTTTTTGGTCTTTACTTGTCCACTTAAATTTAGCTTTTGGAGTAGTTAAGCTTATAAGAGGTTGCACAAGTTCAGAAAAGGATGGAACAAGAGATTTGTAGAATGTAATGACACCTATGAGTGCTTTTAATTGACGTTTGGTTGTAGGCGTTGGAAAAGATGTTATTTTTACAATGTTCGACTGAACAGGAGAAATAGTTTGATTTTCTATGTGAAATCCAAGATAATCTAAACTGGTTTTATGAAAAGTGCATTTGTTAGAGGACAGTGTTAAATTATATTTGACTAATATTGCAAGAATTTTATCCAACTTATCACACATTTCTTGATATGAATTGGCACCAACAATAAGATCATCTTGGTAGGTATAGACACCTTCTAACTGTAATTCATCAAGTAACGAGTCCATTAAAGCTTGAAAAATTGAGGCGCTTGTTTTTAATCCGAATACTAATCTCTTATACCGAAAAGAACCAAACATTGTAGTGAATGTGAGCTGATTTTGAAATTTTGCAGGCAAATCAATCTGATGATATGCCTGATGAAAGTCGAGAGAAGAGAAAAAACGATATTGTGAAAGATTTGAAATAATGGTTTGAATTTTTAGAAGTGGATAGGACGAACCTTGAATTAAAGTATTAACCATTCTGAGATCTAATGCAAGTCTATATTTCTGTATACCTGTACCGTCTGGTTTCTTTTTAACAAGAAGCATGAGGCAGGCCCATTTGGAACAATGACGTTCAATGATTTTGGCATCAAGCAACTGTTTGATTTGGTTTAAAACATCCTTCTGAACAGCTTGGGGAAGAGGGAAAGGGAGAGTCTTTATGGGGTAATCATTAATGAATTTCAAATCAGGTACAATTTTATCAGTATGACCAAGTGTGTCTAATGATTTGGAAAAGGCAGGATAATAATTAAGTAACAATTTAGTTAGGTTCTTAGCTTCGTCAGATTTTAAGTGAGTAAGATTAAAATCCTTAGTCGATAAATCCTGCTTTCTTTTTTGTAAGATTTCATTAGACGCCTGAATAAAATTTACAAAGTGCTGTTCTGAGTTATTTTGCTTGTCAGACATTTCAGAAGTATAGTCGCGAATTTCCTCAATCTCAGATAATTGACCTATTTTTGTATGTTTAGGGAGATGAATGGTCTTTTCAGAAGTGTTTTTAAGTGTTATTGAGAAGAAATGATGTATTTGTGAAGTTTTCTTTCTTTTATTGGATAATTTATTCATTTGAATAATGGCATCGTTTCCTATTAAGTCTTTTGTTTGTGCCAAATATTCAAATAGATAATTTCTGTCATTGTTGATGTTATTCGAGGTGTAAACAGAGCACCATATTTGTTGTTGAGGTTCTAATATAATTTTACGAGTTAAGAACACCGCTTGATTTATTGCAACATCACTCAAAGAATTGCATGATTTTGATTGTTTCTCTCCAGAAGATTCTTTACTGGTTTTTAAAGGAACAGAGAAATTATTGTTGACATGGAGACACTTGTTAAAAGTATCGATGACAACATTGTATCTAGTTATGAAATCGAAACCTGAAATGCCTTCAAAAGTGGAAGACTCGGGTATGTCAACAATATAAAAGTGGTGTGAAAACGCTTTTTGTTTTAACTTGATGGATGTTCTGATGCACGCGGAAAATGAGACGTCAGAATTGACAGTTTTAATATTGACGTCAGTGGAAAGTCTTTTATATTTCAAGACAGGTTTAAGTTGATTAAATAATTTTTGTGAAAGTAAAGATATACTACTACCAGAATCAGCCAATAAAGTAATATCATGGTTTGCTATAGTGGCTTTAACAAGAGGGAGGGATGGTGACATAGTGTTTACACTACAAATTATCTGAACATTATCACTTTCTGTTTGTGTACTGATGTTATTTGCTATCTTAATGGAGTCAAAAGTTTAGGAACCTACTGAATTAACTAGTCTCGAACTTGAAATTTTAGGTAAAACAGGGTCAAAAAGAAAAGTTGCTGATGTAGAAGTATTAGACTGAGACACAACACCATCAGCATACAAATTGTATCTCTGATTCAGTTTTCCTGAAATTGTGGAGTGTAATTTGTGTAATTGTTTTTTCTTTGAATGTTTGCTCTTTTCCATTTAAAACAAGAGAGAGCGTCGTGATTGTTTCGTCCACATAACTGACAAACAACTGGTTTTTTATGTGAAAACTTGTGTGGGGAATAACGTCTAGTGTAGCTCCGATTTTTGTAATTTTTTTTGAAGCGTGAAACACCTGCAGAATGTTTTGGTCTAGTCTGCACATTTTTTTTGCTCAGTTTCGGTTTTAGTATCAGGAGGGGCAAAAGATAATGCATTTATTTTCTCAGAGATTTCTTTTAATTGCGATTCAATGAGATTTTCTGGTCTGTGTACCGAAGGTAAGGAATGTAAGATTTTCTCATTCCTTAAAATTTCATGAAGGGTTTGCGCTCTTTCAACTGCCGTTATATAATCATCAATGCCTTCTTCCTATAATTTTATTCTAATATTTGAAGGAAGGGCCTCTAGAAATTTCATGAGTTTGATAGTGTTGCGTGCATTTTCGTCCATACTCTGTAGCCGCAAGAACATTTAGTCTATGGGCTAAATTTTTTATCGTCTCAGAAGGCATAAGTGCTAAACTGGACAATTCAACAGAGGCGACACATTTACTAGGGGGGGGGGGCGAAAAATGACGCAAATTCCTTTTCCAGCAAATCGAGGTCTGTTATCTTTTGCAGGTCAGGGTTTTGGGCTAGAAATTTTTGTGCAGGCCCAACTAATTTTCCCTTTAAGATTGCGATAGTTGTCTGTGGGTTATACTTATTAATTTCCGCACAGACTCTAATTTGGTCAAAGAAAAATTTAAGTAAATCTGGATCTCCATCAAATTGAATGATATTTATCGGAATTTGTTTTGCCGCCATGATTACAGTTTTTTTTTATTATTATTTAAGCCCACAAGTATGGAGAAATTGATACACAGACCGGATTTATACACTAAAGCACATTGAAAACGAGTAAATTTCCTAGCTAGTAAAAATATGTAAACTAGCAAAATAAATAGACCTTAAAATATACCTCACTTTAAAGATATCTTATTTGAACCTCTTATAACAGTAAAGCAAAGGGAGCACATACAAGAGTAAATCATTTAGAAAATAAAATAAATAAAAACAAGATAATTACACTTTGAAACATATATCTATATATTCCTTCACTTTAAAAAGTACTTATTTTATCCTTGGGTAATAAAGCAAAGAAAACTATATAGAAAACACCAAAAACTGTTAGTAAGCAAGGAAAAATGAAATCTTTTAACTTCTTTACACAAGGAAAAAAATTCCTTTTTCGTAACTTAAAACATTTTGATTTATTTATATTTTTTTGGATGAAAAAGAATATCTTATTTTAACCTTTTAATTAAAAGTTCAAAACTGGTTAAAAACTCATTTAAGCATACTAGAGAATCTAAATACAAATTAAAAAAACGAAGGGGTATGGGACGTTAAATATGAAACAATAGCACATAAATGCAAATAACTGATAAAAAAACTGCATAAAATGTCAGCAAAAAAATAATAACTAGAAATGACAACAGTTACCGTGCTTTCGCAAATTAAAAAATCTTTGCAAAAACACAATGACAGGATTATATTAGTGATATGGGATTAAACCCGATTTAAAAACAACGAACTGCACTGTTGACTGTGTGTACTGACTGTGGAAGCAGAACATGAAATAAACAAAGTACGTGGGTTACTTTTTTTTTCTTTTTTTTTTGAGAAAAAATAAAAATCAATTAATTATTATATTGTTAAATACACCAAAGTAATAGTTAGGGAAAAGGGACTCGATCTGCTCCCACACTCAAAGCTGTCGTATTTCGAAGAGATGAAAATGCGCATTTTTTTTTATCACTGAAGACTATGAGAAATTTTATATTATAAACAGGTAATTGGGTATTCACTTATCGAAGGTGGTGACACCTCTTTTAGAGAATTGTAGTAATTCTTTTATTTATTTATTTATTAATTTTGTGCACTGGAAGACGTCGGCGCCGATCATTTGCAGAAACACAAATTGCACTAATTCTAAGCAGAATTCTCTATATATTTTCACATTCTCGAAGCTGTATTAAGTACTCTAACACACGCACTTTATTGCACGTGAACTTTTGTATGGCATGTTCTGTAATTTTGACGAAGCACACTGTAATAGAAGCACAAAATGATAGGAGGTGTCGATGATATCACTTGAATCACACACAAACTATGCGAGGACTGAGAAGGGGGGGGCGTCCACCGCCCAGGTGACGATTGGCCGCAGAGATTTCTTTTTAGTAGATGGAACATCGAGAGGTAAACACTCCGAAGCACTTGAGATGGAGAGCACAGGGGAGGAAAAGGGGGTGTCCAGCAAAGGATTTCAGGACGGGAACACAGCTTTACTTTTCGACGTCGACCGCAGGTGAAGATGGGGACATCAATTCCACATCGGCTGACCCTTAGCAGGCAAGACTAATATCGGGAGAGCTCCATATCAAGGCATGCAGGGAAGAGAATAGAAGAAGCGACGATGCATCACATCCGCAGGAAAGTGGCAGTTGATTGTATCACCCCCATATTTTTTTTTTTTTTTTTTTAATGTGGGGAAAAACGAAAAAGTCAAACGGCACCAGAGATTCTTGTGAGGGCGTTTTGTAGTAGCTGCTATTTTATTAGAATACTTAGAAGAAGCGTGATTACGTATAGTAGTCCAGGTCTTAGATGTGAAAATAGCGAAAAAACCCCACAATGATTGCAAAGCCACTTTTTATTTAAACATGTAGTAATAGGGGGGTACACATACAGTACTCGGAGAAAATCTCCGAACAGAGATTTTGCGACTTAACCGGACAAGAGCAGTGAGTCAAGTGAAATCATACATAGCAACGAACCGCCACTTTTGGCATGCTAGAAAATCGCCAACATACACAAGTTCGCCTATGCACAATGGATAGTATACGCCAAATAACAGTTAAAATGCAGCTGGCATGATCAGAATTCAATTTGGTTGCCCAGCTGGGATGGGAAAGGAAAGGTTGCCAATTGATAAATGTTACACGTGTTGTTATGTCTAAACAAAGAAGCCGACCGAAGGGGCACCAGATTTTAATGCGCAGATGTTAAATACTTTTTAGGATTTTAAAAAGAAGCGTAAGCATAAATTTTAACCGCGAAACAGAGATGATCTCCTTATAAGGTAATGCAGAATTGCTTCGATCAGAATTACCCGACATCAGGAAATTGTTTTGAACGGTTGCTTAAAATGTGAGTGTATTTCTCACAGATAAACTTGAGCAGCTGCAGATTTTCGGTTAGAGAATTAATAAGCAAGAAAAATGGAAAAGGAATGAAGGACAACTTAAAACTAATTTTGAATTGAAAAGAGAAGGGGGTGAAAAGGAATAATTTAAGAAAATAACCAATATATAACGAAATAATCGTTATACACCTTATCAGAAAGAACCTATATTTAAAAGTTGAAATACATGGGATAATTCTGCATAAAAACCTATTTTTCTAGTTTAAGGGGATATAATTGCTCGCCCCCCTTTATAATAAGCAGAAGAACCCCATAACTAAGCAGAGATACGTCTTATCATAATGAACCTATGTCCAAAATTCTAAGCAAATCGGATAATTATGCGTAAAAAGTTATTAATTTAATTTTAGAAAGGTTATCCCCCGTTCCCTCTCTATACTTAACCATTAGAACTCCTAAATCTCTTCAGGCATTATATACTATATATAAGCCTTATCGAAAAGAACCTATATGCAAATTTGACACACGTTGGACAATTCTGCATAAAAACCCATTCATCTAATTGAGCACGGATGGGGGGGGGGAGTAATCGTACCTTCCCAAAACTAATCAGGCAAGCGTCTTTTCAGGATGAACGTATATCCAAAAATTGAACCAAAACAGTTAATTCAGCATGAAAACCCATTTACCTATACTATGAGCCCCCCTCCCCGATCCCCCTTTCATACTTAAGCAATGAATCCCCAAAATCAATAATAAATCCCCAAAATCAATTCTTTGTCACTTTTTTTCCAGTAACTTTTTTCCTTGTCACTTTTTTTCCGCGTCACTTTTTTTCCGCTTTTGTAGTTTATGTCACTTTTTTCTCCGATAACTTTTTTTCCGGTCACTTTTTTTCCTAGATTCGTGCAATGGCGCCAATGGGATTCGAACCCACAATCTACGTTCGCAGGTGTTTAGCGTCATGGTGTCTTGACCACTCTGCCACGGAACTCCCCTCCCCCCCAGGTAACGGAGTGTCTTCGTTCTTTCTTTCTATTTCCAACCGTTTCGTTATTTTCAAGAAATAAGGTGGAGTTTTCTGATTTTTAACGGAAAATGCCCTTTTGTTGTGAAAAGGAACTTTTTCTGTGAAGTTCAAGAAAAATATATCCGTAAATTTTAGATTTTTTTTAACAGTGTAGTAAAAACTATTAAAATAGTCATATTTTCAAGATGTACTATATTATGCGTACAATTTAAAAAAAGTTTATAGCGAAACCGTTTTCTTTGTAACCGGTATAAATTAAAGCATAAGTATTTGCATAAGAGTCGTATATAGAGTGTAAATTTTGAACTTTAAAATTTTGTATATTTAAGATACAATAACAATACAAAACTATCTCTAATAGCCTGCAACCTTTGTACAGTTCAACAACGAAACTGAAAAGTACACTAATAATCATCTTGCCATGTCAAAGCATTTCGATAACGATAATACTATCAGATGACCAATCTCTTGGTAAGACACATACGGTGAATTACCGGCTATATGAGTAGGGATGAGATTTTACAAAACAAAGGATAAGTCACTGCCTCCAACGTGTTATTGAACTAAAGAATTTATTGAGCTTCAAATAATGTACGTGGGAATTGTGTATGGATCAATGAGGAAAATTACGACGCATTGCATTCACTTGTTTTTTAAATTGTTGTATTTTTTCGCCTAATTTTAGCACTGAACGTTAAATGGTTGAGAGTTAAAGAAGTTCTAAAGTAATATTTAGTAGGTTATTGCATTTTGCAATGAGAATAGCTGTTGATTGACATCTTTGACCAGTTCATTGAGATTTTTATGATTCTACAATTTCAATGGGCTATTAGCAACACCGGATGAAAAGATCGTTTTTAACTTCTTGAGATTTTTGCAGTGATTATTACACAGAATGCCTGAGAAACTGCTTTCAAATTAGCTCCTAAGAGATTTCTTTGTTACGTTTAAGAATTTTTTTAATACTAATACATATAATACACTTTATAAAGAGCTTTTCTTCTTTATTAAAAAGGAAAATGAATGAATTGGATTCCTTTTAAATGAAGAGAAAAAGATGCAATCGCTAAAATAAGGACGTTTGTTTTGTTTTTATTGGCGAAGAATTTGTCAAACATTTATTACTTTTTTTACTGTGAATTTTTAAATAATTATTGAATTCAATAAATGACTTTTTTCCTCCATTTTTTTTTAAACTATAATAATAATTTAATAATTAAATCACCAGGTTACAAATATGAGTTATGTACATAAAGTTGTCATTGCCGTTTAAATTAATCAATATTTCAAAGGCAAGAGCAACGTATGTCTTAGTTTTAGGCTAGGGCTACTAGATTTACGAGCTGAAGCATCCGCCATTGAAGTGCCTTTGGGTTTGGCATATGTACCCAGCGCCCATTAGCTTCTTTTTAAACAGAGAGCAACGGTGCTGCATTTTGACAGTTATTTTCTATTAAATACACGTTATAATTAAATACGAAATTTATGGTAAGATGTTGCTCTGCTGTGAATTGTTCAAAACATTTTAGAAAAGGACACAAGGCGTTCCAATTTCTGGAAAAAAACACCAAGACGAACAAAGTAAATGACCAACTGTCGTCGAAATAATTGGCGCGGTTTGTGAAAGCGCCAAATTTAAAAGTCGGTCAAAACTTGTAAAAATAAATGATGATTACGATTCTTTTAGATTTAATTTTTTATATCTGTATTTGTATAATTCTCGTATATTAGTGGTTCCCAATCAAGGGTACGCATGCTCATGGGGATACGTTACGGGTTTTCTGAGGGAATGTCTTAAATAAGTAATGGCTTAAATCACAAAAATGTTAGAAATGATAATGTAATTTTTATCGATTTATTACATGATTGAGAAAAGATAATTACTAATAAGAAAAATTGCACAATTAATTATTATTATTATTATAATTTATTTATTATTATTATATAGTATTAGATATTTTTTATTATATAAATTAATTATTTTATTATATTAATGTATTATATTATATTATAATTATATAATTTTTTGTAGATATAATATATAGCGTAACAACATATTAATGCATAACTTTATAATTAAAAATAATAATAATATATAAATTGTTATTTATAATTAAAATTATAAATAATTTTAAAATATAAATTAAAAAAATATAAATATAAATAATGTAAATATAATTATATTATACTATACATATTATAACAATATATATACATATTATGTTATTTTGTACAATTATATTGCATTATACAATATAATAAATAATAGATTATATATATATATATATATATATATATATATATATATATATATATAATAAAATAATATAAATATAATAAATTATTCATATTTAATTTAATAATTGTAATTTAACAATAACAATAGTAATAATAATAGTTTAATAAATGACTGATTTATAATTTAATACATAATAAAATATATTAACTATAATTATAATAAATGCATTATGTAAATAATACATAAAGTATTATGTATAATTATTATGCATTACATTAATGTATTAATTATTACATTATTTATTTGTTCATTATTTATTATTTAATTATATATTTATCTTTTTGATTTACTATGAGTTGATAGAATATCATTTTTTTAAATATATGTAGTTAATGAGTAGATTTTTTAATATTTCATTTTAATTAGTTATACATTTAATTTTTTATTGATTTACTATAAGTTAATAAAATATTATAATTTTTTTAATTAATTCTTGCCAGTGAAATTAATTTTTTATATTTAATTTTATTTATTTATACAATTTATTAACTTACTATCAATTATTACTATCAAATATTATTTTTTTAATGAATTCTTGTTAGTGAAACTAATTTTAATTTTATTTTATTTAGTTATAAAATATTTTTATTAATTTGCTATTAGTTAATAAAATATTTTCATTTTTAAAATCAATTCTTGTAATTTAAACTAATTTTTAATATTTAATTTTATTTATTTTTACAATTATTTTTACAATTATTTTTATTAATTTACTATCAATTAATAAAATATATAATAATTTTTTAATTTTTTAATAATTTATTAGAACAGAAAAAATACATTCTTCATTACTACTTTATTTTTAGCACATATTTATTAAGTTTAATATCTAATAGTTCCTTGTCATTTTTTTGCTGCGTCACATTTTTTCAGCATTTGTTTTTTCTGTCTCTCACATAGATGATGCATTAGTTCAAGTAATATATGATAAACAAATTTCTTGAGATCGCCAATAAAGCGCTAAAGTCGCCTCTGTGGTCGCCAAAAAGCAGGGATGTACCCACAATGTACCTAAATATGGCGGAGATGCTCCGGCCCATAATTCTAGAGGCTCCATTTTAGGTAGATTTCGTATGAAATACTACCGATTGCGTTTACACCAATGTTGGAATTTCTGAAAAATTTTTGCAGATCTACGGCGATCATGACCCCTAGAGACCAAAACTACCACCAATAAAAAAGTTTATATATATATACATATCTCACTTTCTTCTAGACACGATAACTTCCATAATTCTGCTCAGATCTTCTTCAAACTTTTACATAAAATCAAGGGGCTCAAAATCTCGGCTAAGTTCGTTAATGGGCAAAATCGGACCAAGGGGGTAGAAAAAGAGAGGGTTTTTGTGAAAACCGAAAAAACGCCATTACATCTTAATTAAAATAGATATCGATACGGTTTAAAGTTTATATTACTTCTTAAAAATAGATCAAAAGTTTATGCATGACAGATATTTTATAAAATTAAAAATAAGCTCAAGAGGTGAAAAAAAAACAGGGTTTTTGGAATAAAAAATTCATAATTCGTTAATTCTCAAGATATCAAATCCGATTAAATTTTTTGTAAATGTTCTAAAAATTATCTAAAACTTTACAAAATTAAACAAAAATAGAAGTCCAAACTGCTTATATTCTGACTCATTTTTAAATTCATTTATGATTTTGAACGCATCAAAATGACAGATCCTCTTATTCAGGATCTATACAAAGTGACGCATTGGTCAGTTTTTAGATAAAGACAGAATATATTTCATAAAAGGTTGCCAAAAAGGATTTTTTGAACAGAATTTCCCGAAATGATCGTGATTGAAATTTGATGAAGTATTCAAATAACAAATTGCGTTTTTTTCGACTCATTTTTAAATCCATTTTTGCTGTAAAACGCATCCAATTTATAGGTTCTCTTATTTAGGGACAATATAATGTGACGCATTGGTCAATTTTTTGATAAAGCCAGAATATATTTCAAAAAAGGCTGCCGAAATGGGTATTTCGAACAGAATTTCTTGAAGCGATCGTGATTGAAAGATTGAGGTATTCAAAAAACAAATTGCGTTTTTTCTAAATTATTTTTAAATTGAGTTTTGCTCTCAAACGCATCCAATTGACATGTTCTCTTATTCAGTAGCTCTACATCAGTTTTTTGATAAAAGCTGAATATATTTTTAAAAATGCTGTCAAAGTGGGCATTTCGCAAAAAATTCCGATGCGATCATGATTAAAGAATTGAGATAGTATTCAATTAACAAATTGGTTATTTTATAACTCATTTTTAAATTCAAATTTGCTCTCAAATGCATTCAATTGACATGTTCTCTTATTTAGGAACTGTGTAATGTGAAGTATTTATCAATTTTTTGATAAAAGCTGAATATATTTTTAAAAATGCTGTCAAAGTGGGCACTTCGCAAAAAAATTCCCGAAGCGATCATGATTAAAGAATTGAGGTTATATTCAAATAACAAATTGGTTATTTTATAACTCATTTTTAAATTCAAATTTGCTGTCAAACGCATTCAATTGATAGTTTTTTTGTTGTTGTTTGGAACAATATAATGTGCTGTATGCGTAATTTTTTGATAAAGTCAGAATATATTTCAAAACATGTTGTAAAAATGGAAATTTGAGCCAAATTTCGCTTAAGATGATTCTGATAAAACCAGTTCTTATAGAAAAATGAAAATAAAATTTTTCAAAAGCGGCTAAATAAAGTTGTTAAACTGGGTTTATCTGTAATAAAATTTTATTTTTTGTTGTTGAAATGAGCACTCCTCGAAATCTACCCCCGCCTATAGGCGAAGCCGACAGGGATTTTTTAACATTATTTTTCAATGAGTTGAATTTTTTCTTCAAAACGAATTTAACTTATTTCAAAACAGTTCAGTTAAGGATAGTTTATAAGGGGTGTTTAAGGCCTCTGACCTCGCTCGAGGAAACGCTCGCGAACTAATGCTATTCCTATGGGGAAGAATTTTTCAAATAACTCTTTCGCATTTTGACTTTTTTTTTTTTTTTTTTTTTTTTTTTTTTTTTTTTTTTTGTGCGTTGGATAGCTGAGGTGCATGCCGGCAGCGCACCTTTTTAACTTTTTCGATTCTGGTTGCAGATATTTTTTACAAAGTTAGTTTCACTTTCAAAACCAGTTTCGAAACTAAAAGTGCCTTTTAAGGGTGTTCTTAAATCAAAAAGGGCAGCTTTGTGACACATGCATTAATTTATTTTTGTTCGGAAATGCATGAAAATAGCAGGTGTTATTATTCAGAAACTGTCTAATTGCACTCAATCTTCTGTTTTAAAAAAAAACAGAATAGATTTTTCATAACAAGTCTTCAAAGTTGACACTTTTCAGCACATTTCCCGACGAAAGCAGAAAAACCGGTCGAAAAGCAGGAGAATAAATATAGTTTAAAAAAACTAAAAAACACGCTTTTTAAGTATATCAAACTAAAAAGTGAAAAATAATTCGTACTATAAGCTGAAAACAAAAATAGATGAAAATTACTATATTACTATTAAATCATTGTTATTATAAGAATCAATTAATAAGCAATAAATAAAATTATCGTGGAAAAAAAGCGTGGGGTGCTCCATCTACCATGCTCCTTCTATCAGTTCTTAAGAAGCACCCCACGCTTTTTTTCCACGATAATTTTATTTATTGCTTATTAATTGATTCTTATAATAACAATGATTTTATAGTAATGTAGTATTTTTCATCTATTTTTGTTTTCAGCTTATAGTACGAATTATTTTTCACTTTTTAGTTTGATATACTTAAAAAGCGTGTTTTTTAGTTTTTTTAAACTATATTTATTTTCCACTTTTTAGTTTGATTACTTTAAAAGCGTGGTTTTTAGTTTTTTTATACTATATTTATTTTTCACTTTTTAGTTTGATTACTTTAAAAGCGTGGTTTTTAGTTTTCTTAAACTATATTTATTTTAAAATTTACAACGAAAGGACATCGATCCAAATCACTTTTTTGGTCGACTCCGGTTAATTTAACCATGCATCTCGAATCCTATTAAGAATGGATAAAAAAAATTCTTCACATTATGAAATACAACATTTTTTGCCAGATATAGCCAAATTTGGAGACATTCTTTCATTTGGCACCAAATACGTGTTGTGGCTTTCGTAATCTTAATAGTCAATTTTTCGGCCAAATGTCGCCAATATTTTGTGAAATGTTGCCAACTTATTGGTTGCTGCCATTTTCTCATGACCCTGACCCGTATTACCCAAAATGACCCACTAATCAAATTTGATCAAACATGTGACTTAGCTCAAAGGTCTCCAGGTAATCAAAAACAGTAGAATATAAAGTTGAATCAAAATCGTTTAAGCCGTTTCTTAGATAAAATTAGCTTGACAGCATTCATCAATAAAGCGAAATGGCCCACTAATATAATTTTGTTTAACTTGCGACTCTGCCCAATAGTCTTCTCGTGACAAAAGACGTTTCGTTACAAAATTTAGGTAAAATTGATTGAATCGTTGTTATATATAATTAGAATAACCCTAACCCATTATGACACAAAATGACCCATTAATCGAATTTTCGCGAGCATATGTCCTGGTCCAATGGTTTTCTCTTGCCCGAGAATATCATAATACAAAATATAGTCAAAATTTTGAGAGACATTTTCTACATAAAATTAGCATGACCCATCAATGACCCACAAATGGCCATTATAATAAAAATCTCTCGAACATGTGATTTAGCCCATTAGTTTCCTCGTGTCTAAAAATTGTTACATACAAAATTTCGTTAAAAACGATCCAGCCGTTCTTTAAATATAAATAGCTTGACCCAGACCCTTTATGACCCATTAATCGAAATTTTTCGAAAGTGTGACCTAGCCCAATAATTTTCTTGTGACAAAAAAAATGTTATATACAAAATTTCGTTAAAATCGATTCACCTGTTCTTTAGATGTAGGTTGACATGATCCATTATGGCCCATCATGACCCACAAATGATCATTATAGTCGAAATCTCTCAAACATGTGATTTAGCCCATTAGTTTCCTCGTGTCAAAAAACTGTTCATACAAAATTTCGTTATAATCGATCAGGCCGTTCTTTAAATATAAATAGCTTGACCCAGACCCTTAATGACCCAATATGACCCATTAAAATTTGTTCTCGAACATGTAACCTAGCCCAATATTTTTCTCGTGCCCAAAACAATAGAATGCAATTTTTAGTCAAAACTGCGTGAGAAAATCTTTAGATAAAAATAGCATGACCCACAATGACCCCAAAAATGACCCACTAACCGAATTTTCTTGAACATGTTACCTAACCCAATGGTCTTCTTGTAATCCAAAACGATAAAAAATATATAAAATTTGGTCAAAATCGTTAGAGCCGTTTTTTAGATAAAAATGGCTTGACCATAATGACCCAAAAATGACCCACTAATCGAAATTTTTCGAACATGTGACCCAGCCCGATAGTTTTCTCGTGCCAAAAAACTGTTACATACAAAATTTCGTTATTATCGATCACGCCGTTCTTTTAATATAAATAGCTTGACCCAGACCCATAATGACCCATTAAATTTTTTTCTCGAACATGTAACCTAGCCCAATATTTTTCTCGTGCCCGAAAACCATAGAATGCAATTTTTAGTCAAAACTGCGTGAGAAAATCTTTAGATAAAAATAGCATGACCCACAATGACCCCCAAAATGACCCACTAACCGAATTTTCTTGAACATGTTACCTAACCCAATGGTCTTCTTGTAATCCAAAACGATAAAATATAAAATTTGGTCAAAATCGTTAGAGCCGTTTTTTAGATAAAAATGGCTTGACCCATAATGACCCAAAAATGAACTACTAATCGAAATTTTTCGAACATGTGACCCAGCCCGATAGTTTTCTCGTGCCAAAAAACTGTTACATGCAAAATTTCGTTATAATCGATCACGCCGTTCTTTAAATATAAATAGCTTGACCCAGACCCTTAATGACCCAATATGACCCATTAAATTTTTTTCTCGAACATGTAACCTAGCCCAATGATTTTCTCGTGCCTGAAAACCATAGAATGCAATTTTTAGTCAAAATTGCTTGAGAAAATCTTTAGATAATAAGGAAAATCTTTAGATAATAAGGAGAGTTACAAACCCACAAACTCACATACAGCTGAAGGTAAATAAAAAGCGTGTTAAAAAGGGGTGATCGCGTCATCGAAAAAGCTTATAACTCGATAGGTTATTGAATTATCATAAAATGGAAAAATAGGTTCAATTCGAAATCGCTTCCATAGTCAGGCATTTCAATTTTATACCTTTCCGTTAAAAAATGAGTTTGTAAATGTGTCAAAACGTTTTGCGCTTGTTGAGCGTAGCAGTTGAGAACAAACACCCTTAAAAAAAATATCTGCAACCAAGATCGAAAAAGTAAAAACGGTGCGCTGTCGGCATGCACCTCAGCTATCCAATGCAAAAAAAAAAAAAAAAAAAAAAGTCAAAATGCGAAAGAGTTATTAGAAAAATGCTTCCCCATAGGAATAGCATTAGCTCGCGAGCGTTTCCTCGAGCGAGGACAGGGGCCTTAAAACAATGTATACCCATTTCGAATTATTATAAAGTTACAGGTTAAAACGGCTAGGAAAATTTTCATTAAGAGCTTGGACTAATCTTGTCATGTAACTTGTTAAATTTAGGTACTTTAAAATGCTATGGACATTTTAAAAGTTCTACCTCGCCCAAATACTTAAAAAACACATCTTATCATCCTCTCCTCTTTTTTGAATTTATAGATACATTCTCCAGAACGTTGCTTGTGAACATTTTAAACAGTTCCATCTGCTTGGAACATGTATCTAATTCTAATGATTCTATGGCGAGTAGAAATATCTGTTTTGAAATTCCCTCTTAAGAACGTCTCTGCACTTCAGGTACGTTTTCAAGCCTTCAGTAACACTTTAGGACAAATTTCCTTTGCCCAAAGTTTAGTATGGTGTCATCCCTTGTTTCAAATTAGACTAACTAAAACGGAAAATAAAAGTATAAGATGATAAATGTATATGTATTTTACCGAAACACTTTGTATTTGCAAGTTTATCATGATAATATGAAAAAAATTATAAAATTCTTGACAAAAATATAGAAAAGGGAGGAGGGGGGGGATGCATAATAAGGCCAATGCGAGCATATGGAATGATCCACAAATGCGACAAGGTTGTTTGACAAGGTTTAAAATCCTAACACTAGAATCTTATATAAATGGGACAAAATGAAATTTTCACATTGTAGTAATAAAATGCGAAGCATGTTACTACGCCGACAGAACTTCCTTAATGCGGTGAATAATCACACAATCAAGATTATCATTCCTTTTTGCCATGTTTGAATTATAACTTGGCTTTGCGATACTCATTCTTTTATGCTTAAGCAAAATTTATTACACGCGATAAAAAAGCTGAAAAAACGCTAATTGAAGAGCACCTAAACGATGTTTGAAGAAAGGAATCAAAACTATAGCGACGAGTTTGATTATGATGCAAAGCTGAATAACGGAGAGTATTTATATCTGAAATTTACATAATTATAATGCAGATAACTATACTTTTTTCTTTAAAAAATAATTAATTAGTCTTATAAATCAAACAGTTTATTTTCTTAGTTAAATTTGTAAAGAAAAAAAAGTGCATGTATAGTATAGTATATACCAGTATACATGTTTCTTTTTAAAAAACAATCTAAAATTTTTCATTTCCTGTATGATAAACAAATCTACGCGCTTATCCCCACCGGTGTTAAGATACGATGTTTTGACTTTTCATAAATTATCATTTATTGATAAATATATGATGAATTAATCGCATATATAAAATGGTATTACGGTACAAGGATAATTGCAGAGTATGCACGCAAATTTACATTAAATTCTATTACAAATTCTGGTTTCAATAATAATAATAATATTCATCGATAATAATAAGGTATGGGTTTTAACCTACATTTTCTCTAGGTATCAATCTAACAGGAATAATTTTTTTAATGATATGCATAAATTATGAATCTGGGGATCTCCTACATATTAAAAGTTGTACCAGTATACATTTTCAAAAAAGAAACACTCCGTTTTTTCCCTTTTATATGAGTTTCTTGGATGAAAGCAGCCCTGTAAAGTATGCATTGTTTCTGAAATCTTCATTGAATTATAAATGAAACGTGTTAGTTTGTTTATCAGTAAATTTAGAAAAAAAAAAATTAGATCTTGCGCGAAAAGTACGAGAGACGCTCAGTTATTAATCGGAAATAATATTTAAAAATATTTAAATACATAATTATTTCGTTTCTAAATTAGAAATAATACTTTTATTTAACCATTATGTATTGTCGTTTGTAGCTACAATAAAGTACAAAAAAATTAATGATATGAGAGTTTTCTCAATACATTTCTTCAACTTTAACCTCTTAATTTTCGCTCCCGTGATATTCACGGGCTGCGAATTTCACGACATTTAATCAGAATTGTTTAATTCCCCCCAATTTTATAAAATAGTGAAATAGGTTTTATTCTGGAATCATTTTGCTTGTCATTAAATAAGGAAAATATTTCTTTTACAAAAACGTGGTGGCAATAATCAATCAAGTACTTGTACTTATCCACATAAAAGCATAATTAGAGAATCTATAGAAATAATACTTAATAATAGATGATTTCGAGATGTATGTAATGAAGGAATCTCTTACAACATATACAGATTATGGTTAGATTTCTTAAAAGCAAATTTCACTTGGATTTAAAAGTCTGTTGCTGGTTTTTCACTTTCAATAGTGTTATTTCTTTGCCTTCACCTTTTGTTGTTGGATGGTTGAACATTAGTTTTTTACAGACAGCGCTATACAGTAACGTATTGACTTTTATCTTTGACTTTTGTGAACTTTTAAAATTGCCTCACTCATACTGTTAAATGACCCTGATGAAGACCACAGGGTGGTCGGAAGTTGTCGGTTGTGATTTTAATTAATGTTTTTAATTGTTTTTAATTGCTATGTAAATAACTATGTCTTTAAGTAAATAATTTTTAATATTTGTGATTAATTTCAAGGCGTAATAGTCCTTTAATTTATTAAAATTGTTAAATCAGTGATTCTTACCTAAATAAAATCTTTTCCTAAAATATAAAGAACTCATTTCATATTCACACAATTTTCTAATGAAATATATCAGACATGTGAGGAAAATTAACAAATGAAGAGTAAGATAAAAAAAACCACCTTAAGTTAATATAGTAATCCCTTAACATTCACGGGTTTAAATGTCGCGAATTCTGATTATTCGTGAAATAAAAAATGAAGGCCATTTTAACATTTGAGAATACATAACTTGGTTATTCGGGAATTTTGCTTCATAAAGTATATTTTGTTACGAAGTAAACTCTCTTTATTTTACCAGTTACCTAAAACATTTTGCAACTAGACAGCTTGCATTGTACTGTATAGCCTAAATTTCAAGAAATTTCAACCCTTATACTGTTAAAAATCTTATCCTAGTTTGAATCAAATTTTGGTGCTCAATAGCTGCCACTATAAGATGATGAAACTATGAACCAATATTTCTAGCTCCTATTGAAGCATTGTTCCAATAGTTGGAATGAGGTTGAAACAGGAAGCTCCAAATGTTGGTACGAGATTTCATCATCTTATGGTGGCAGCTACTGAGCACCAAAATTTGGATCAAACTAGAGCAAAATTTTTAACAGTGTATAAGTAAAATGTAGGTCAGAAAATCAGAGAAGCCCGAAATATAAATTGATGCTCATACTGAAAAAAAAATCAAAATTTCTAAAAGTCGAAATTCTTATTGAAATTGAAATTTTTTTTGTAACATTTTATGATAAATTTTAAAATTTCAAAAAAAATTCCACGTTAGAAAAGCCCATACGATGCAATTCTTAAGTGGTGAGGTCTCTCAAATTTAAAAGAAAATTAGAAACCGCAACTTTTCGTTACATAGAAATTCATGAACAAAATATTTGTTTCTACAAACAATCGTATATCAGTAACTTTTTTCAGCCATCAACTAGCAACTAAACTTTGTACAATATGATTATAATGGTACAAATTTACATGCATCATGTATTTTCAATTGCTTAATAAATTTATTACGCGTTTATTTTCCAAATGTCTGTCTGAGAGTCTATGGTTCTGTGACTGACTGTCTGTCTTGTCAATATGTGGCATAAACATTGTGGGCACTCTGTCTCAAGAATCAATACAAAAATTTAATAAAAATTTATATTTAGTTAGTCCTTGATATAAATTGGTGCTGATTAGTTTTTGGTACAAATCGCTCCAGAGGTGGTTCTACTTTTTTACTTTTGTGCGATTTCCGCAATAGTCCTATTTTCAGAATTAATGCACGGATATTTTACATAACTTCGATTCAGTTAGTCCTTGACTTGAAATGATGTTTGTTTATGTTTTGGTGTAAATCACTAGAGAGGTGGCGCTGCTATGCAGCATTATTTAAGATTTTCGAAGTATTCAGAAATAATGCACGAATTTTCATGAAACTTCAGATTCTGTTTGTCCTTGACATGAAATGGCATTTTTTTATTTCTGGTATTAATTGCTCAATATCTGGCGCCGTTATGTTGCCCTTTGTGCGATTTTCGCACTAGCTATACCTTCAGAAATAATGCACGGAATTTCATCAAACTTTAGATTCAGTTAGTACTTGACGTTTTGGTGTAAATCTCCGAATAGGCGGCGCTTCTATGTTGCTTTTTTTACATTTCCGCAACAGCTCTATCTCAAGAACGAATGCACGGATTTCCATCTAACTTCCGATTGAATTAGGTCTTCGCATGAATTGCTGCTGTTTATATTTTACTATAAATAGCTGTACAGGTATCGCTGCTATACTACATTTCTTGCTATTTCTGTAACAGATTTCAAGAACTAATATAACAGTATTTCAAGAACTAATGCATGAATTTCCATCAAACTTCAGAATCAGTTAATCCTTGATATGAATTGGTTTTGTTTACATTTTGGTGTCAATCGCTTTACAGGTGGCGCTTCTATACTGCATTCGTTACGATTTCTGTAATAGCGCTGTCTCAAGAACTCATGCGCAAATATTCATCAAATAAGTTAATCCTTAACATGAATTGGTTTTGTTTACATTTTGGTGTAAATCGTCTAACTGGTGGCCGAGTTTTTTAGATATAACTCTTATCTTGGTTTGATACTCATAAAATATTAAGTAATAATGTACTTTGTAAATTGTGAAAAGCATTTTTAACTACATATTTTCCGCAATGCCTCTTATTATCCCGTTAGTTATAATGGACAGAATACAGTAAGAGAACAATGCCTTATTATTTATCTATAATTCTAAATGTAACGCTTCAGATTTAGTCCTTTATTTATTTCTATGCTTAATGTATACATATAGATATTTTTGATAATTCATGTATCTAAATTCGACATTAATTAGGAGATATAAAAAAAACTTCGTTGTGTAATTAAAAAATATATATATTTTAGTCTTCTGTATATCATTTTTTTTAAATTTGAAAATCACTCTTAAAAATGATTTTCTAATAATATTTTTTATGCAAGCCTATTTCGTTTAACATAATCTTGAAATAGTTGCTAAAAAACCATTATCTTATAAACACCGAAGTAATAATAAAAGGATACGAGCTTTATAAAATTAAAAAATAAATAAACACCAAAATTCACTTCAATGGTTAAAAAAAAGTCTCAAACTGCTTCAAAGCCGTGAAATGTGATGTGTTTTTCACAAAACAATTTTCTTATTCGAAGAAAAGCATAATTTATTTTTTCTTATTACTTGTTTATCTCTTATTACCCCACCTTCTTCTAGGAATGTTATTTACAACGGGTTCCTCTAATTCATTTAATAATAAATTATGTCACAGAAATGACCTGAAATTTATTTCCCTCTAGACTTAATATCTTATATTCAGGATAAAAATGAGCTTTCGATCTAAATTGTCCTAATTTAACTTAAGTATGACTGATTCACCAGTTAAATTAGCATTTGCATTTCCCAATTCAAATTAAAACCAGAAAATTTAGAACACTCTGAATTATGCAAAATGAAATATTTCCGGTTGCATTAAACTAAATCTGTTATATATCTTTCCGAAATGTAAAAGAAAACATTCTTTATAAATAAAACAGAACTCGTTTCTGATGCAGGTTCTACAAGAAAAAGCTAAACGAGTTCTGTTATGTAGTGTGCGGTTATTAATGTTAAGCCGATTTTCTTTCACCGAATAAGACTAGAAATGGAAACATAAATATACTTTTTACCGAACGGCATAAAAATGTTCAAACAAGTATTTTAAGGGAAGGAAACAGCTGGAAAATCATATGTAAAATATTATGCATTTATGTGCCATTTCCTCGGGAACTACCGAAACGATTTGTATTGTGTGTTTATGAATAGGTATATGGTAGTAGCTAGACAATGCGTGAAAAATAAATATAAAAAGGCAACATTTACGTTAATGATAAATAAATCTCGATTTCTTTTGTTTACGAAATTATGTAGGTAGGGTACTTTTTATTTTTATCTCTCGTGAAGCGAGCAAATTATAGGTTAGTTATTAAGTGCGTTCGTAATTATATAAATACGTAGCGCCTACAGTCGTTGTACAGTCCGTACGTCTGTCCACATATAGCAGAGCAAAAACTACCCAACCGAATCGTTTGAAGTTTAAAGTATGTAATTGTCAATAAATTTGTCATTTCAAATTTTAGGAAAATCGGATGTATAGTTTAATTACAGGGACAGTCAAAACATTCCGTTACATTAAGGTCAATGGGAAAAATAGTTTCAAGTGCATTTTACTGATTGAAAAACGAATTCGACATGCGCCTTTAGACGATGTATATATCAACCACTTGTCCCGAAAGGGTTAATAAAGGTAAGAATTTCCACTCTGTTGTTTATCCGAAATGGCGAATATTACAGAGCCGAGACCATGAATTAAATTCCGTTTTCACAATGAAATTTCAATTACATCTATTATAAAAGCATTTTAAATGTTGCAAAAAGCTTTAAAATAAGATTATTTATCAATAACAACAGTATTTGAGAGGTAGAAAAAGTTTAATGGCAGTTGACAATCCGTCATAGATAATCCACGATCTGATAAATCAGCCACTTCGACCAATGATCAAATTAGCCTTAACGTCAGAAAACTGATGCTTGGTAATTAGTGATTGACAGTAAGAAACTTCATACAACAAGTTTTGTATCATTTGGTTCCTTTCATACAATTTAAAATGAAAATAAGTTGAAACTGGTGTGAATTAATATGAAAAAATAAAAACTTCTTAAATAGACTGTAAAAGTACTTAAATTCGCTAGGCCTTTTGAAAGAACTGAGTAGTCTTTCTTCGTAAAGAGCAATGAAGACGTGCGTCTACTATGAAAGCAGCGGCACGACTGAAATGAAAAGGCAGAAAGGGGTCAAGCCGAAGGAGCAGCCAATAGGACAGTAGAAGGCAACAGTCAATCATGGCCTTATACTTTTACGTGATAAAAGGAAAAAGAGTAAAATATAAACATGATATTTTTCGGTAAATAGAATCAAATAATTGCAACTGCACCTGACTACTTTTACTGATCATAGATGGGGCTACTCCTAATTCTTAAAGAAAATGATTATCTAATCCCAAATTCAAAAGGACAACTTTATGACAGAATTTTTAATTCATTTTTGTTCGGTAAGGCATTAAGTTGGTGGTTGATGTTATTCAGAAATTATTTGATAGAAATATATTTGCCATTTTTAATAAATAAATTGCCTATCGAGTTATAAGCGACCAACAGTAGCTGGAATTAATTAAATAAATCACATCTAACGTACACAACTTTGGGAAGTTGTGATTAAAGTAGGTGGCTTTGTTCCTGAAATATTATATTTTAACATTCAAATGGGAATTTTTAGATACAAAATCATGCAAAAAAGTGGAAATTTCTCTAGAATTTACGGAAGACAATTTCCATTAAAATAGATAAAAAGTACTGTCGTCTCTATTGGCGGTATAACTTCCATATTTTAGTGGATATGTTTTATATTGTATATTGTCTATAAAAAAAGGTGAAAAAAATGACTGCCTATTGCCGACAGATTTCATGTGCGTCACAAGTGTCTGAAATTCAGACGTTTGAAATGTCTTAAATTCAGACAAATACAAGTTTCTTAAAAATTGAGACAATAAAATGTCTGAAAATTGAACACTCCATTTTAAGAATGTGAAATGAAATGTCTGAATTTCAGACATTTCAGTTATGTATCCTATAAGGCAGCAGTGTCCAACGCGGCGCCTGCGGGTGCCCTGGCGCCCTTTGAGTCTTTTCTTGGAGCTCTTTTGAAGGTTTTCTGTCATTTGCATTTTTAAAAAATAAATTCCATTTTAAAGGATGCTTTATTTAAAATCTTTCATATTTTCTTAAAATATTTTTAAAATCTGTATAAGTGTATTTCACACTTCAAAAAGGAAAACGTACTTTATAATGTTATTGCGTTTCTTCTTTATTTTATAGTTCTTCCTTATAAAACATTTTACGAAATTATGATGATGAGAATTGATATAAATTGGCAATAACTTTTAAATATATAAAAAGGTAAAACGTAGAAAAATAAGCATCCCACCATCATGCATGGAGGTTCAACGGCTTTATTATTGTTGTTGATATTGTTTCAACGGCCTGTTGTTTTATCGGATGAGAAAAATGGTGAAATTTTCCCCTCAGACCACTGAAATGTTAGGCAATTTCACCCGTTTTATTTTTAAAAAATCTATAAAATCATTCGAAATGATTTCCATCAATTAAAGCTCTTTCATGCTATCTCTTTGAACTACCCATGTATTGGTCACTATATCATGCCTATCTTTGTTTCTGTACTTTTTATACTCTCAAATTTACGTCTCCAAATTAAATCAAGGAATATTTTAGCGTTTTAAAAGAAAACCCATGTCTGATTATTCATATATTATCCATACGTTACCATATATTATCCATATGTCTGATTATCCTTTTATATTATTATACTAGCTGACCCGCCCGGCATTGCCCAGGTCCGTATTAACAATATTAAACGAACTTGAAATTTGTATGATTTTATCATTAACTCGTTACATGCAGAAATGCATTGTCTGAAATACGTAGCCACTGACTGTGTGAAAAATCGGTTTTAAAAACAACAACTAATATTAAGCTCTAAAAATACTCAAAATGAGCAATGAAAAACGCGGGAGGGAATATGTATCCAACGATTGCATGATTTTCGTGTTAAAAGTTGATATTTACCCGTAAAAATTACTGTTATGTCACGTAACTAATTATTATTTTCACATACAAATCCCAAGTGAAATATTTTGAATTTCAAACTAATTATATCAATCTTAAATCCGACTATACCATGAATGAAACCGATACACGATGGTAGCTAAAAGATTGGTATATAGTATTATAATTTCAGAGCTATTTAACAAAAGTAAGTGTTATTTTTAATCAAATCTTGCGTAATGTTCACTCTGTGTATAAATTCCTAACCTTAAACTTTTGTACCGTAACCAGAACCTGTCTGTAACCTAACAGCGACTTAACAGTACCCTACCGTAAATTAAATATAACATAAATGTAACCTAGCCTTCACTTTATTGCAACATATCCTTATTCTAACCATAACATAAATGCAATTTAACTTTAACCTAACTTTAACCTAAATACACTGCTGGCCATCGTAAATGCAACACCCTGAAGGAAGCATGCAAATAATATGAAATTTACAACATGCATTAGCTGAGGTGAGATATGCAAATGATTAGAATTTCAGCGCAGACGCATATCAAGCGCGCCTGTGGCGCCACCTCAAAGCGCTATTTAAGGCTTGGAGATTTCGACGGTTTCAAGTACAGCAATTGTGTTTTTCTTGCTTTTTTTTCAAAAAAAAAAAAAAAAAAAAAAAAAACGATAAATTATGCCTCGTAGGAAACAACGATCATCTTTTGATCAAGTATCCGAGTTTGACAGAGGAAGGATAGTGGCATACCGAGGTTGTGGGTTATCTTTCAGGGAAATCGGTCGTCGTGTTGGACGAAAGCAAACAACTGTGATGCGGATATGTAATCGTTGGGTGCAACAGGGTACGACGGAAAGACGTGATCGACCGCATCGACCTCAGTGCACCACGTCACGTGATGACAGGCAGATTGTACGCATGGCAGTGACGGACCGCTCAGTCACATCACGAACCATATCACAGCAGATTCAGTCTGTAACGCATCATCCAGTGTCTGCGCGTACCATTCGACGTCGTTTACAGCAGAATGGTCTGTCCGCAAGACGTCCGTTGCTTTGTCTACCTCTGACGCGGAACCACAGACGTCTCCGCCGCCAATGGTGCGATGAAAGAAGGATGTGGACGACAGAATGGAATGAAATTCTCTTTACTGACGCTTCTGTATGCAACACCACGACGCACAGTGGGGCAGGAAGCCTCCAAAGTTGGCAAAAAATAAAATTTACTTTGAACAAAAAAAGCACATAACGGATTCTTTTGTAGAAGAAAAGTAGTAAAATTTTAAACTTTTACATAAGCTAAATAGTAATTTATTAATTAATTTACAAACCTTTTTCAATATTTTTTGTAGAAAAATGACTTAAAAACAAGAATTTAAGATAGTTTTATACGAATTAGATATTTATAAATCATCCATAATATCACATTAAAAAATGTAAACATAATTAGTAGTTTTAATTATTCTCAAGCAAACCTTATAATGAATATTAGCGACTCGTTTCGAAGGATTGGATCAACCTTTCTCAGGCAAAATGTACGTATTACTATAAAGACAGCAGAAGAAAAACTGTTTCTGTTGTTTTAGTGCTAACACTCACTTTTTGTTTTCCTGTTTTTCAGATCTTAAACTCATACATGTCACGTACACTAACGAATATGTAGAATTAGAATTGTATAACCGTTTTACTCTTGATATTTTTGATCGTCCAGAACAAATTCAGACGAAATATGAAGATGGGCACGTTTGCTTTTCATTACGCTTCTGTTTGTTTTTCAAATCGAGGAAATGAAAGCGATTTGCCAAGCCACTCTTTGTTTATTCTAAAGCATTTCCCTTGTTTCGCCAGGCTTTTGCTCATCGGAATTTATATTAAACTTTAAAACATTTAATCTTCTTTTCATTTAAACTACTTGTTCGTAGTTTCTCCGATTATGGAGCTCTTATACCATAAAATCACATTACTTTTCAAAAGTTTTTTGTTAAAACATTCCATGATAGTCAGTTTCATTTAAATACATTGTTTTGTGATAAACAATGCATTAAAATTCGTATTTAACAAAAAAAATATTTATAATCATGTTTGGCACACCCGTACACTAACAAAAATTTAAGGATGATTAGCTATAAAAATGACCATACAATTAAAAAAGTGGCAAAAAAGAGCAAGATTTTCTGGCATATTTGTCCTTTTAAAACTCATACTTAGTTGAAAAAATTATAATTAACACTTAATTCGCCTTAATTCATAACTAAAACCTACAATGTTTGTAGACAGTGTTAATTTTTTTTTATAAATTTCACCACTATATATTCTAAGCGTCTGTATATCTATAAAAATCGTATTAAAACAAATTGAAAGTTAATGAATTATTGTTACATACTTGTAGTTAAAGATTCCATAGTAAAAAAAAAATTATTTTTTAATTATTATACCGAAATTAACAAACGAATGTTGAAACAGAATTATTGATTTTTTTTTCACTTATTATCAAAGCACAATATGCAGTTTAACTTCTTTCTCTAGTGACGATCAAAATAACTTTGCACAAATTTTAATACTAGGCAGATGTGTACTGACATCTGCTCTATTAAAGTGACGTATGTCGGTAGTTCAAAATAAAATTTCATTTTTTCGATTTTTTGCCAGTTTTGAAGGCTTTTTGCCCCACTGTGCGACGGTCGGATTCGAGTCTGGAGACACCGTGGAGAGAGGATGCTGAACAGCTGCATTATGCACCGTCACACTGGTCCTGCACCGGGTATTATGGTATGGGGCGGTATCGGATATCTCTTTCGCACTCCTCTAGTACGCATTGCCGGTACTTTAACCATCCAGCGCTACATCTCCGAGGTGTTGGAGCCAGTTGTCCTTCCTTACCTTCAGGGCTTGCAAACAGCCATATTTCAGCAGGATAATGCACGGCCACACGTGGCACGCATTGTCCAAGGGTTCTTCGTCAATCACCAGATTGAATTGCTTCCCTGGCCGGCGCGCTCTCCGGATCTTTCGCCGATCGAAAACATGTGGTCCATGGTTGCTCAACGACTGACCCACAGTTCATCCCCAACTGTCACACCAGATCAACTTTGGCAACGTGTGGAAGCTGCTTGGTCTGCTGTACCCCAAGAACACATTCAAAGTCTCTTTGAATCAATGCCGAGGCGTGTGGCAGCTGTGATCTCCAACAACGGCGGCTACTCTGGGTACTGATTTTGGCAGGAACCACGCTTCATAGAATGCTGTAAATTTAATCATTTGTTACTTGGTCAACATGTTATCTACACAATAAATTTTGTTGTGATATCTCTTGTTTTTCTTGGTGTTGCAATTTGGGTGGCCAGCAGTATAATATAATAGAAAAAAAAACATTTTAAAAAATTACTATTTCTTCGTAAAATATGCTTCAGCTGTAATTCGTTTCTTTCAATTCGTTTTATTAATACAAAATTCCTTCCTCGTGCTTTTGTTTGAGACATTAAAATTTCAGCGATAAATGGTTTAATATTGCAAACCTGTTTTTCGATTTACTTCGCCTCCACCTATCTTTTTCTCCATGGTGTAATAAATCTTTGTCTCCAGCTGTGATAAAAAAAAAAAAAATCCTCATTTAAACTGACAGTTTGCCAGTCTAAGAATTTTAAAGGTCTGTCCCAGCTTTTTTAATTATTTCTGCGAAAATTTTATGCAACCAATCAACCATAAGAAAATGAAATGGAAAAAAAAGCGAAAAAAGGCGATTTTTTATGAGAGTGAGCTTTGGAATTTAATTAATTACTCAGTTAATGAATAGAATTTTGAAATTCTGAGCTTCAGGTGCATCAGGAGAGACATTGGGCTACTCTCAAAAAAATTTTGAGCTTCGTACGTGCTGTAGATTTTGCTAGCCATCGCAGGCACACACACACACAGATACACACACAGACAGACAGAGCGTTTTGTTCTTTTATTAGTATAGATGTGAGATTTAAATTTCTAGTTCCTTCCACTTCAATTTTTTTTTGTAACAGTCTGTCAGATAAAAATGTATATGATCAGAGATTTACAACTATTTAAAAGGTTTTTTTTAATTTTTAATTTTATTATTATTTTTTTCATGTAGCTTTAGATTCGTAGGATCCTTATGTCTTCTAATGCTAGATGCATTTGCATATGTGTTCAGTTCTAATATTGTGAGATAATTGTTTTGTATGTTTTGAGTCATGTTCATAATGGCGCCCTCCGTTGTTCAGTGAGAGCTGAGATGCGCCCCTGTTTAGCAAAATGTTGGACAGGCCTGGTTTAGAGCAATCGTTTCCAATGTGGGATGTCCGCCGGCGGTGGTGGTGGTGGTAGGGGTGGGAGATTTTGACTTTTGAGGAGGCAATTTCAGATTTTTTATTACTATATTCTTTCTCAGTTTTTTTTTTTTTTTTTGTCATATCTCTATTATAAAGGCCAAATGTATCTATGCGTAACGAATACGTCATTTTGCGAATGGCAATACTTTGAAATTTGAAATGCAATTTCGGTTTCGCAATTTTTGCTATTGCAAACTTTTAGATTTCTAAATATAGCACATTATAATTTTTACACCGTCGTATAGGGGGGGGGGTGTACTTTTAAATGCAATTTATTTGAAAACTGTATTTTAATTTGTTTTTGAAATAATTTTTTTGTAGTTTTAATGCCATTTTTCTAAACGTGGCAACAGAAATACTCTATGACTATTAAAAGTAAAGAGAAAAAAGCCGAAAAAAGCAGATTATTGTATCCTATTCTTGACATTTTCTCATTAAAATTGAAAAAAAATTGAAGTGCGTGCTGTGTCACGAATATAATCTGTTATAAGACCCGGTGGATTTTGGTTTCATTTACAAAATTTCATTTATACTTAGAAATAAAAAAAAGTTTAGTATCTGTTTTAGTTAATAGCATTAAGCCTTCAAGTTTTGAATTAAAATGATTTCAAACTGATCAAATTAAAATTCCGTTTAAAAAAAAAGGTGAATACAGGTATGATAGGTGCATATTTAAATTTTGATACGGTGAAAATGGTGTCGGGTTTAGATTTCATGGGGAAAAAATCTATGATTGAGTCAAAGTGGAATAAATTCTCCTTTTTTTCATTTTGGAATACTAGCGTAAGAGCTTTAATTGATAACTTTATCATACTAACATATCTTTATTATATTTACTGCTTACATGTATGATTAAAATTTAATTTTAATGATTTCTACATCCGAGTTTTAGAGAAATAGTATTTTGCTAACTTTAGGTTAAATATCATTTTTTTAAGAGTTAGACTAACCAATATAAGGTGCATTTTTTAGTGTAACTAATTTTGTAGGTTTATTATAAATCAATGAAACAGCTCCTTTTAAAACATTTTCTTTCGTCGAAATTCAACGGTCCTATCTTGTTTTAATAAAAATGATTTCGTAGACTTAAAATAGGGGCAATAATAAAAATTTTAAAATACTAGAATAAAACTAATTTTCAAAAGTTCGCACATAAAATTTGAAAACGCAGCTGTTACCGGAATAATTGTATTAAAATTTTTAATGCATATTTAGAAACGTTAAAAATAGCTGAAAAAATTTTCATTAAAAAAATCTGGTTTTAATATAATTTTAGAATTAATTTTCATTATTTTTTAGTAGTTATTGAAACTTGTACTTCTCTTCATAGTGCAGTATGTCACATGGAGCAACTACATACATCTTGATAAAATTCTGTGCATTATTTTCGAGATCTGTCACAAAAATCGTGAAAAATGCAGCAGATCAGAGCCATCTGTTGAGCGCTACACACCCAAACCTCTTCATCACCAATTTATATCACATTCTAACAGAATATGAAATTTCATGAAATTGAGTCTATTAGTTCTTTAGATATAGCTATCGCGGAAATTATTAAAAACACGCCAAAGAAACACCACCTCTTGGGTGCTTGATTCTGATTAGTCCCAAATTATGTCGAGGTAAAACCAAATATAAAGTTTGATTAAATTCGGCTAATAAGTTCTTGAGATATCACAATCAAGGAAATCGTGAGAAACGCTGTATAGAAGTGCCACCTGTTGGGCGATATACACTATATAGCCATTAAACACCGGACACTTTCAACTTTAGACATTTTGTCGAATATTTAAAAGTCTTCTTCCGAAGTGATCTCGAAAAAGTATTCTAAAAGTATTATTGGTTCTCCTGGAACTTCAGGATTGTAAAAATATGTTTGACCTCATATTTATCAATGTCGACTTGATAAAAAGAAAAGAAAAAAAAAACTATTAGGCGGCTCCCCCCCCCCCCAAAAAAAAAAAAAACTATTAGGCTGCCAAAAAAAAAAAAAAAAAAAAGAAAAAAAAAAAATCATAGAAAAATAATAATTTTTGAGATCTCCCTGTAAATTAAAATGAACGAAATGATCTATTGTTGTAGAATACAAATATATGGATACTGTAAAACGTGTTTACTGATTTGTGTAAGAATAGCACGTATATGCAGGGAAATATAGTGATTTTTTTAAACTTAAAAAAATTCTAGATGTTTTTAGCTTATATCACGCAGAGTTTCAACCAAATTTAGCACCACCTTATAATAAATTAGCAAAATTTAGTAGAAAAAATATAGTGCAATTTGAATATAAATATATTAAATATTTTATGAAATATGAGTAATTCTATTAAATAATTCTTATATGCGCATGCGCGATAGATAACAATTTTTTGCGAGGTATAATTTTATACCCAATTTTATGGAGCAACTCATAAAAAAAATCCTGTCAAATATCGTGAAAATTCAAAAATATATTGGTAATAGAATGAGCTGAATTTCAGCTGCTCTCTAAAAGCAGCTAAATGGTAAGGGGTTTTCCACTAATTGTCAATTTTAATTAAGGTTTTCTTAATACTAAATTTTTATCGATGCTTTATTTTTTCTTGAAAACAGAACGGGCTTATTCCATGATAAAAAGAAGTGCCATGATCGAAGCATTTGTTCCAAATAAACTCGTTGATATGCACTAAATATTAATATTTTTCTGAAAGTTAGTAGTTAAAAAAAGACAATTTGTGGAAAATGCCCGATCATTCAGCAGTTTTTCAGAGAGCAACAGAAAATCAGCTCACTTTTTCATCCATATCTTTCTGGATTATTTTTATAACTTGCTCCATAGAGTTGGTTATTAAATTATGTAAAAATATCTATGTTATTGTTCAGGCAAATAAAAATTATTTCCTACAACTGCTTATATTTCATAAAATGCTTAATATATTTCTGTTCTACCTGCACTATATTTTGTAAAAAAAATATTTTTTTGGCATCTCTCATCCCTAAAACGTGTAAATCCATCGGAAACTAGAAATTTTTCACATATCCAATATCTTTTTGCAAAAAAAGAAGAAAGTATTCTTCAATCTGTAATTAGAGACATTAAATCACACCCAATGTTTCGTCAGTGTGGTTCAGCAATTTAATGAGGGCAACACTAAATCGAAATTGAAAACATTAGCTTGAAACTTCTCATATTTTTGACCAGAATACTAGGTATTATATTCGATGGGAGAGGGAAATAAATATATTGAAATATTTATTATTACTGCCTATGTTATTTAATGACTATTTAGTTGTTGAAATTGTTAAATTGAAAAAATTCGTAATTTATATATTACATGCATATTAGTTGAATTCATTGCCAAATAACAGCCGCAAAGAAAAATAATTTCAGGATTCAAAACACCTTTAAGAAAAATATGTTTCTACAGATATTAAATGATGTATAATTTGTTTTATTTATTTATTTATTTTATTTAATTTAATTTTTACTTATACACAATTGGAACGAGTGCCACGTATATGCAGCATGTTGTATGCGTACGGTCCTTCTGAAAAAAAAAACTTAGACTTACTTAAGAGAAGAAAGTCTTCGATTAATTGGCATCAATCGCCCCACCAGTGACCGTGAGGTTCTGACCTCCAAAATGGTAGACGGTAGGAGCTGGGTTCGAACCCAATTGCGACCGTCGGCCTAACTGTTCGGAGTTTTCCGTGGTTTTCTTCGAACCTTGCGTAAATACGGGTTAGGTTCCCTTAGAAAGACCCCCATGGAGGGCATCTCATCCCATTGGGCCTATATCCCATAGTGTACATAATTGGCCGGCATAAATTCAAACAAACAAACAAACGGCATCAGTCTGAATCGAGTAATTGCGAAAATCGTAAATAACTCAGAATAGAAGCGCCACCTGTCGGGAGACTTGTATAAAAAATAATCAGCATCAATTTATATCAGTTCTTGAGATACAGCGAACACAAAATTTATGTCACATCTATATTATATACATACAGACAGACATCTTGTAAAACAAGTTTGTTTGGAACCTCTCACCCCTAAAATGTGTAAATCTGTCGGAAACCGGAATCCAAAAATTTTCACGTATCCAATACTTTCTTGTAAAGATAGAAAAAAGTAATAATGAAGTTTTTTAGTCGATTTCTTCAATCTTTTGTTAGAGACTTTGGGTCCCATAACATGTTTTCTCATAGTAGCTCAACAACTTTATGAGAGCAACCCTAAATCGTAACTGAAAACATCAGCTGGAAACTTCTTGCATTTTTGGTCAGCATATTAGCCATTAAGTTTCATGGGGTAGGGAAAATTAATATATTGAATTATTTATTGTTACTGCCTGCTTATGCTATTTAATGACTATTTAATTGTAGAAAAAATTCGTAATTTATATCTTACATGCATATAAGTAGA
The DNA here is from genome assembly GCA_964019185.1 of Maratus speculifer. Classification (NCBI taxonomy): domain Eukaryota; kingdom Metazoa; phylum Arthropoda; class Arachnida; order Araneae; family Salticidae; genus Maratus; species Maratus speculifer. The sequence continues at coordinate 186,710,624 of OZ025299.1, forward strand.
ATTCAGTGTCAAATTAACAGCCGCAATTAAAAAGAATTTTAGGATTCAAAATATGTTTCTACATGTATTAGATAATGCATAATTTATTTTTTATTTTATTTTTAAAATTTATTTATTTATTTATTTTTGTAATTTTACACTTTTGAGACAAGTGTCACGTATATGTAGCATGTTATATGTGTATGGTACTTGTCGAAGAAAAAAAACACTATTTCCGAATAATAAACTTAACCTTATTTAATAGAAGAAATTTTTCGATTAAATGACACGGAGATTAAATTTCAGCAGTAGTGGTTTTCATAAAACAATATCGCATAAGGGGCGCTTACAGCCAAGAAAGAAATAACATATAACAAATAGATAGATAAATAAAGCATTTTGGTGGTCTAAATGTTGTTTTTTATTTATTTATATTTATATATTTCAGATATATCATCTAATGTAAAATAAAGCCTAAAATTATTTTAAAGGTTTGTTAATGTCATTTACATCTGGAATCTCATATAAAGATTAAGTAAAGGAGATCATTAAAAAACTGTTTTTGCAAATGTAAATTACATGGAATCAATCATGTTTTTGCAATTTTAATGTGTTATTGCATTTCAAACTCTCAAATCAAGATCCTGAGTTAAAAATGAAATAAAATAATAATAAAATATACAATAGCGCAGGTAATTCCACATTCGAAAAATGATTTAAATTACTTGTTTTCAGTCGGTTTCTGACCGCGAATGTTTTTAGTTTGTTTTTGTTGCTTCTAAAAAAATTCCCAATTTACTTATAGTGCAAAATACCTCATTACTATTATAGAAGAACTGCAAGCCAAATAACTGAAAACAGAATCTTCTTCTTTTCCATTGTTTCCCCAGGGATGCTGCAAATTTTTTGGAATCGTATTCTTTTCTCAATATCTGTTTGATATTGCGTTCTCATCCATATAATAAACGCATAATATATAATAAGTGAACTGGTGATTTCGTTGGAAATGTAGAAACAAACAAAAACTATAGACAACTATCGAAGCATTTTTAAGAAGTTCAGAAATTTACAATTATGTGGCTCGAAAATTCAGTTTAATTTTTTTTTATTTTTTCGGTCATTATTTTCAATATGCAGGGTTCGAAGACCTTTTGTAATTTGTCGACCAGGATATTTTTCGGTACTAGTATTTCCTTGTACAAAAACTCCCAATTAAATAAGGTGAAATTTCGCGCGTTTAAGTTAGATTTATTTTTCTATAAAAAAGTACTGATATTACTCATTTAAAATTCTCTGAAGCGTACGAGCCCTGAATATAGAATGAAAATAAACTTATGTCAAAATTATATATATATATATATATATATATATATATATATATGCAGGATGTCAACAAATAAGACCTTGATTTTAATATTAAATTTTTACTACCCATGTATTGGTCACTATATCATGCATATCTTTGTTTCTGTACTTTTAATACTGACAAATTTGCGTCTCCAAATTAAATCAAGGAATATTTTATCGTTTTAAAAGAAAACCCAACAATATGTCTGATTATCCTTTTATTAGCTCACAGGCTATCAAAGCCTGAGAGCTTATGTGCCCGCCCGTTTTTTTTATGTAAGTACGTACGTTCGTTCGTGCGTACGTGCGTAATACGATAACTCATGATTATAATATTCGATCAACTTGAAATTTTGCATATAGGCATATTCTGATAAGGCGTTTCCCTGATTAGTTTTTGGAGTTCATTCGATATGTATAACAGGGGGAACGGGGGGCTCATGCCCCTCCCCTCATTTGATATAAATGGGGTTTTTATGCAGAGTTATCAGTTTTCGTTCAGAATTTAGATATAGCATCATTCTGATGAGGCACCTCCATGATTGATATTAGATGTTCATTAGATCAGTATAAACAGTGGTAACGGGGGGTTGATGCCCCTCCCCTTAATTTATAATAATGGGTTTTTCAAGCAGAATTATCAGTTTTCGTTCAAAATTTAGATATAAGATCATTCTGATGAGGCACCTCCATGATTAGTATTAGGTGCTCATTTAATAAGTGTAAAGATGGGGAACAGGAATCTAATGCCTCTCCCCTTTATTTATGTAAATGTGTTTTTCACGCAGAATTTATTAAATTTAGACATAGGATCATTCTGATGAAGGCACCACCATAATTTGTTTCGCGTGTTCATTAGATAAGTCTAAAAGGGGGAAATGGGAAGTGTCCCCCCCTTAATTAAGATTAAGGGAGCTTTCCGGGAGAATTTACCGATTTGCTTCAAATTTTGAATATAGGTTCATTCTGATAATGCGCTTCCCTGGTTGGTTTTAGGAATTTAATGGATAAGTATACATCGGGCATCGGTGAGATTACTCTCTTAACCTATTTAACCCTTTAACGATCATAGCATTTTCATTGCTAAGATGTCGAAATAAATGAATGACACCGGTAATTAAGAACAAATATATTTCTAAATAAGAAAAGGCGATTTTTCACATACAAAATAAAAGGGATATTTTTAGATAAAAATTCCGGTGTCAGTGTTGCGTATCGGAATTAAAATTTTGTGGTTTCGTGGCGAAACCAATGAACGTTAATGGGTTAAATGTTTTTTCTTGCAGAATTAACCGATTTGCTCCAATTTTTGGATAAAGGTTCATAGTAATAAGATGCTTCTCGAATTAGCTGTTTTTTTTTTTTTTTTTTTTTTTTTTTTTTTTTTTTTTTGTTAAGTTCTTGTTTAAGGGGTACTTGCGATTTCCCTCCCCCTTAAATTTGATAGATGGAATTTTATGCAGAATTGTCCGATTTGCTTTTAATTTTGGATATGGCTTCTTTCTGATAAGGCGAATCTCTGAATAGTTTTGAAAGTTTAATGGTTAAGTATAAATGAGGGGGATAACTCCTCTAAAATTACATAAATGGGTTTTTATTAAGAATTTCCCGAAATGATATGAATTTTGGATATAGATATTTTATATGGTAAAGCATATCCCTGATTAGTTTAAGGGGTTCAATGATTAAGTATAAAAGGGGGAAATGGAGGGAGCTGTTTTCCCTCCTCAATTTGTTTTTCGAACGGAATTAACACTTGAAAATATAAGGCTGTAATGTTCAATTAGTATGCGTAGCCTGTGAGCCCAATGCCTTCAGTTTAACTGGGCAATATTCTTTTTATTTTATTATAAGTGAGATTTAAATTTCTAGCTCCTTCTACTTCAAAAATTTTTGTTAACAGCCTCTCACATAAAAATGCATATGATCCAAAATTTACAACTATTTAAAAGTTTTTTATTTATTATTATTATTTTTTTTTTTCATGTAGCTTTAGATACGTATGATCCTTATGTCTTCTCCTGTAAATGCATTTGCATATGTGTTTGGTCCTAACATTGTGAGATAATTGTTTTGCATGTATATGATATGATAAATGTTATGTAAATGATAAATGTTAATATAATATGATAAATGTTAAAGCGAGATAAATGTTTATGATCCAAAATTTACTACCATTTAAAAGTTTTTAATTATTTATTTATTTTTTTTTTTTTTACATGTAGATATAGATACGTAGGATCCTTATGTCTTCTCCTGTAGATGCATTTGCATATGTGTTTGGTCCTAATATTGTGAGACAATTGTTTTGCGTGTTTTGAGTTATGTTCATAATGGCACCCTCCGTTGTTCAGTGAGAGCTGAGATGCGACCCAGCTTAGCAAAAGGTTGGACTATAGGGTATACCGGATCTGAAGAGTTGAAGCATTAGATAGTAGGTTCGAATTTTATACTATATTTGGATGTTCGTAATTCTTTGGAATCTACTCTGAGGGTAAAATCTAACTCTGTTTTGACTTCGTGTATGAAAAGTGACCCAAGCGAAATAAGCGTAACACTTACTATCTGGATGATAAATAATGAGTTTCATTTTGAAACTAACCTGCTTTCTAATATTTACTTTTAATTTATAGAAATCACAGGTACCTATATACTGTAAGAGAAAACATAGTTTTTTGATTTAGGAAGAAGATTTTCGAAAATAAAATATAACCTCCTCTCACTTACCCAGAATTCTAAAAAGTTTTCCTTTGTTTTAAAAAACCAACAGATTTCCGAGATTTAAAAAACATTTCTAAAATAAAAGTTACTTTTGCTTACTGAACATGCTTCTTTAACATGAAATAATTTACTTGACAGTATTTAAGAGTTGATAGCTTCCGAAACATTGATATTTTGCGCTGATACTACTTTAAAAAAACTTATTAATACACTAGAAAAACTACTAGAAAACGTTTAAAAAAATTGTAAGCAGTAAAAAAGTTTTTTGAAACGCTTTCTTAAATCTCGGAAATATTTTGGTTTCTAAGTTTTCTAATGATATAGAAAAACTTTTTGATAGCGTGGGTAACTCGTAGCAGGTTATATTAAATATTTTCTTCTTTTTCTTGCTAGCTTAACATTGCAAATTGTTTAATATACATAGAAAATAGGAAAATAAACATTTAAGTATCCAAAAATTTCTATTGAACATGCGCTATACAAAAACCTGTTGTGATTTGTAGAAATAAATTTTTAGTCAAGAAGAGAAAAAAAACCCCAGAAAACCAAAAAAAAAAGGATTTTTGTTGTCAGCTAGTACGCCAGTATTTGTCTGATATCAATATTATTTTTCTTTTTAACAGAGTATGCTCAATGATAAAACATAACGTGTGCAAACTTCTCAGATCTACATGCAATAGATTCATAATAGATATAATAGGCTGCGCAAAATAAAATTTAAACAAAAAAGATTTAAAAATATTTAGATGAAAGAAAAGATGGAAGTTCTAAACAAGTTTGGTTTTATTATTTCTTTTTAGTTTATAAATTTAACTTTAGTTCTATTTACTGTTTTTGAAGCATATTCTTGATATTTTAAGCTATCAAGTCTAAAAATTTAAAAGAAATCTTTTCTTCTTGTCAACAAATATAACCTTCTCTCTTTATGAAACAAAAATTTTTTTTAACCCGCATACATCATTATTATCAGAAGGACATTATCATAAACAAAACACCCACCTGCAATTATTTGCATGAAACAAAACAAAACTTAAGCGTGAAAAAATTATATAAAAAGCATGTTTCATGCGCTTGTTTGATTCAGGGTCTCATCATCAAACGTTTGGTTCTTTTGTACGGAAAGTATTTTGCCTCCTAACCTTAGTTTATCACGGTTTCAGAAAAAACATAAACTACAAGAGTTTGAATATTATGGTATTATTCATTGATGCACTCACAAATGTAAAAGAAAAAACAAGGAAGAAAAAATCATGCGTCAAGCATTGATTATTTAACACTTTCCAGGACATTCAGAATAATGTAACAAAACTGCACCGTTTAATAAATTAAAATATTATGTTTAATTCAACAAAACGGAATCGCCTTTTCTTTTTTACAGGAAATAGCTTGTAGTAAACCTAAGAAACGTATATCAATTGTAGTATGAGTGAAATAGTTTAACATAATTAAAATATGCCGCAAATAATTTTCCCCCTTATACCATTATGTAACGAAATTCTTTTGTGTGGCTCTGTAAATGAATAATAAATATTTCTTGTGCAACATATCATACAAAATGAATATTTTAGTGCCCTTCGTAAATACATATTAACTTCATTATGTTTCGACGGGTATAACATCATTAAAAAGCACTTGAAGCTATTATATCCCATCGGCTGTAATGTAACGGAATACTTTGACTGCCTCTGTATTTGAAATATATATCCAATTTTACTAAAATTTGAAATAAACTCAACAAACTTTTGCAGCAAGTTTAAAATTTCAAACGATTCAATTTTGTAAATTTTGTGCTGTTATATGAGGACAGACTGCGGACAGATCAGACGTCGACTATAACTGCCACGCATTTATATAATTACGAAAGCCTCTAAAAAGCAATTAAATTTAAAAGTGCATGCCGAAATTGAAAACACATTTCTAGCAAGTATTAGTTAAAGGCTGTATTGTAACCGATTTGTTAGGTGTGTCCCTGAAAATGGATTAAAAAGAATATGAATGTCCTGTTTTATCAGAATCGTAGTGAAATTCGGTGATTTATATCAGTCAATACATTTGCAAAACCGTAATGTCATTAAATTACTTTGCAAACTGTTTTTCCCCATATACCATAATGTAATAGAATTATTTAGGTGCCCCTGTAAATGAACTATTATTTCCACATATTCCATATACAATACTAATCATACCTAGGGAACATTAAATAAGTTTTATCAATTGCATGAAAATCCGAGTATATTTATGGGAGTTAAAGCGCAGACAGACGGACAGACAAACCGAATCCATAAACAGTTTTAAACTTTGTTGGAAAGTGTTAATAAAACGAACACAACTGTTATTAGCAACATTTCTTCATGAAAAGTTAATTTAGCATAAACATTTTATATGTTAGATAAACATAAATCAGAAAGAAAGTTTTTTTTTTTTTTTTTTTTTTTTTTTTTTTTTTTAATTCAAAATATAATTTTTACAACATCACATTTTAGTCAGAAATAAGTGGCATATTTACAGACAAGTTTTAATAGAAAAATAGAAATCGTCATCAATGCAAATTTCAAAACGTATATAAGTATAAAGAAGTCGGAAATATTTTGGGCATATAAGAAATATATATAATATTTATACATATAAAAAATACTTGAAACTTCGAATATGCAGAGAAATTAAAACTTCATTTATGATTAATGTACATATTGCCCCTCTTTGGCAATAAGGGCATAAGACACATATTTTTCAAAATTAAGTTAAGTGCATATATAGAGTGAAGAAACAATATTTTATAATATCTAATAAAGACCTACGTGTATTTCTATTAATGAGAAGGTTAAGTAGTGCTTAAGGCATAGGTAATATGCGTATAGGTAGGAAATTAAGGACTTAACGAGTCTCATAAACGCTAAGTACCAATCATAAATTTTTGCAGGAAAAAAACTGGATGGGAAATATTCTAGAATATTTAAACTTTACTCTTAAGAGTGCAAACACAGTAAGCAATTAAAATGAGAAGACTTTTTTGTTTTGGCTCTCCTGACCAATTAAACGTTTGCACCTTACGCTCTTACTGCAAAATAGGTGAGATATGCTGCGTAATCAATAAATTTTTAATTTCTTATTATAGCAGGATATTTTAGAGCAAAATTTTTATTGAACACCGAAAAAGTTTTGATCCTCTGAAATCTGTGGACCTTGGATAGATGCGCCGCATGTTCACAAGGGAGGTCTCCATACGGGCATATTCCGAAAAATCTGATAAAAAATTACAGAATGCTCTTCTCATGAGGATATATGCATTTATAAAAAAAATTAGGCAGAACCTCCATACAGCGTCCGGAAAGAATACTGAAAATTTTGTTATTTTGCAATTTTCCATCGGTTGGCGATGGAATGTAATTTCAAAAAACTCTTTTTGTATGTCAAATACACTTAAAGGGAAAAAAATTCATGTTGAACTTGTTCAGATAATTTAATTTAAATAACTTTGTTTTTGTCAGTTTTAATTTGTTTTAAGTATAATATTATTATGCTGATATTTATATGTATTTATATTTAAAATTAACCACCAAAAATTTGTGATTTAAAACAAAATTCATAATTTAAATTAATTAAAATTATTTCAAGCTCAAAGTCCAACTGAAAATTGTCTATTCGGTTTTGTTGCTATGAAAACATCTGGCTTTTATTTTTGAATACGCTTAAATTAATTCGACATATTTAAATGGCCTGAGCGCTGGCGCAAAAGTGATGGATGTCGAAGGCGAATTCTTTAACGTATATACGGACCCTTAAATTTAGACACTAGTATTTTATAAAAGATTTCTTTGACTTATTTTTAAAAAAATAAGGCGGAAAAATCTTTTAAAACTTATTGGTGCAAAATTGGCAGTACATATACTGAAAAAAATTCTCCTTCGGCAGTCGCCATTTTTGTCTCAGTGTTCATACCTAGTATTCATGGGGCGGTATTTTAAAGGGGCCAGTAATTTTAATCATCGGCCAATTTCACACATTTTCGAATGAAAATGAATTCAAGAATGTGTCAAAAAATCAACGACTTTTAATTTCAGTGCAGCCTTTAACCACTGAACTGATCAATATTTTTGTAAAAAACTTTCAAATAATGTCTGTTTTTTCATGTTTTTTTTTTACAGAATTTCTAATCTTTTTTCACCGGTTTTTCAGAACAGATTTTTTTCCCTAATGGAATCAGAAAAACGCGCGAATAATTGAATTTAATAAAATTTATAATAAAAATTTACTGGTGAGAATAATAAATCATGATTCGAATATGGATGCCCATACAAGGTAGGGGCAAATCATGATTGGCAAAAATATGTTGCCTGTATGACGTACGGGCAAATCAGGGAAGCTTTAAGGTGTGTATTTTGAGGAAATGCAATGAATATAGTCTATCAGCATGCCATAATAGTTCTTTTTTTTATACCTAAATGTAAAATAGAATTACAAATACATATTCATTGCTTTTGCACAAACAAAATGACGCCATAGATAACAGAAAGAGCCATCTTCTGAAATTGATACTTTGGAGCAGTGGTTCTCAGTGTGGGATACGTTTGCCCGTGGAGGTTCGTGTCGGATATGCTAGACGTACTTGAAAATAATATCGATAATGATGTAAAAACTTATATAAACTTACTTTAACTTGCATAACTTATATGAAGCCACGTTTAAGTAAATTACGCTCATATTTATTTTTTGGACCTCTTTTGTGTAGCATTGTATATCAAGTAAACCATTTGTACACACCGTATAATATACATTATTTTAGTGAAACTTAAAAGTGCATATCATAACTAAAACTTAATTTAATCTGTCCAACAGCCATCATAAATTATATATAGTACTTCGAAAAGAATATATTATTTGAAATCTTTTGTATGCCCCTGTAAATGCTATGGACTTCGTATTTTGCTTGAAATAATTTATATTAAGTCTCAACGACGTACAGCAACTTTATAAAACACGAATTAGTTTAATATAATTAATATATGTCGCAAAGATCCCCCTTTACCATTATGTAATGGAATTCTTTTATAAGGTCCTGTAAATGAACAGTAACTATTATTTGCACCGAATAATGTACAAAATGCATATTTTATTGCGCTTCGTAATTGCCTGCCGATTTCATTATGTTTGACAGGATGTGACATCTTTTAAATTCATTTGAACTGATGTTTTCCCATAGGCCGTAATGTAACGGAATATTTTTACTGTCCCTGTAAATAAAATAATCATGCTAGAAACTTAATTTGAAATAGGGTTTGTGATAGGGTAATCCTCCATAATGCCCTAAAATTTCCGGGCAATCCGAGTATATTTACGAGAACTAGAGCGCGGACAGATGGACAGACCGACAGACAAACCCAAGTCATAAACATTTTTCAACTTTGTTGAGGATGAAAACTTTGATAGTGTGAAATAGGGGTACACCGGAATGAAAAGACTAAGAAAGTGGTACGGGAAAAAAAAGACGGTTGGGAAGCGTTGTCTTACAGAATTAGTAATTTAAGTTCACAGATAATATCTAAAATCACTATCACTCTTCAAATATCAATTAAATTATTTAACATAAATTAATGTAAAAATTAATTTAAGCAGTTTGAACAGGTGAATGATCAACAAAGCCCCAACCTTTTGTATCGTAAAGCATTTAACCCTTTATATCTTAAATTATGAATTTGTAAAAAAAAATTGTCCTCTAAAGCATTTTTCTTCAATTTTAAAGCTAAATTAGAAGGTTTAACCCATTAACGCCCAGCGTCCTCTTTTGAGGACGGTTACAAAAAAAGCAAGAAAGCGGATTTCCCACCAGTAAAGAGGAAGCTAAATATGTACCTTCTTTCACGAGACAGAATCCTCAATAAATTTAGATAAAAGTTAATTTGATTTTAAAAGTGGTGGGAAATACAAAATTTAAATTTTAGCGAAGAAAATAATTCGGGCGTTAATGGGTTAAACAATCATTTAATAAATTTTAGAAGGATTTTGGCAATTGAAATTGGTTTATTAAATTTGAATACATAAGGATTTTGTACATCATTAGGATGAACAAAGCGAATCCTCTACTCGGCTACACAAATTACATTTTGTCGTACACTTTACAAAAAAAAAAGTATTCAGTATTTTGACTCACCCATTCAGTATTTTGACTTGAATTTAAACATAAAATAAACTATGACCTGTAGATTTGCACAGTATCATTATTATTATTAATATTTTACAGAATATCCTTAAAATATATTTTATTTTAATTAATTTATTTTACATATTTCTCTTTAATGGACACATTTTTGTCAATAAACATTAAAAACGCTTTTTTGCAGATAAAAAAAAATAAATCATGGTGTTACTAATTATAGATAAAATCATGATTAATTAACATATTTTTATTATTACGCCAAAATATCTCAAAACTGTTTTTTAAATTTATATAAGGATTAAGATTGGTTGGAAATGGCGTATATTTTGGTGCACATTCCTTACAATCATATAATAGTTTCAGGATTTTTTTTTTTTAAATACCTCTTTTTATGAAAATTAATGATTTAAAATATTTGAAAATTTAATTATTTACGTTCAATTATAAAAGTATTCATCAGTGTTAAGGATTCAAGTACATATTTTATTCTTATTATGTAAAATCATTTCCGCAGATGATACTTTTAAAAGAATTATATTGTGACTTTTTTTTGTAAAGTGCCAACGAAAGAATTGTAAACAATTATAATTATTTGATATTTTTTTTATAATTTTGTTTCGAATATCCTTTTTTAGACCAGTCTTATATCATAAATGAAGAATTCCGAAGAAATTCTTAGTTATTTCACTGAATTTACATTTCTAAAATTAAAAGGCGCCAAAACATAAAATAAAGTTTTTGCTTAATAAAAATGCAAAAATAATATTAAAAAATATTGTTATTTTCAAATATTTATCTTATAAAATAGTGCTTCGCGAATCCAAGCGAAGCATGGCTTTTGTTAGTTTATAACTCCACTCAAATCTTTTATTTAAAATCCTTTTTTAGTGCTTTATAGAATTAGAAAATCTACTAATATCGTGCTCTTACGATAGAAATATACAAATATTTCGGAACTGAAACTTTTCTCCCACATTCTTTCAACGCTTAAGAGATCGGAAAAGATGCAGAGGAAAAAGATTTCATTCCTTTAAAAATATTTTTCTTTTCTGCAACCAATAGTGCTTTTGGAATAAAAATCTACAACTCATGCAAACTGTATTAGTACTAATCGTGTATTAAGTGAATTTTATAACAAGTTATTTTAGTGATGCTTTAAAATACCATCAGGGTATAAAGGGTTAAATTAAATAATTGTGAAAATTTCTTACTTTCGCCACATTTTCTTGGAGACGTTCTGCAAATTCAAATAAAAATAAGATTTATTTAATAAGTAAATAAACATCAGTTTTTTTTTTTTTTTTTTTTTTTTTTTTTTTTTTTTTTTTGTAACAGCTATTTAGAAGAAAAAAAAGTTTAATTTGTATGAGGAAATTAATAAAAGAACGTAAAGAGTTAAATTAAACAATTATGAAAATTTCTTACTTTCTTGGACACATTGCCTGGAAGATATTGTGCAAATTCAACCGAAATTACATTAATTTTATGAAGAAATAAGCATCAGTGCAGTCGTTTATTGATCTTTTTTTTTTATTAAAAAAAAAGAAAAACATTCAGCTACTTAAAAATAAAATAAAAATGAAAAAAAAAAAAAAGTTTAGTTTGCATGAGGAAAATAATAGAGAAACATAAAGAGTTAAATTAAATAATTACGAAAATTTCTTACCTTCTTGGCCACATTGTCTTGAAGATATTTCGTAAATTCAAACGAAAATAACATTTATTTTATGAAGAAATGAGCATCAGTGTAGTCATTTATTAGTTTTATTAAAAAAAAAAAAAAAAAAACTTAGCTACTTAGAAGCAAAGAAAAAAAATTAGTTTGCATGCGGAAAATAATCGAGAAATACATTTGTAAACGTCAGGTATGAAGAGATTCCTTATAATTTAGGCTATCATTCATAAAACATTTTAAAAATTAATTTGTTTTTCCCCACAGATATGACTCTTCCTTCTTTTTAATTAAAAATTCAATTTAACATGTATATATCATTACTATCAGAAGGACGACTTCATATGTAAAATAGCTGCCTGTATTTTCTTTCATCAGATAAAACAACACTGAAGTATAAAAATTTAAATAAAGAGCATGTTTTGTGCTTTTGTTTGATTGTATATTTCATTTAATCCATCTGCTCTAGGAAATCAAGTATTGCTCTAGCAAGAACCAGTTTTATTTTCCCTTTTTGACCCGACCCAGGGTGATGACCTAAGAGAGTCGAACTTGTATGCTGTTTATACAGCAGTTGAAAAAAAAAATACCCTGCCTAAGGTTTAATCTTAAATAGCTAGAACAAAAAGCTACATTTTGGTCACTACTTGCAACAATTGAGTAGAATTTCTTTCAGGGAGTTATTTTACAAGATAATATGTAGGATATAATGGCACAAGTGAAGCAACATTGAAGACGGAGTTATGGAGATTCTCAAAAAAGTATGTTTCTCGCTCGACAATTTAAGGATTAATCGTAAATTACTGGAACAAAAAGTTACATTTTGGACACTAATTGAAACAATTGAATAGAATTTTTTAAGACCACTTATTTTACAAGATAATATATAGGATATAATGGCACAAGTGAAGCAACATTGAAGACGGAGTTATGGAGATTCACAAAAAGTATGTTTTTCTCTCAACAATTTAAGGTTTAATCATAAAAAAATTAGAAAAAAAAGGTTACATTTTGGTCACTACTTGGCAATTATTGAATAGAATTTCTTTCAGGCAGTTATTTTACAAGATAATATGTAGGATATATTGGCACAAGTGAAGCAATATTGAAGACGGAATTATGGAGGTTCTCAAAAAATATGTTTATCGCTCAATAATTTTTTTTTACATATGCTGCAGGTTAGAAGCCGCTTAGTTTCAGGTTCAACCAATTTTATACAACGTTCTTTACTTCTAGAGAAACAGGGAGGGGGGGTGTAAAAAAATCCCTGTCGGCTGGGACTATAGGCGGAGGTAGATTTCAAAGAGTGCTCATTTCAACAAAAAATATATATATATATATGATTAGAGATAAACCCAGTTTAATAACTTCATTTGGCCGTTTATGAAAATTTTTTAATTTCATTTTTCTGCAAAAACTGGTTTTATCAGAATCATCTTAAGAAAAATTCAGCTCAAATGCCCATTTTGTCAACATATTTTGAAATAGATTCTGAATTTATTAAAAAATCGACCAAAAAAGTACATTATACAGTTCCTAAATAACAGAAAACTGTCAGTTGAATGCATTTGAGAAAAAAATTGAATTTAAAAATGAGTCATAAAATAACCGATTTGTTGTTTGAATACATCCTTAATTCTTTAATGATGATTGCTTAGGAAAATTTTGTGCGAAATACTCACTTTGACAGCATTTTTAAAAATATATTCTATCTTTATCAAAAAACTGGCCAATGCGTCACAGTATATAGTTCCTACATAAGAGGATCTGTAAATTGGATGCATTTGGGAGCAAAAATGGATTTTAAAACGAGTCATAAAAAACGCAATTTGCTATGTGAAAACTTCCTTAAATTTTCAAATCACGAATATTTCGGGAAATTCTGTTCAAAATACCCTTTTTGGTAGCCTTTTTCGAAATATATTATGTCTTTATCAAAAAACCGATCAATGCATCACATTATATAGTTCCTAAATAAGAGGATCTGTAAATTGGATGCGTTTCAGAACAAAAATTGATTTAAAAACGAGTCAGAAAAAAACTCAATTTCTTATTTGAATACTTCCTTCAATTTTCAGTCCCGATGACTTTCGGAAATTCTGTTCAAAATACCCTTTTTTGTAGCCTTTTTTCAAATATATATTCTGTCTTTATCAGAAAATTGACCAATGCGTCACTTTATACAGTTTCTAAATAAGAGGATCTACCATTTGGATGCGTTTAGAATCAAAAATGAATTTAAAAATGAGTCAGAATATAAGCAGTTTGGATTTGAGGTTTTTTCTCCAACTCCTATTTTTGTTTAATTTCTTTTTGCTATACGAATTGGTCCTATGAAAAACTTGTCAGTATAAAAGTTGTAGATATTTTTGAGAAGATGTAAAATAAATTTAATCAGATTTGATATCTGAAAAATTGACGGAGTTATGAATTTTTCTCTTTTTTCAGCGCCCTTTTTCTTTTCGTTTTTAATTTTTTTCATAGGTAAAAGTTGGTCCTATCAAAAACTTGTAAGTACAAAAGTTTTAGACAATTTTAAGAACATTTACAAAAAAAATTAGTTGGACTTGATATCTTGAAAATTGACGAAGTTATGAATTTTTTTCTCTCAAAATCCCTGTTTTTTTCGCCCCTTGAGCCCACTTCTAAATTTATCAAAAATCTGTTATGCATATACTTTTGACCCATTCTTAAGAAGTAATATAAACTTTAAACCGATTCGATACCTACTTTAATAAAGAAGTTATAGCGTTTTTTCGGTTTTCACAAAAACGCCCCCTATTCCGACCCCTTTGGTCCGATTTTGCCCATTAACGAACTTAGCCAAGATTTTAACCCCTTTGATTTTATGTACCAGTTTGGTGGAGATTGGTGAAGAATTATAGAAGTTACCGTGTCCATAAAAAAGTGATATATATATATATATATATATATATATATATATATATATATATATATAGATAGATAGATAGATAGATAGATAGATAGATAGATAGATATAAACTGGTGCGATTGCAATAGGTAGTATTTCTTACGAAATCTACCTAATACAACACCACTTAAATACTTACTTTGTAACAAAATTACTACGTTGGACACCGGTTCGATACCGGAACGGGCTACAGTTGATTATCACATTTTCTGTTTTATAAATATATTTGTAATTATAATTTACATTGAAATATAATATTCATTGAAAACTTTAACATCGTGCACTAATTATAATGTTAACATATTAAAATTTTTATTTTTTTTTCGATTTTCAAGCCATTATTAAACATTTCTCATCATTTAAAGAAATTAAATATATATATATCGATTATTGGCTATTAAAAATTCAAAAATTGTTACAAAATCATACCATATTAACTATTAAATTAAGGAATTCTGTTACAATCGCAATAGAAACAGACGTATTTCAGGTGCTGGTTTTTTTAAATCAATATTTTGCAATAAAATTTAACAATATTTCACATTAATATCATCACTTTTCTGATTTTCATCAAATCCTGACACTTCAAATTGATTTTTTGTGATCAACAGCTTGCTTCTTCCATTTCTATACGATTAAAAACTGTTATAGAATGATAAACACTTGTCACATAAAGATTTCAAAGAGAAACCATTTAATTGCACCTCCCCCTCTCACCCTCCCCTCCCCAAATTTGCACCCATTAGTTCTAATAAAGTATAACTTTTACAAATGAAATAAAAGTTAAAGCGGAAAAAAGATAAATCAGAATAATTGAAAGCATAAAGCAAGCGTATTACAAATTTTAAAATAGTTTAGTATGCAAAAAATATGTTAAATTTAATTTTTAATTACTGATTCTTACTTTAAAAACAGAGTAGCATTATTCTTCTTTTAGGCTTCCCTTATTAATGCAATACCTAAATAATGTTTCTTTAAAATCACGAATTGACACAATTATTCAATATCATTGCTTAGATAAAGAATATATATGATACATTTTACAATTAAAAACAATTAACAGTTTTATGATTTTTTTTACAACGATATAGTTACAAATAAAAAAACAAATTTTCAGCTGTTTTTTTCTAACTAAATCGTTTTAAAATGTTTTTAAAAATTGTAATTGAAGCACATTTTAATTGAGAGCGAGATTATTAAATTATAAATACAAGTATATTTATAAAACAAGAAATGTGAAAATCAAATGTACTACGCTCCGGTATCGAACCAGTAATAACGAGCAGACGCTGTACAGACCGAGCTATGATCAAGGAAGCTGTTTTGATACCAAGTAAATATTTATGTTCTGTTATAATATGCCCCCACCCCCTGTTTCTCAATAACTAAGTAGATTCTATAAAATCCATTGAATCTGAGACTTTCCTAGGTACATAAAAAAAAAAAATCAAAATCTATGATTACGAGGGTTGGTCCGCTCCTTGTTAGTTTAAAAATTAAATTAAAACAACTGTAAATTAAAATCTAAAATTATGTCATCAGACACCGATATAAATAGTGTTAATATGCCGCGCATCATACTTAATGAATTTTGTTTACCGTATTAAATTAATAACACACATGTTATAAAACATTATTTTTAAGCGAGACTATCAAATTGATGGAGATATCTTATGGACAATGATTTTATAAGAAGGAAGTCTTGATAATCTATATATTTAAAACACCTGGCTGTTTTTTTGGTCATCAGCCCTGAGCCTTCTACTGGCCCGATTTTGATAATTATTTTTTTAAATGAAAGCTGTTTATGTGTAGATGTGCCCATTCTGGCTAATTTTTAATTTATTTCAATTTTTATATTTTATTTTTAATTTTAAAAGCTTTTTCATGACATTTCTTCAAAACAGTGGCAACAGGTTAAGCTGTTCTCAAAATTTATTTTGTTTCATTATTTTCCACCAATCAGGAACTTGATCTCATCGGTGAATGTATAATCGCATTTCAAACAAACAAGCAAACAAAAAAAAGAATAAATAAAGGTTTTCGTTAAATTTAATCATAATAAAATGATTAGTAAAACGTCGTGATAGTTATCCCCTGCAATACACAGATTATTTACTGAGTAATATTATTAAGTAAGTAAAATAACAGAAGATAAACTTTAATAAAATATAATATCTAAAGTGAAATTTTGTCGATGGAGAAAATGTCGTCATACAGAAACCAGATAAATTTATTCCATGAATATAATATTCATTGTTATAGCTGTGTCAGTGATGATGTCATATTCACTGACTTTAATTCCTTCATCTAAATAAAGTGAACTTCTATTAATTTAAAGGTCCGTGGTGTGCACAAATGAAAATATTTCTATAAACTGCGCCATTTCTATTTAATTATATTGAATATTTTATGAAACTAAAGAATTCTTAAATAACTGCATAAATCACGCTTTTATTTAAGAAAAGATGAGTATTTCTGAAGGTGTAAATGATGTCATATTAGAGAAAAAAAAAAGAATAAAACCTGTGATATGGCGGTATTACTATATTTCTATCTTACATAATATCAAAAAATAATTAAAATCATTTCATTGTATTAAGTTATTGTTTAAAATAGAAAAAAAATCTGCATTTCAGCGACAAATACAAAAATTTTATTCTTTTTAATAACAGAGATATCTTTTTTTTTCCGTTGCCATAGCAATAAAATTAATTTTTACAAGTTCATGGAGGATACAAACCGATAAATAAATCAAATTTATTGCAAGTGCTGTAAATGTGTACTGGGTTGGTTAGGCAGTTTAGTAAGTCCCTGTTTCTATTATAATTATAAAATGTTTCATTGATATTATAATTATTGTAATTATTGTATGTATCAAGCGATCTTTAAATGGAGAAAAAATAAACTATGCAGATATTTTTGAATTCGTCTTCCGGGGTATAATATTAACTTCCTAAATAGTTTGGCATTTAAATAATATTTAAGGTTAGAAACCGCATTAAAAAAAGATTTGTAGCTGAAGTCCAACATAATAATTTATGAGTTGTTTTAATGGTGTTTGTTATGTGTTATGAGTTGTGCATTTGTTTATTTCGCTCAGTATTTTACCGTCTATATAAGATTGATATATATCATACCTAATATATATTCTTTTCCGTCGAGTTTCGACGGGTGCAGCTAGTATCGTAATAAAACATCAATAGTTACATAACTGTTAACCCATTCGTGCCTAGCATCTTTTGCGTAAATTTTATTTGATTGGCACCGCTACTTTTAGAAGATTTAAGCTTAGTTCATTAATCACGAAAATGCATCATTTATATAAAATAATTATTGCTTTTCTTTTTTACCGGTGTCAAAAACAGTGCTGAATGCACCTTTTGAAGCGTCCCTAAAAAGGGACGCTAGGCACTAATGGGATAAATTTGTTTGTATAATTTAAAATATACCTAAAAAACCATGCTTATTTCTAGATATTTTGATTATTTTTCATTTTTATTACAACCTCGACTTTCAATGTCATAAAACATAGTTATACGTAAAAGTAAATATTTTTATTACAATACTGCTTATTAGCTATTTAAATCCTGGAAGTACGTTTTAAGTTGTGGATGCGTTTTAAAGTTTAAACTTTTTTTTCATATTGCATGGAATTTTTTAATTCTATAAATCATATACCGAACTAGAGATAATCTATCGTATGGTTCTAGAGGAAAATTTTATAAAAAGAGTAAATTTTATATTATCATCAAGCTCATTTATTTTATTAAGGAAAAGCTGTAATTCGTGTAAACTATTTTCCCAAAAAATAAAAATATCGTCTGCGAATCTATACTATACTGTAGGTTTCAAATCAAATTCAGCTAACATTCTTTTTTCTAACGGTTGTAATTTAATTTCGGCAAATAATCCAGAAATAGGCGAACTCATTAGTGCTTCTTTTAATTGCTTGAAATATTTTCCGTTAAAAACAAAAACATTATTATTTTTAATAAGGTTTAATCCTGCTTTTAAAGTGTTTTACATATGAATATCAAATATTGGTCCTGTTTCAATGGAGTTTTCGATGAACGATTTAACTCCTTCCACATTAATCGACGGGTATAGTGAGATGATATCTATGCTTGCAAGTATGCTATTCTCGGTAATTGTTATATCTTTTATCTTATCTATAAAGTTGCTTGTAGAAGTTAAAACATATTTAGAGTGTGGTAAAATGGTTTTCAGATATCTTACATAATCTTTTTCTAGAAAATAAGTAGGACTGTTGCATTTGGTTATAATAGTGCTGTAACACCAAGATTAATCGGTAGATTAAAAGATCATAAAGATAAATTACCTCTCCGACCTATTGTGAAATCTTCAGAACGAGCCAATTAAAAAAATGCATTCACAAAAAAAAAAAAAAAACTTCAAAAACGACAACACTCATATTTTAAATACACACTTCTCTCTTGAAGATGGTTTATGAAAGAATGCAATTTGTGGAAAATCCCTTACCACTCAGATACTTTTAAGAAGCTATTAAAATTTAGCTTATAATTTGACGATATCTTTTAGAATTTTCTCGATATTCGATTGAACTCTTTGTATAAGTTAACCTGCGCACCGTATTTACTTATATACATATAATGTGCACTCTTGTATAATCTGTACCTCCATTTCTGTTTAATAGAAAAGACAAAGTATATGTCTCGTGCACAAAAAAACACCATAGTATTTCAACGTAAGAAAGCCCGTGAACTTGAAAAAAAAATCTATTGGCATCCCGGCTCAAAAGGAAAAAAAGAATGTAGGGATTGTCAGTAAATTTTTCAAATTGACAGGAATATCCAATATGATGAATGGAAGAGAAGAAGATTCATGTATGAAGATACAGGCTGTGATAGAGATGATTTCTGCAACAGTAGCAAATGGTGACATTAATCGATGTTTTCTTTTACAGCTTTGTTTAATTCTGAACTGGATGTAGAGAATTTTGAATGGTAAGTACTTATGTTTTATTTCATTTTACTTGGGTAATGCTAATCTAATAAAAGTGTATATAGGCTTCGTACGCATCAAGTGATTCTGGGTGTTTCAGTACTAGAAATTTCGTAAAGTACTGATTGCTAAATTTGTAGATAGATTTTTTTTACCGTTAAATAAGGCAAATATTAGTTTACAAAAACTCTGATAAAAGGTGCTTGAAAATCCTTAATGCTTACTAGCCTAGATATATGGTACATTTTGAATTTATTTATTTATTATTTATTATAAAATAAAGATAAAATCATGGCTGTCTCCGTTTATTTAGATAGAAATCGCAGAAGGGAGTAAATACTATATATTTGCTTAGAATAAATTACGGCAGCAATCAAAATTAGAATGAATCTTATTTCACTTATCTTTCCTTAATAATCGTATTCCAATATTTACATGTTGTATTAAATGATTAAGTGAAAGCATGTATAGCTTTGTATATATTTTTTATTTTGTTTAAAATATCCGGTGAATAATGCACATTTGTTTTTTAATCTCTCAAATTCTTTAAAAGAAAAGGGTATTTGCAGCGTAAATACAGTAGTTAAATATCGAATTAGGAAAAAATGTATCATTTGTGATTGCGCAGTTAAAAATTATTTCGTATAAATTCGCCCCTTAAATTAAATATTTAATATATTCATAATGTAATTGGAGTACATTGTTTTTACTTTGTTTTATCAAGTTTTCTAAAAGTAGAGTTGAATTTTATTGAAAAACAAGCGTGGTATAAGAAAAAAAAGTTGAATTTTTCTGAATATTTAAAAAAAAAAATTCTACATTGAAAAAAAAGAACGATTTTACGGAGATTGTACAGGTAATCGGGATGCCAATGCAATTTACTGTTTTTTGACGGAAAACTTTCCGTAATTTCCAAGTAAAAATCGAAACATTTTCTGGAATTTACGAGAATTTATCTGTTAAAAAACAGTAAATTGTGCTGCCATCCCGATAATCAGAACAATCTCCATAAAATCGTCCGTTTAGGGTTAACGAATAGGGTTTCGTTTATCTGACAAAACCCTATTTTTCTCTGTCCTCTGTCTGTCTATCACAGAATCTGTACACAAAAACT
Organism: Maratus speculifer; assembly: GCA_964019185.1. NCBI lineage: Eukaryota > Metazoa > Arthropoda > Arachnida > Araneae > Salticidae > Maratus > Maratus speculifer. The sequence goes on from OZ025299.1 coordinate 186,731,529, forward strand.
ATATAAGTCAGAGAGTTCAAATTTCGTGTACTTACAGCTGAATACCTCTTGTCACGCAAAAAATGATAAAATTTTGAAAAAGATTACATTTGCTACATTTAAAAAAATGAGTTCTTCAGATGTAAATTTACAGAAATATATATGTTTATTAAAATTTTATCAGTAAGCACTACAGAAAAAGATGCAAATCTACAAAATTACTTTTTGTAAAACTACAGAAATCTGTAGCTTTGCAAAGTAAACTTCTAAAATTTTATCCGTAACCCGGGTTGAAGTTACATAAAAAGCTCTAGGCATCCCACTTTCCTAAAAAATTTTTAGTAACCTTACCGATTTTTTCATTGTCAGAGCAGAAATGTATCTGTTACAAGAATTTTTGTCTTTTCCGTTACGTAAAAGTTTTAGGAATCCCAGTTTCCTAGAAAACTTTTAGTAACTTTACCGACTTTTTTTTTACAGTGTTTAGCACCTTAGGTGCTTAGGATAAAAAAGACAAAGATTTGCATTGCAAGACTTGATTAGCCGTGAATCTTATTTCTGCAGGTTTTGTTTTAGTTTAGCAGTAATTATTCTAAGTATACATAAACTATTCAAGGTGGCTCGCTATAATGATCTGATTATCCATTGTATGTGTTTTTGCCTCTTATTACACGTATCCGACAAATATAAATAGAATAATCGAATAAGTAAACAAAAATTAATATTTTCCTGGATTGATTTGCAGCAGCATTTCTTACTAAATTCAACAAATAACAGGGACACACCACAAAAACTACAGGAGTTTCATCTATCCTGCATTTTATACCCTCAAAAGAGATGCTTTCATATTGGAACTTCCTACGAGCTATATTGAGATCTAATTTTGATAGTTTATTTAAAATAAGGTCTATTAATTCATCCCATTTGAATTTTTACAGAAAAAAAAATTACCAAAGCCTTTAATTATAGAAGTAGAAATAGTCTTTTTTTTTGCGATGCCAGTCGAGCTGTTAAAGCAGGTCGTTTGTAGTTATTTTTAATATATTCCCGTTTTCTTTTCTAAAATAAAAGTAAAATTTTTCTCTGTCTTTTTCTTAAAAAAAATTAAATATGTATTACAGATGGTCATATATTCAATATACGCGAGCGATCAAGTGCTCTATAGATGTCGCCTTAGGTTGATTCCTCGTAGCCTCACCCTAGTGCTGTCACCGACAGAAATTATACAGCTACGAATTTAGATATATATTTTTTTTCTTTTCATCCTCTCTCTGCACCTGCATCAATCAAGAAAATTTAAACATCTGCTGTGTGATGAAACATCACTATTGAAAAATAATTTATGTAAAGAAGAAGCATTTTACGTTCGCTCATTTTTTTCTAATCTTAAGGAATAAGAATTTAATTCCATTCTCCTTCTCCCCAAAAGACATAGTTTCAATGTGTGTATATGTAAACATGTTGTTAAAATTGAGTAGCAATATAAAATAAGATATGCTTTCAGTTTGCTAGTTTAATATTCATATCATTAATCACTTTTCGGGAATATTAATAATCTTGATAATTTGGGCCTTGCGGTTATATATATATATATATATATATATATATATATATATATGTGTATTTAGGTATTCATATAGCATTTTTCATATATGGATTTTATAACTGACACACTATTAAATTATTTTTAATACATTAGTGTGTCAATAATATGGACTTCATTATTGACACACTACACTTTCATACACTGCTAAAAAAATCTGCAGCGTTAGCTGCCTCAATACTCCGCTGCTTTTATAGAATATATGGATTTTGACCATTGCACCAGTTTATTTAAAATTGAATTCATCAATCATCTGAATACTGAGAAAGAAATTAATCAATGTACATAATTAAATGCTAAAGAGCATGGTGGTATAATTTTTTTAAAATCTCATCATTTCAATTTTCATTCTGCTAAGCAAAACATCTTACTGTGTGGCATCTTCCCTCAATTTACATTGTTAAAAAAAGCCGTGAATTCACAATAAAACTACTGGCAGAAAAGTTGGCAGACATTTACCGTTACGTTAGTAGATTTTCCGTTTTAGGATATAAAAGTAAAGAAAACTCCATTTGAAAAAGCGGTAACTTTCCATTAAAAGGTTTGATTTTTAATGTTTATAATTTAATTTACCTTTTAAAATCAATGAATCGATCAATCGTCAAAGATTTCGAATTTTCCGAGTGATTTTGAGTTGATGTATTATTTAATTTTTTTTTATATATATAATTTACTTCAAGCCGTTCTGAGGATCGAACTCGGGACCTTTTACCAACAGAAGTCCTAACTGCCTAACCAAAGCTGCTGACGGCAGTTATGTCTTTTACGAGTTAGTGGGAAAATCTATTGTGCTTTTCAAAGATTTCCTTTCAAATATATTCGTTAGAATATTCGTAAACAGTTTATTAGCTCACAGGCTATCATAGCCTGAGAGCTTATGTGCCCGCCCGTTCTGTATGTATCGTTCTGTATGCCCGTTCGTACGTAATGCGATAACTCATGATAAAAATATGCCATCCACTTGAAATTTTGTATATAGGTATATCCTGATAAGGCGCTTCCCTGATTAGTTTTTTTTATTTTATTTTAGTCCGATGCATAATTCTTATAACTTTTTAAAATCTATTTTAAGTAGTTTAAATTAAAAAAATCACTGTTTTTTTTTATTAATGAATGAAGACAAATTATTTATTTTATAGAAAAATAATGTTATAGACAATTTTTTGAAATTGTTGCACACTATTTATTTATTTTTTGGCTATTTAGTTAAAAGTTTTTTTCATAAGAAATAAGAGAATAATAAATAGAAAAATGCATTTTTAAAGGGATGTTAATGTTTTCATTACTCCTGTGATATTCAAACTCACAATCTATGCTGGCAGGTGGTTAGTGACGTGGTCCTATTACCACTCGCCCGCAGAGACCCCCTAAACAACGGTGTGTCTCAGGTTTTTCTTGCTATTTTTATCCTTTTAGTTATTTTCAGGATATATGGTGGAGTTTTCTGATTTTTAACGGAAAATGCCCTGTTGTTGTGAAAAGGGACTTTTTCTGTGAAATTCAAGAAAAATATATCCGTGAATTTCAGATTTTTTTAAACAGTGTACTTTATATATTTCTATTTATTTTCATTAGCTATCTACTTTTTTTTCGTAATTCTGAAAAAAAAAAATCTTAAGGATATATGCCTAATCTGCAGATGTTCTTGTTTATGAAATTTTCATATACACATTTTTATATTAATTTTCATAAGCAATTCATCCATCCCCGTGTAATGTTGGAAAATGAATAAAAATCTGCCTCACTTGAAGATTTAATTTATATTAAAAAAAATTCCAAACGTTTTTAATAATTACTTTCACTAGAAACTTATTTTCTTTGCCTAATTCAAGGAAAAATCTACCTCATCTTCAGACGTCGTTGTTGCAGAAATTTTCATAAACAATTTTATCATTAATTTCATTAGAAACCTATCTTCCGTACTTAATGCTGCGAAATCATTAAAAATCTGCCTCATCTGCAGATTTAAATAATATAAAAAATTCATATATAATTTCCATATTCATTTTCATTGCCAACTTATATTATTTGCGTAATTCTTAGATAAAACCCCTAAAAATCTGCCACATCTGCAAATTTAATCAATATAAAACATTTTATGTTTATTTTTAATAATAATTTTTATTGGTAAACTATCTTCTCTACTTAAATCTGGAAATAAACTCTGGAAAATTTGCTTCATCTGCTGATTTAATTAATATAAAATTTTTATATACATTTTTCATAATAATTTTCGTTAGTAATCCACTACTCAGCATATATCCAAGAAAAACATTAAAAATCTGCCCCACTTGCAGATTTCATTCATACTTATCATATAACATGTCCATTTTTAAATATAAAAGAAAAAAAATGGTATTCGTAATGTAATTGCAGACTATTTATCAAAAGTGAATTGAAAGATGATTTAATTTCCTTTTATGCTGAAATTGGGGTTGAAATCTTTTGGGTTTAGAGTATATTTCAACTGAAATTGCAAGGTTCTGTTCGGTCTGTGTCGATGAAAATTATTTTGATTTTTTCAAATCGGGTTACCGCTCGATAGATTTTTTTAGAGTTCGGATCGGGTTTCGAGTTGACTTAAATGAAATTTTCGGGTTATGTTCGACGGAAATTATTTTATTTTGCACAACTCGGATTATGTTCAGATGAAATTTTCTTTTATGTCGGGTTTGGTTCGGGTTTATGGCAGACTTGCGAAATAAATTGCCTTATTCCAAAGAGCCTACCGTTCTTAAAGCTCTTTTTAACAAGCCTGAAAAATATCAGGCCTATTGGAAAAACGGACATGATTCTCAAATTAGCACGGCTCTTTGCAAAGAGACTAGGCTGGTTTGAAAGGATTTCGACACGCATATATGTAAGCCTATGATATATTTATATATATATATATACACATGTATGCGTGTATGTGTATTTACGTATGTGTGAAAGTATATTTTGTCGATAGTTACCGTTAATCTGTTTCATTTATTAAGATTAAACAAGCTCGATGACGTTTAATCTAATATCAGTCTGATCATACTAGTGTACACTGTAAAAAAAATCAAGAGGTTACTAAAAATTTTTTAGTAAATTTGTATTCCACAGAATTTTTTAGTAACCATTACAAACTTTTTTTTTTGCAAGTGAAACAAGCATTCCTTTTGTAAACTGAATAAAAGAATTTTTTGTATAACTAACTTAAAAATTTTTAGTATGAGCCACCAAGAAAATTTTAGTAATAGCTCCAAAATTATTTTTAATAACCATTACGTGCGCCCGAAGGGCAGGAGCTTCCTTCGAGCTGCATCCAGACTTCTGAAGCGGAAGATTTTCGGCAAAACCGCAACAGATGGCAGCACCAAATTTTGCCGCCTGCTCCGACAGGATTTTCATAATCCCTTTATTAACGAGTACTTACACTACATACATTCGAGGCGTATTTGGCGGCGGCCAGTATCCAACCCGGGACCTTTTAGCCTGGAGTCCGTTACTATAACCACAAGGCCACACCAAATGAGTTTTAGTAATAGCTATTAAAAATATAAAACTATTAACTCTATTCGTTGCTAACTTTTTTCTAGTAATTCTTACAGATTTTCTTGTAACCGACTAAGATTACTAAACATTTTTTAGTAATTACAAGGATCACTAAAGTTTTTTTAGTAGGTCGACCCTTTTTTTTTTACAGTGTAAATTCCATACTTTTATACGGAAAACTTTGGTTAATCCCTTGAGGGCCAGTGGAACATAATTACGATTAATGAAGATTTGCATCAGAAAAAAAATTATTAAATTTTACTTTTCTAACTTTGACGGGGGGGGGGGGGGGGTCTTAAAGTTGCCTTCCTTATTTTAAAGTAATTTTTTTTCGAAATTTCCGGTGAGAGTTCAAAATTACACAAACGCAATTGATTGCCTCTCAAAGGGTTAAAAATCACTCTGTTTTTCCATTTTTAAAATTAATTATTTTTAATTATTTTAATTCTTCAATTTTAAAATCTATTTTTATGAAGCCATTTTAAAACTGCTAGTAATTTATATGTTTATATTATAATATTAGTAACTCATACAACGTAGTTACGGGATAGGATTCCTTAAAAAAGCTATCATGTGCAAAATATATGTTCCGATTACACGTCGACCCTGATTGCAAATTTACCCAATAAAAGCCATCCCATCTCTTTATTGTGGCTAAAGCATTTTTTAAAATTTCGATTCTTTTAAAATTGGATAAGATTTAACTTAAAACAGATCATATAAGATTATATACTCTACAAAAAGTTTCCATACAAATGTAGACATCATGAAAAACTATACGAATAATCAGTACAGTAAAAAATAAATAGAAATTATTTCGTAAGTTGGTTTTCAAATACATTCTGTTTTGAAACGAATTTTTCAAGAAAGTTCTTGCCTGTTACATAATGTGATTAATCTGCTTATTGTTCTCATAGAGTGATGTATATTTTTTACTGATTTCAGTTTCTGGTTTTTCCTGTTTTTTTTTTTTTTTTTTTTTTTTTTTTTTTTTTTTTTTTTTTTTTGTTTTCGTATTACGTTTAAAATTTTTACAACTGCTTTGAATTCAAATCTATTTTAATGATATGAATTATATCCATAACTACTATCCCTCGCGATCTTATTCTGAAAAATGCATTAGCATTAAGTAGTTTGTATCGCCCAAAAGTATACTCAGATCTTCAACCTTACAACACAAAGTAAAACGTATTTTCCTTTGTTAATAATTTTAAAGGAAACAAACTTAATATATATATAACTGTATGCGAATAAGATGGAGGAATGAAAATCAATGAAAATTAGAAAAATATATAAAGTTATTTTTAAGGAAAGAAATTAAATACAATACAAATAAGAAAATGAAAAACCACTAACGACAAACTATATAGCTAATATTTAAATTGAAAAAATAAAATACGACAGTGAAAAGTAAAACTTTTACAGTCATTCACAATAGAGTAGGAAAATTTTACGGCAATCAAACAGCTATGCTTCCATTTTTCTTCTTTCTTTCTTGTTTTTATTTTTTGTCGTTTGTTCATATTATTATAATTGAAATTTTTGACAATGATTTGAATTTGAATCTATTTTAATCATGTGATTTTACTACTAACCTGCCCCTCCCTCCTCTCCAATCTTATTCTGAAACATACATTAGCATTAAGAACTGTGTTTTTTATGAAGTTATATCCATGTTTTAATTCTTATCATCTAAAGTTTATTTACCTTTTGAGTCGTTTTGAAGTAAATAAGCTTTTTTAAAGAAATAAATACCAATGAGAGAATGAAATGAGGGTTTGAAGATTAAGGAAAAATAAATAAATACAAACCTATTAATGTATTAAATTTAAACAGAATACAAATAATAAGAAGAGAAAAAAATAAGAAAAAAGTGTAGATAATATATGGATTGAAAAACAAAATACAATCGGCTCTCATTAATTCGAAGTCCGATAAATAGAATTTTCGCTTAATTCGAACTAAACATAAAGTCCCGAAATTTTCAATGACAGAATAATGTTAAAAGTTTTCGTTTATTCGAACTCATTTTCTCTTGACTTAGTTTAATTCGAATTAACGAGAATTCCAATTTTTAATTTTTCCTTACTTTCTTGTGGACTTCTGGTACTTGAAATAACTTTCTTACTTTCATTTTTGTGAGAATTATTCCGAACGAGTCTAAATATAATCCCATGCATTTGATACTCACTTTCTTAACGCCCAGTCTGTCCATCAGTGACACCTTTACTCTTTCTTCCATTGTGCTTGTTCCTAATCCCTTAATTAGTTTATGTATTATCTTTAAATTTAATATTAAGTTATATTCTAATGATAAGAGACAAAATAAATTAAAAAATTACTATAACATTAATTCCTTTGTAAATGTACCCCTTTAAGTATGTTTTCCTCTCATACTTTCCATAATTCGAACATTTCTTGTGGTCCCGAAGAGTTCGAATTAACGAGACCCGACTGTAATTCGATGGAAATGAAAACCTTTTCGATCATTCAGTATACAATCAGAAATGTTTGCCATTATGTAAAAGAGATTTTTTCGCATCTATTTCAATTCTTTTTTTTTTAAACATTTGCAAATGATTTGACGGTCACTTACATAAAATATATTACACAACAATAGAACTTTTACCCATAAATTGTATGCGTAGAAATTTTGAATTACAATCATGGATATTTCTATTTAATTTTAATTCTATTTAAAAAGGAACGATTTTATAATATTTAAACTGCATCTTTTTCGTATTTTTTGAATGGCTAATTATTCTGACAAATGACTCATTATATATTAAAGGGGTCCGGGACAGTTTAAAAAATAATTTATATTTATTGAATTAAATTTTTGAATTTTTTTGTGATAGTTAACCATGTTATTTGTAAAAAAATCAGGTAATAAAACTTCTCTAAATTAAAAAAAATAATTAATTAAAAATGTGAAGTAAATTAAAATTGCTATAACTCGAAGTGTTTGTGATGTAGAATCACATATAGTTTTCTTAAATTTTACATTTTTCTAAATTACAGTTAAAACTAATTTTTAATTAAATATCTATTTTATCTTTGTGTCTTATTTCAATCCCACAATAACTTTCCGTTAAAAAGTAAAGAAAGAAAACATGTAACATCTGCTGTATCAGTAAAACGATTCTCAGATAAAGAGTTCCTTTAGATGAATTTTCGGCTTCGCTAAAATAATAAAAGAAAGAATAAAGATCGAATGTGTTTGCGGTCAGTAAAATTTCATTTTCTCTCTGCGTAATGTTGAGCCTAACTTCTTTATTACATAAAAACTTTTCATGTACATGCTCTGTATTTTGTCTATTGATAACATTCTCCCAAAACAGACATATAACGTACGATGTTGGCGCGAATTCTTTTTGGCGTATTTTTTTAGGACTGCCCATTTCTGGTTGCCCTGCATTAAATTCAAAATCATCTTAATTGTTTAAAGCGTAACAGAAAATTTCATGGTTATGATATCATTCACTTTTCATATGCTCCTTTCGCCAATTCTAAGATGCCAATGTGTGAATTCTGAATGAGAAAATTGAATTGCCTCTCTCTCGCTTCATGCATCCAGTCATGTAACAAAGGTCTCTTGAAAAATGGTTACAGGCACCATCCCTAATTATTTCAGTAAGAAATGATTTAATTTTTATAACTCTACTTTAAATAAACAAAGTTCTCAAAAGGCATTTATTTTATTGATCACAGCCTACAACTCTAGCGAATGCACTTTTTTGAAAAGAACCTGGTCGCAATACTTTAAAATACAGATCTACACTACAGAAACTATGGTGCCTACACCAGGCATTCGCAACATTTTCAAACATCGAGGGATGGTGCCTGCTGTTATTTGCCTGCTGTTATTTGCCTGCTTTTATTAGCCAGCTTTTATTTGTCTGCCAATTTTTTTTTCTTAACTAGTTCATTAGAAATTATCTGAACTATATCGGGACTATTATTTGGACTACTTATAAGTGTGAAATTGGATTATTAATGCCTGTCTTCAAATAGTTTCGAATGACTGTCTCCTCGTCAGATAAGTCCCACTTATGTTTGTGAACCATGGATTATTAAATAAGTGCCCCCCTTGTTCACAGAATGTTGTTTGAAATGCGTATGTTCCTGTGAATTATGTCTGCTGGATTTTTCTTGATGGACCTCATGGAGTTGTATTATAGTGCCGATTTATCTTTTATTTGAGCGATTGATTCTTCTGATCGGGACCTTTCGAGATGCTCGGTGTTAACGCGGCCGCTCGTTAAATTTTCTCCTGCCGATGTAGGCCTAAGAATCTACGACTTGCGATTTGTGACTCTTATTTCACCTCCGTTAAACGTTTACTGACATATGTTTTTATTTCATCTTAGCGGTGTACTTCAGTGGCGATTCCATATGCTCTCGACTAAAGTGACACAGAATTGCGTGTTTGACGTTTAAATTCTTCGTCATTCGTCGATAATATGATCTTCACATTGGATTTATTCTTTAAATTTTTGGATGCTGACACTGATGTTTTTCACAAAAATAATTACATGCGCTATACTATTAAAAAAAACCCTTAAAACTACAGCATTGATCAATTTTGTGTCTGTAATTTTGTGCGCTATTGAACGTTTATTTTTACGATAATACTGTTACACGTTTATTTGTAGTAGTTGAAAGTTAAAAAAAAAAATGAGTGAAGAAGATATTCATTGATAAATATTTACAGCATAAATTTCGCAGATGAGAAAGTGTATGCTTTTATATGTAATAGGTTAAATCTCAATTTCTATTTTAATTATATGATATTTTTATTTTAAAAAAAATTATGTTGAGTAATTTTCAACCATTTTTAGTTTATTATGTATTAGTTTTTCTGTGCTCTAATTGAATTTCTTTAAATACGAACAGTTATAAATGATTTTAGATTGTCTTGAAACATTTCACAGCTTTACAAGTGCTATTTAAAAACTATGATACAAACGATAGCATGATAAAATTATATTTTTCAAATATCTAAGTACTTATTGCTGTGCACTTTTTGCTGAAAGTCGTTTGAGAAAGATCAAGACAGTTTATTACTTTTTAAAGAAAGTATTTTTATAATTTCCATTATTAATTAATGACTATATAGTTTGTTTATTTTTTTAATACAGTTATTTTTGAAGTGTTATAAATTGACGTATATTCCTTTTTCTTTTTCATAAATTTTATATTATATTTCCATGTAGATGAAAAAGTTCTAGGTAAGTTAATGGTGCATCTCTTTTTCCTATAAAAAATAAGGCATGATGTTGTCGGGTTGCAACCATTATTTTTTTAATATGAGGTTTATATAAAAGAAACAATACAGAGAAAGATGCATGTGAATACTGGTTATACAATAAGGATGTATGCACCTTCATATATTATTGACAGTGGGCTCATTTTCAGATAAATAAAATTTTATCGTTTGAATCACATGCCATGTGCACATGACATAAATAATAATAATGATGCATGCATAATCGAATTATAAATTCATGTATCAAAAAATATATTATTACATTTTATCCTACTTTTCTTTCCTGATTTTTTTCACTTTAAAGGTAAGTTGTGCTTTATATTGTTTGTACAGTAATTTTATTGGGAGATTGTTTTTATTTGTGCAAAGACTAGCCATGTTCTTATTTGCATAATTAAACCTATCTAACATCTTAATATTCTTAAAGTGTGTGCATTGTTTATATCTGTTCGAGTAGAATTATTTTTACACTCTAGTATGCAAAAAAAAAAAAAAAAAAAAAAAAAAAAAAAAAAAAAAAAAAAAAAAATTATAAGATGAATAAGATACAGTATGATACTGAATAAGATACAGTATGAATCATTATTTTCGTCAATTATATTAGCTAATAAAAACTTCAATTTTAGGAGTATTCAATTAAAAAAAAACTTTTGATAAATTCCTTAATATTTATTATGATATTTCTTATGCATTTCATATAGGATATAAACAGTGCATTAAAACAAAATATTGTCTTAACTAAAGTGACTAATTTCCCCCCTTCTAATTTATTTTAAGACTTTTTATACATATATTTCCAGTGTTTGTTTTTCCTATTTGCACCCCACTTGCAAAAATATTTCGTTAGAGAGAGTCCAGTTTTCTAATATTTAAATAAATATTGAGATTTTTTTTCATGCTTTTTCACTTTTATAAAAGTAAAACACAATTTTGATTAGTTTATGGATAGACATTTATTTTAAATTTTTAGCATCTATTTAAAAATATTCTCACATATAGCTGCTTTTATTATATTGCATTGTAGATAGGTTCATTTTTTTAATAATCTGATACTGTGCTCGTTTGTTTATTTTCGCATTTTTATAATTTAGGATATAAATTGTTTATAATGACTAAAAAAAGGTCACGTAAATTGACACAAGATCCATCTGTTGTGTTTAACTTTAAGTTTAGACCTGATGCAAAACAGGTAATGTCTTTTAAAACTAATATAGATTCTGAAACAATTGGTTTAGATTCTAATTCTTTTGAGATTTCATGTTTGAGTAGTTTAAAGGATTCTATTAACAGATATTCTAGATCTGTTGTTTCGGATGTTCAGAAATTAATTGATCCTATTTCAAATGAGAATAACCCAGAACTTATGGCAAAATTTAATTCCTATCAAAAAGAAATTGAATTAAAATTTAATATTTTAAGTGATTTGGTGTGTAGTGTTCAATCTGAGTGGACTGTTTTACAAAAAAATAACGACCAGTTACATAGGTTAAATGAGCTGTTGTTCGAAAAAGTAAGAACACTGAACTCGTCCAAACAGTCTATGCATAATGAGATAGCTATTCAATGCGACATTGATGAAGCTAAATTGGATGAACCCCTTAATGTTATTAAAGATAAGGAATGTAATTCTAGTGGGAAAGATTTGGCCAAATTTCTAGATAAAGTTGAATCTGAAACACACATAAATTCTGGTATGAATAACTCTAAATTATCAAAAGACAAAAAATACTGATCTTATTTCAATACCGGATTACATCCTAAATTTATGTGAGCACAAAAATCAAGTTAGAGATTTGTCTGACTGCACAAAAATAATTCTGTTAGGTCTTGATGACAATATAGGTATACCAGATATTATGATATCTATAAATGAAAAGATTGGCAGTACCATTCCTTCCATTAACTTTGAAAGAAAGCATAAATTAAGACAGGGATTAAAATATAACTGGACAATTAGTGTTACATCATGGATAGCTGATCTCTTAATTCAACATGGAAAATTAAATATTAATTCTGTTGACTACACGGTCAGGCCATTTATTAACATAAAACGTTGCTTTCATTGCCAACAAATTGGCCACCAGGCAAAATTTTGTGCATATGATTTGGCATGTGCTAATTGTGGTGAATCACATACTTCATATAATTGTAAAAACGCTTCAAGATGCATTAACTGCATCGCACATAACCGTGCTTACAAGAAGTTTTTCGACATAAATCACCCTGCTTTTTCCACTTGCTGTAATACATTTAAATTTCATTTCAAGCAAAAACAAGCTTTCATTCACTCTAAAATATAACGTAAATATTCAACACTTCTTCAGATATGCTATTTCAAGTATATTTAGTTATTTACATATTTTGTTAATTACATTCATGTGATACTTGGATTTCTCCGCTCCTTTACACAGTATTGTTTACATTGTTAGCCTTTGTTTATTCATAAAACAAACATAAAGCATTAATAATTATATTTTTTTTTCATACACTATTCTTTCGTAGATATATATTTTTTCATATGGTGTACACATTTTAATACATTGTTATTTAAAGATTACTTTCAATCATTTCATGATTTACATTTTTCGGGCATTGTTCATATCTCTGATTCTCTTTCATTCAACTATTTCGTGAGCTCAGGAATAGATGAATGATTCGAAATTTCACATTTTTGATTTATTGATAGTTTTCTTCTGGTGGTTAAGCCCTAATTATCAGTAAGACTTCTGCGGTGAATCTTAAATGTTTGTTTACACAATTTATTTTTCTTTACTTGTAGCTTTCGTGATAGATAAAAAAAATTGCACATCTATTTTGTCTTAACTCGATTTAGCTACTCTATTTCTTAGTGGGTCTGTTTAATTATCAATTGCACTTTTCTTTGCACACAGTGTTAGTGCGAATGTTCACTGGTGTATCAATATTACAGTGGTGAAATTTTTACAAAGTTCTTTTTACTTTTGATATACTTGTGGATATTTGCAACTGACTCACTTTTCATACAACTTCTCTTTGCATGCAATGTGTATTAAATTACAATGTTTTTATACAAAGTTTTTTTACAATGGTAGTTTACAAAGGTATATATATTTTGCTGCATGCTTTGCAGAGGAAGTTATTCACATACATATACATTTACATATGCAATTGTTTAATTATTGGTCCTCTGTGAAGTTTTTTTTATAACATATTATTATCTTTAATACATAAGTCATTTCTTTACATTTTTTTGTTTTGATTATGGATGATTTAATCCAGTATTTTATACCTTCCCATTTGCACTATTCCATGTTTTTCCGTTTACCCATTTGAATTTCATTACTCTTTAAGCGTAATTTAGATAGATATATACAGTTTTTGCATAATATTTGTTTGTAATTAGATATCATTGGCATTCACTTCTCCACATTTCTTTATTTTCATTTGGGTATGCATGATATACATTAGTACTTCACACTACATTTACGATCATTAAAATTCCTTTTCAGCCAATGAATATTTACACATGTAGCGGAGCTTACTCCTTCTTTATTTAAAAAATTCTAGCAAGGTGCAAAATTTTATATACAGACTAAAATTCACACACTTATTCACTTTTATTCAATACTCATCCTTTTATAATTTGTACACAGTACTTCCACATAAAAAAATACACTTTAGTCATTTTGTAAATAACGATGAGTGGTATACGACAGTCAAGGTGGTATTTAAAATTGCATACCTGTCAATTTTTTCACACTTCTGGTTCAAAGGATATGAAGTGAAGATAAATTGTAATTTTTTATAAGCAAAGAGGCTGTCATACGTTTGCTTTACTTGTTAATACATGTCTTTTATTGGTCTTTATACCAGTTGTATCTTAAATTGAAGTTACTTTATAGGTTTCCATATTACATTTCCACACATCTTTCCCACAGTTCTAAACTTTTTTACACTTTTGCATGAAAGTTCAGTCTCTCCCACTTAACAGTAATTATTTTTGAATAAAAGTATTTTTGGGAAGATACCGAATACTTTACGCGGTTTTCTTTTCTCATGTTACACTAAAATACCGTTTTAGAAGTCAATATAATGCAACATTGATTTTAAATTTCAGATTTAACTTAATAAAAAAATTCATTAGTTTGGGTATTAAAAAAAAGGACAAAAAATTAGAAGTTATACATTTAGGAACGTTGTTATCACATGGAAGTAAATGGTCAACGACAGTGTTTCAAAAAAATTTCCACATGTTGGTTGTCTAGCATTTCTTGAACTCTCATCTCAGATATAAGTTTGTAGTAAAATTTATCTTGTAAACTTTTAAAAAAAATAGTGGAAATTTCAAAATTTCATATTATTCATTATTATGGACATTTTTAATCCTTCTATTTACATTATGTTTTTGTTTATTTGTGTATTATGTTTTGTGTTTAATTGCATTATATTACTCCAGTATTTTGCTATTATTATTGTATTGATCAATACACATATTTAATGTTTCTTATTACAAACATTTTGGAATTTATTGCCAATTGGTAAGTGACCTGTAGACTTATACCTGATATTTTGTTTTATTTGTATGTGCACATTTTTTATACAGGTCCTTGTCTAAATAAGACAAATTGAAAAGTGATCACAAATTTTATTAATGAAGCTGCAGCTGTTTCTAAGTAGAAACAATATATGATGTCATTTGTATGACAAAATTTATGGTACCAATATATTTATATCATGATATATATATACTTTTATTTGGGATGGTTGCCTACTTAGAGAGAAGTTCAATTACTGTTTACTTTATTTAGTAAATGTTTAGTTTGTTTTCATGAACATTTTACACATTGTTACTTGTAAGAGCATATGAAAATTGATTTCTCTTCCTGCATGTACCTTTATAGATTTTTTTTTCGCCTGTGAAAGGGGTGATATATGTGATGTAGAATCACATATAGTTTTCTTAAATTTTACATTTTTCTAAATTACAGTTAAAACTAATTTTTAATTAAATATCTATTTTATCTTTGTGTCTTATTTCAATCCCACAATAACTTTCCGTTAAAAAGTAAAGAAAGAAAACATGTAACATCTGCTGTATCAGTAAAACGATTCTCAGATAAAGAGTTCCTTTAGATGAATTTTCGGCTTCGCTAAAATAATAAAAGAAAGAATAAAGATCGAATGTGTTTGCGGTCAGTAAAATTTCATTTTCTCTCTGCGTAATGTTGAGCCTAACTTCTTTATTACATAAAAACTTTTCATGTACATGCTCTGTATTTTGTCTATTGATAACATTCTCCCAAAACAGACATATAACGTACGATGTTGGCGCGAATTCTTTTTGGCGTATTTTTTTAGGACTGCCCATTTCTGGTTGCCCTGCATTAAATTCAAAATCATCTTAATTGTTTAAAGCGTAACAGAAAATTTCATGGTTATGATATCATTCACTTTTCATATGCTCCTTTCGCCAATTCTAAGATGCCAATGTGTGAATTCTGAATGAGAAAATTGAATTGCCTCTCTCTCGCTTCATGCATCCAGTCATGTAACAAAGGTCTCTTGAAAAATGGTTACAGGCACCATCCCTAATTATTTCAGTAAGAAATGATTTAATTTTTATAACTCTACTTTAAATAAACAAAGTTCTCAAAAGGCATTTATTTTATTGATCACAGCCTACAACTCTAGCGAATGCACTTTTTTGAAAAGAACCTGGTCGCAATACTTTAAAATACAGATCTACACTACAGTGTTATTTGTAGAATTTAATTTTTCTTTCTTTTAAAAAGACAGAAATTTATAAGCTCCAATTTTGATTGGGCATTTTTAAAAATGTTAGTTTAAATAAAAATTTAAAAATTTTAAATTAAAAAAATATATAAATGATTTAACTTTTAAAAATAATAATAGTTTCAAAAGTAAATATTTTTTTTTCAAATTTGCTGAATCAAAATTAATTCAAAATATTTAAAAAAGACATGTTCTAAATTTGAGCTATTAACTTTAAGTGTTCTTGACTTATGACAATTTCAATAGGAGAAATGGTGAAAAATATCCAACATGAAGAATAACACATTTTTATATGAAGTCGTTTTCATGGCAACCATTGCTTGAAAGCTAGATTTAAAAAACAAACCAAAAATGAAAAATTCGAGACCCGATATTAATATAATGCACCCCGGTATATATGTTGGAAAATAGTAACAAAAAGAAAATTAACAATTATATTAATAATTGTGCTTATGAAATAGTAGTTATATTGCGGAAATATTTTATTTTGGAATTGTGTATTTCGTAATATTTCATTGTACTAGCGAATAAATTAGGTTTCTTCAAATGATGATAGAATTTTTCTTTTGCCTTTTTCTCATTATTTACATATTCAGCAGGAAATTACTTCTTTTATTATTTTATATTTCAACACTTCCGAAAATTTCTATTGTGACATTTAAGGAAATCGCTTCAAAACAATGGATATCTTTTAATTGAAGTTTAATAAATTTTTTTATGTAATGCAATATCACCTATTTTAGGGGAGGGGGTTGTACAAGGAAATTAATTAAAATTAAGAGATTATGTAAGTTTATTTCGTTTGATTTACGTATTACTCAAGGAGATTAGAGAAAGATGTATAAAATAAACACAATAGTTAATTAAAAATAGTTATTTAATAAATAGAAATTATTAATTGCTAAAGTGATGTCTGTTTCAGTCAATGTTCTCTTACACAAAATACCTGATATCAGTGCAAAAAACAGCTATAGAAATACTTACTACCTTTTAACGGTCCAGCAATTTATGTTGATGTAATATTCTTTACAGATATATTGAAGGCATTTCAATAAATTTTTAGGATTCCACACCTCAAAAGGAGAAAACGGAATTCGTATAGTCTAGCGTTGTTGTACGGTAGTCTGTCAACATCGCCAAGAATATGAAGTCACAGTGAATAATATACAATAGAGTTTTATAATTTTCGGATTTATCCTTTACATGCGCTATGAGACCATCGTTAGTGCCAAATTATAACATGGAGGTCAACGGAAAATTTGTCTAAATATATTAAATTATTCCTCATTTTTAGCATATAGTATGCACTGTTAAAAATAAATCTGTGAATTCCAGGTGAAACTACCGGCAGCAATGTAGCCGAACTTTTACCGTTCCATTAGTAGATTTTCCGTTGTGGGAAATACAAGAAGGGAAAACTCCGGTGTAAGAATCAGTAACTTTCCGTTACAAAGTTTGATTTATAATAGTAATAATTTAATATAATTTTTAAAAATGATTTACCGATTAATCTTCAAAGAAATCGAAATCACCGAGTGATTTTAAGCTGCTATGTTATTTTACTTAATTGTTATTTTGGATAATTTAGTTCACGCCGTCCTCAGGACCGAACTCGGGACCTTCAGATTGCGGAACAAATTCTTACGAACTGAGCCAAAGTTGCTGCTGCTAAATGGTACAAAGTATGTCTTTTATGAGTTAGTGGGAAAATCTGTTGTGCTTTTTAAAGATTTCCTTTCAAATATATTCCTTAGAATGTTTGTAAACGGATTATTTTAGACTGATGCATAATACTTATTATTTTTTTAAATCATTTTTAATTTTTTAAATAGTTTAAATAAAAAAAATCACTGTTTGAAACCACTGTTTTTTTTTATAAATTTTTTTTTATTAACAATTTTTTTACAATATATATATATAGACTTTTTTTTTTTTTTTTTTTTTGAAATTGTCGTACACTATTTATTTATTTATTTTTCGGCTAAAAATGAAAAGATTTTTAATAAGGAAAAAAAGAAAAAAAATAAACAGAAAAATGTAACATAAAAGGAATTTTTATGTTTCATTATTCAACGGGATTCGAACCCACAAACTGCGCTCGCAGGCGATTAGCGGTGTGGTGCCTTGACCACCCGGCCATGGAGCTCCCCACACAACCGAGTGTCTCCGTTTTTTGTTTTTATTTCCATCCGTTTCGTTTTTTTTCAGAAAATATGATGGAACTTTGTGATTTGTAACGGAAAATACCCTTTAGTTGTTAAAAGGGAGCTTTTCTGTGAAATTCAGGAAAAAAATGTTCGTGAATTTCAGATTTTTTTTAACAGTGTGCTTAATTATTAACACTAAAACCACGAAGACGGGTCATTTTGACCAGTATAAAACCAATAGATGTTCGATTCGAACCAGACATTGCTTCATAAAATAAGTTAAATATACCTTGTGCTTACTCTCAACGGTGGCCAATGGCTAATTTCTAAATCATAGACATATAGTTCCAGTTGTAAAAATGCTTTTAAAAAGGTAAAGAATTGCTTTTTAAGTGATTTAGGTCAAAAAAAGTTTATTGAAAATTACGAAAATTAAATTTGTTACGGTGCTGCGGTCCTATAAGTGATATTTAGTAGAAATTTTCCATCCCTCTAGCAAGTAATACTAAAAAGGTCCCATTAATCTAACATTAAAATTGACCGAGTTATGAAAATTTAAATTTCATGACTTAAACCACTTTTCCATAACTGATAACGGATGAGTTGCACTATGCTTTAAGGGAACGTACACTAAGTGCTTAATGCATTATAAATTGCGTTCATCTCCAACGCAGGCATATAATTCCAATTACAAATCCCTGTCGGCATGGCCTATAGGCGGAGGTAGATTTCGAAAAGTGCTCATTTCAACAATATATATATATATATATATATATATATATATATATATATATATATATATATATATATATTAGAGATAAGCCCAGTTTAAAAACTTTATATGGTCGCTTTTCAAAAAATTTTTAATTAAATTTTTCTGTAAGAACTGATTTTATCAGATTCATCTTAAGCGAAATTCGGCTCAAATGCCCATTTTGACAACATAATTTGAAATACATTCTGACTTTATTAAAAAATGGACCAATACGCACATTATATAGTTTCTTGAATGTATTTGAGAGCAAAATTGAATTTAAAAATGTCATAAAATAACCAATTTCTTATTTGAATACATCCTGAATTCTTTAATCATGATCACTTAGGGAAATTTTGTGCGAAGTGCCTACTTTGACAGCTTTTTAAAAAATATATTTAGCCTTTATCAAAAAACTGACCAATACGACACATTATACATTTCTTAAATAACAAAACCTATCAATTGGATGCGTTTGAGAGTAAAACTGAATTTAAAAATGAGTCAGAAAAACGCAATTTTGTTTTTTGAATACCTCAATATTTCATTTACGATCGCTTTGGGATATTCTGTTCAAAGTATCCATTTTGGCAGCCTTTTTTGAAATACATTCTGCCTTTATCAAAAAACTGGCCAATCCGTCACATTATATGGTTCCTAAATAAGAGGACCTGTAAATTGGATGCGTTTGTGAGCAAAAATTGATTTCTTAATGAATGCAAACAAATAAAACGCAATATGTTATACTTTCTCAACACTTCAATCACGATCACGTCGAGAAATTCTGTTCAAAATGCCCTTTTTGGCCAGAGGATCTGACATTTGGATGCGTTTAAAATTAAAAATGAATTTAAAAATCAGTCAGAATATAAGCAGTTTGGATTTGAGGTTTTTTCTCCAACTCCATTTTTTGTTTGATGAATGTTTGCTATAAGAATTTGTTTTATGATAAACTTTTCTACCACAAATTGAACCGACTTCAAAAGCTACTGCAAAGTGAAAAATATTTTTTTTACAGAATAGTATTAAGAAATTAAATTAAGAGCGTAGTATTTATCATGCGTATTATTATATTTATGTAGATTAATTTGATTTTTTGAAGTCCGTGCCTGCCAAGCCAAGTTCAAAATTAAAATTAATTATCCAATGCCAATCGTAAAAGAATAAAGTTAAATTTTTAACTAAATATTAAATCGCAAAAAAACTCGTAGATACTTGGATGCGTGTCTATTGGAAAATTACATGTAACTTGGCTTGGCTGGCACCGACTTCAAAAAATCAAATTAATCTACATAAATATAATAATACGCATGATAAATACTACGCTCTTAATTTAATTTCTTAATACTATTCTGTAAAAAAAATATTTTTCACTTTGCAGTAGCTTTTGAAGTCGGTTCAATTTTTGGTAGAAAAGTTTATTTTTCTCTTTTTAGTTAAAAGTTAACAATTTTTTGAAGTCAGTTAATAAAAATTATAATACGGGAAAAATCACTGTAAACCATACACGTATGTCAGGAGTGGGGTTCGAACTCACGATCTCTTTCAAGAACCAGAAAGCAAATCTGCTGTCTTACACCGCTCAGCCACCTGACTGCACTCCATTCGGCGAGCTTAGTCATCGTCCATATTACTTTTAGTTTGCGAGAAATCACTAATTTTATTAGTTTTAACTTAATTACTAAAAAAGTACTGAACCAATTTCAATGAAATGGAAGAAGTACCAATGGAAGATTAGCCTCTTTCATTTAACACAAAAAACAAATTAATCGGTTGGATAGTTTCGGAGTAATTGGTGAACATACATAGAAAAAAAATACATTCGCGCCGAATTGATTACATCCTCTCATTTTTTGAAGTCACTTAAAAATATATATAACACGGAAAAATTTTTTGTATACTATACACATGTGTCAGGTTCGAACCAACAATCTCTTTCAAAACCAAAGATTAAATCTAGTGCCTTAGACCACTCTGCTCTCCGGACTTCATTCTCTTCAGAGAACTTATTCGATGTCATGTTACTTTTCGCAAGTCTATTCTCTTTTTGGGCACTCTTTCACGGATAAAGTATTGAGTTAATAAAAAATCACTGATACTCTGTGGTAAAGGTTAAATACAAAATATTTCTAATAGCATAATTAGTATTTAACTTGTTAAATATATATTTAAAAATTATAATACGGAAAAGATTACACGTACGTCAGGAGTGGGGTTCGGACCCACGCTGCCTTTCGAAAACCAGATGTTAAATCAAGCGCCTTAGACCGCTCGGCCATCCTGGCATCGGTTACTTTATTCGACATCCATATTACTACTGATTTGCGAGAAATCACTAATTTTATTAGTTTTTGCCTAATTACTAAAAAAGTACTGAACCAATTTCTATAAAACGGAAGTGGTACCAATTCGAGAGCAAGCTCTCTCATTTAACACCAAAATCAAGTTAATTGGTTGGATAGTTTCGGAGTAATCGGTGAACATACATAAAAAAAAATACATACGCGTCGAATTGATAACCTCCTCTCCTTTTTGGAAGTCGGTTAAAAAACTTGTTAATATTGTTGTAGATATTATTGAGAAGATGTAAAATAAATTTAATTAGATTTGATAGCTTAAGAATTGACTAAGTTATAGATTTTTTTCTTTTTCCACTCCCCTTTTTCTTTTCGTTTTTAATTTTTTCATAGATAAAAGTTGGTCCTATCAAATGCTTGTAAATGCAAAAGTTTTAGATAATTTTAAGAACATTTATAAAAAAAATTATTTGGATTTGATGTCTTGATTTTTTCTCACAAAAATACTGTTTTTTTCGCCCCTTGAGCCGAATTTTATCTTTATTAAATATCTGTCATGCATAAACTTTTGGTCAATATTTTAGTAGTACTATAAACTGATTCTATATCTATTTCAATTAAGAAAAATTATCACATTTTTTCGGTTTTCACAAAACCCCACCCTATTTCAACCCTTTTGGTCCGATTTTGCGAATTAACGAATTCGACCGAGATTTTATATCCCTTGATTTTATGTATCAGTTTGGAGAAGATTGGAGCAGAATTATAGAAGTTATCGTGTGCAGAAGAAAGTGATATATATGTATAGATATATAGATTCATACATATATATATATATACATACATATGTATAAACTTTTTTACTGATGGTAGTTTTGGGGTCTAGAGGTCATGATCGGCGTAGAACTGCAAAAAATTTTCAGAAATTCCAACATAGAAACGACCGCAATAGGTAGTATTTCAAACATACAACATCCGAATTAAACACATCTTATGGGTTACTATACAAAAGTCTTTGGTAAGATTTATGCTGTAGTAAACTGGATTTATTTATGTTTTGTTTCTTCGCTGCAATTATGGAGCTTCAAAATATCATTGTTTTTATTTTTCTGTTCTTTTTACTAAAAAAAGTGAATAAAAGTCATGAATTTTAAACTCTTCAGTTTCATATTGAAGTTTTGTATTATAAATAAAATGAGTGAAAGGATTATATTATTATATTTTGAATAATTAATGAAATACGAAAAAAATGCCGCGGGTACAATCTTTGGCGATTTATTATCTACGCCGAGCTAGCATAAAAATATTGAGTTCTTGATTTATCAGCACAAATGTCATATATTTTTATTATTTTTTTTTTTACACATTATTTTTATGACACGAATTCGGCGAAAATTCCGTTTTTAAACACCAGTTACATATATATTTTTAAACTAATTTCTATTATTTTAAAAAGGAAATAATAATTTAAAAAAAGTTTAGTTAATAAACATAGAATAAAACAATTTATATCATTTTAAAAAAGAAAATAAAAGCAAACAAACAGTCTATTAATAAATAAATAAGAATAACCAGGTCACAAGTGCAGCATTTTGTTGCAATCGCGCCAATGTGGGGCGATGTGGGGCATATGGCATCTGTGTCGATTTCTCTAGCAGAATCTTCTAATTTGGGAAAAAAAAATGAGCAATTAAAATAAATTATGAACAAAAGCAATATGATTTAATGCTTCGTATACATTTATATGGGAGACCAAACTGGTCGCCAAGGGCGGCTAGTTAATTTTAATCCTTTCCGATCCAAATTCTTACTTTCTTTTTTTTTAAGTGTAAAAAAAAAAAAAAAAAAAAAAAAAAAAAAAAAAAAAACTTGCGCTTAAAAATTAGACAAGCTATCCAAATCAGAATAGCTAGGGTTCAATAAAATGTAACGAAGTACCATTTACTGAAATTTAACAAATATACTTATTTTGAAAAATATTCCTAGAACTATGGGTTAAGGAAGGATTTTTGAATTCTTTTTTAATATGCCCTTTTATAGCAGGACTAAACTGATATAACAACTTTCTATCAATTATTTATCACAAATTGTTTGTTTGAGAACATAACTATATTTTAATTTTAAAGTGTGCAACATATTTTTTCATAAAAAGGATCACAAGCGATGGAAAAAAATAAGCTGTCAATTTCATTCGTAGTTAAAAATGATTAAATCCCGAGTATAAAGCATGTCATAATAAGAAATCTACAGAAATTAATATTTACAAAATAATCATCACATGAAAATAATAAAAAATCCCTACCGGCTAGGCCGACAGGTATAGGTAGATTATGAATTCTTTTCCTTCTACAATCAACACCCTTTTAGTTGTTTGTAATATATATATATACACTGGTGTGCAAAATTTAAGGACGAGTACCAAAATACCAATTTTCTAGGGGTTTTTAAGCGATAATTTTCACGCGAATATTCAAAATGAAGTAATATAATTCAAATAATTACTATCCCTGCATAACAGGTAGTCCATATAACATCTCATTCAGGTCACACATGGTCACAAGAGTCACAGTCACTAAGGCGCAGTAAATAAAATTTTCTACCAAAAATTGAACCGACTTCAAAAACTACTGTAAAGTGAAAAATAATTTTTTTACATAATAGTAATAAGAAATTAAATTAAGAGCATAGTAATTACCATGCGTATTATTATATTTATGTACATTAATTTGATTTTTTGGAGTCGGTGCCAGCCAAGCTTTTATCCTTTTAGGAATTGAATTGGATATTTAATTTTAATTCTGAAATTGGCTTGGCTGGCACCGACTCCAAGAAATCAAATTAATGTACATAAATATAATAATACGCATGGTAAATACTATGCTCTTAATTTAATTTCTTATTACTATTATGTAAAAAAAATATTTTTCACTTTGCAGTAGTTTTTGAAGTCGGTTCAATTTTTGGTAGAAAATTTTATTTTTCTCTTTTTAGTTAAAAGTTAACGATTTTTTGAAGTCAGTTAATAAAAATTACAATACGTAAAAAAATATTGTAAATTATACATGGATGTAAATTTTGTCAGAAATAGGGTTCGAACGCACGCTCTCTTTCCAGCATCAGAGCTTAAATCTGGCTCCTTAAACAACTGGGTCATCCTGACTGCTCTCCAATCGGCGAGTTTATTCAAAGTCCATGTTATTTTTAATTTGCGAAAAATCACCAATTTTATTAAATTTTGCCTAATTACTAAAAAAAATACTGAACCAATTTCTATGAAATGGAAGTGGGACCAATTCGAGAATAGACTCTTTTATTTAACACAAAACAAAATTAATCGGTTGGATAGTTTCGGAGTAATCGGTGAACATACATAGAAAAAAATACATACGTTTCGAATTGATAACTTCCTCTTCCTTTTCTGAAGTCAGTTAATAATAAATATTATAATACGGAAAAAATATTATAAATTATACATGGATGTAAGTTATGTCAGGAGTGGGGGTTGAACCCTTGCTTTCTTCCGAGAACAAGTGCTTAAATCTGGCGCCTTAGACAGCTCGGCCACCCTGATAACGCTACAGCCGCCGAGCTTATTCAAAGTCCATGTTACTTTTAATTTGCGAGAAATCACAAATTTTGTTAAATTTTGCCTAATTACTAAAAAAGTACTGAACCAATTTCAATGCAATGGAAGTGGACCAATTGGAGAGTAGCCTCTTTTATTAAATACAAAAACCAAATTAATCGGTTGGATAGTTTCAGATTAATTGGTGAACATACATAGAAAAAAAATACATACGCGTCGAATTGATAACTTCCTCTTTCTTTTCTGAAGCCGGTTAAAAATAAAAATTGTAATGCGGAAAAAAATTGTAAATTTTACATAGATGTAAATAATGTCAGGAGCGGGGTTTGAACCCACGCTCTCTTTTGCAAAACAGAGCTTCAATCTAGCGCCTTAGACCGCTCGGCCATGCTGTCTACAGTCCTTTCAGCGAACGTATTCAACACTTTTAATTAGCGAAAAATCACTAATTTTATTAGTTTTTGCCTAATTACTAAAAAAGTACTGAACCAATTTCGATGAAACTGGAGTGGTATCAATTCGAGAGCATCGTCTTTCATTTAACACCAAAACCAAGCAAGGGCGGATCCAGCCCAACCTCCAGGGGGGGGGGGTCACAACTTTTGACAGATGATTTAATGAAACAATTTTAAAATACAGTAAAGCTTGTGAAAAGGAAATTGCGATAAAAAGTAGCAAATTTCGCAAATCGGGCATGAAAAAAATCGCGAATTTTGTCGATTAGGCACGGAAAAATCACGAATTTTGTCGATCGGACGCGAAAAATTTCAGATTTCGTTTATCGGCCAAGGGAAAAAAATCTAAATTTTTTTATAATACTTGAAAAAATTACAAATTTTGTTCATAGGTTGCGGAAAAGTCGCCTGTTTTGTCTGTTTACCGCGCGAAAAAAACGCGAATTTCGTTGACTGGGCACGAAAAAATCGAAAATATCGTCAACTGGACATTGAAAAATCGCGAGTTTTGTCTATCGGCCATCGAAAAATTTCTAGTTTTGTCTGTATGTTTCAGAAAAATCGAAAATTTTGTCGATTGAGCACAAAAAATCGCGAATTTTGTCGATCTGGAACGAAAAAATCGCAAATTTCGTTAATAGGGCACGGAAAACCCCCAATTTTGTCGATGGCTTCGTAAAAAGCGCGAATTTATTCGATCGGGAACGGAAAAAACGCGAATTTTGTTGATTGGGAGTAAAGAAATTCGTGAATTTCGAGTTGATATGGAACGCAAAAATTGCTAATTTCGTGAATCGGGAAAGAAATTATCGCGAATGTAGTCGATTGTCTTCGTAAAAAGGGCGATTCGGGCGATTGGGTACGAAAAACTCGCGAATTTTGTCGATTCGGAACGAAAAAAATGCTAATTTCGTTGATAGGACAAGGAAAAATCGAAGATTTTGTCGATGATGCGCGGAAAAATCGAAAATCTTTTTGAGCGGCTGCAGAACAATAGCGAGATTTACCAGTTCATCGCGAGAAAAAAAATCACAGTTTTCATCAATTTACGGCGGGGGAAAAATGCAGATTTCATCAGTCAGTTAAGAATTGCGAATTTTATTCTTCGGTGCGGAAAAATGCGTATTTCATGGACAAGAACGAAAAAGGCGCGAATCTCGTCGATTGGGCCCGGAAAAATCCCGAATACGGTCGATCGCTTTCGTAAAAAGCACGGATTTAGTCTATCGGAAACGAAGAAATCGCTTTTGGTAGGGCACGGAAAAATTGCGAATTTTGTCGATCGGGAACGAAAAAGTCGCAAATATGGTCGATCAGTTTCGTAAAAATCGAAAATACAGTCAATTGAAATTGAAAAAAAAATTGCGAATTACGTTGGTATGGCGAACAAAAATTGACAATTCCATCGAAAGAAATTATCGCGAATATAGTCGCTCGGCTTCGTAAAAAGCACGAATTCGGGCAATCGAGCACAAAAAACTCGCGAGTTTTGTCAATTTGAAACGAAAAAATCGCTAATTTTATCGATTCGGAACGAAAAATCGCTAATTTTATCGATTCGGAACGAAAAATCGCTAATTTTGTCGACAGGGCGCGGAACAAACCGCAAATTTTGTCGATGATGCGCGGAAAAATTAAAAAAAATCTTTGAGCGGCTGCAGAACAATCGTGAGTTTCGTCAGTTTATCGCGAGAAAAAAAATCACAGATTTCATTAATTTATGGCTGGAAAAAAATGCAGATTTCGTCAGTTTCATAGTTCGTGTGCGGAAAAATTCGTATTTGATCAAACAAGAACGGAAAAAATGTGCTAATTTCGTGGATTGAACACGGAAAAATCGTGAATTTTCTCAATCAAATGAAGAAAAATCGCAAATTTCGCAGACCATTCGTGGAAAAATCTCAAATTTCGTCGATCACACCCAAAAAAATCGTGAATTTCATCGATTAAGCATGGAAAATTGTGAATTTCGTGGATCCGCTTCACAAAAATCGCGAATTTCACCGACCGGGTGCGGAAAAATTGTGAATTATGTATATCTGGCGCGGCAAATTCGCGAATTTTCTCTATCAGTTTCGAAAAAAGCGCAAATTCTTTCCATTAGACGTTATTTTGCATTCCTGTTTTAGCACTTTTTACTTACACTTACATTCCTCTTTGAAGAGCTTCAGGGGGGGGGGTCATGACCCCCATGACCCCCCCCCCCTTGGATCCGCCACTGAAACCAAGTTAATCGGTTGCATGCATGGAGCTAAGAAGGTATATGGAGGAGACATATGTGACGTCACTTGAAGCTTTTCCTACCCCCCCCGTTACAACGCCGCGGCCGCCATATTTGACCTGAGTAAGCTGCCTTTTCCCCTCTGCTACCGATCGTCGTATTGAGGAAGCTCCTCGCGGTGCAAGTCAACTACGGTAAAAGTCAAACATGGCGGATATGAAAGAGGGGGAAAGAACTGGTTTTCGGCATCAGGGCTCACCACGATGCTAGATTGCTATGTCTCCTCCATATACCTTTTTAGCTCCATTGTTGCATGGTTTCGGAGTAATCCGAGAACATACATAAAAAAAAATACATACGCGACGAATTGATAACCTCCTCTTCTTTTCGGAAGTCGGTTAAAAATAGAAAATTCCATACGTCTCTTTTATGAGTCTCAAATTACTACTATATGTGACTCCACTGACAGGTCACTGCGACTGCTGCTTTGTGTCGAGCCACCAGGTGATTTTACAATGTCATTTTATTGAGACTCTCCTGTGACTGTCATTTGGAGACTCAATTTCAAAGCCATTGTGAATGTTGCATTATGATAAATTACCAAATATTGTCTCATTAAAGTCACATCGTGACTTTTCACCACTTTTCGCAGTGGTTACTTCACAGTAGGGTCTTTGTCACCATTTGACAAAGTATTGCGACAGAAAATGACCATGTGACTTTAATGTGACATTATTTGATGATTTATCATAATGCAACATTCACAATGACTTTGAAATTGAGTCTCCAAATGACAGTCACAGGAGAGTCTCAATAAAATGACATTGTAAAGTCACCTGGTGACTCGACACAAAGCTGCAGTCGGAGTGACCTGTCAGTGGAGTCACATATAGTAGTAATTTGAGACTCATAAAAGAGACGTATGGAATTTCCTATTTTTTGTTCGCCGTAGTGACTGTGACTCTTGTGACCATGTGTGACCTGAATGAGATGTTATATGGACTAGCTGTTATGCAGGGATAGTAATTATTCGAATTATATTACTTCCTTTTGAATATTCGCGTGAAAATTATCGCTTGAAAATCCTTTGAAATTTGGCATTTTGGGACTCGTCCTTAAATTTTGCACACCAGTGTATATATATATATATATATATATATATTGTAAGAGTTGCTCCTATTAAAAACTTGTCAGCATAAAAGTTGTAGTTAATATTAAGAAGATTTATAAAAAAAATCAGTGGATTTCATAGTTTTTAAAATTGACGAAATTCTGATTTCTTACTTCTTAAAATCCTATTTTTTGCCCCTTGAGCCCATTTTTAATGATATCAAAATCCCTTAGATATAAATTTTGGCTATTTTCCTAAAAGATAATGTGAAAGATGTAATATGAATGAGAAGATAATGTGAGATGTCACTTCTTTTTCTGGCTGACGAACAAAATACAAAGAGTTTTTTGCAAGATAAACTGTTTATGCATTATATTCCTTCATGACATGCGAAATAAAAATAAAATAAATAAATTTTAAACCGATATGATATGCTTCATAATTAAGACGTTATGGGATTTTTCTTTTTTTACAAAAACCTCTATATTTTCATGCCCCATTTTCTGCCCTTAGTTTAAAAGAATCAGTTTGGATGATATTTGTGCAAAATTATGGAATTTATCGTGTCCATTAAAATATGATATATATATATATATATATATATATATATATATTTAGAGAGAGAGAGAGAGCGAGAGGGAGAGAGAGAGAGAGATGAAGTTTTTACTGGAAGAGGGGGTGTTCTAGGGCTCATGATCGTCGTCGATCAGAAAAAGTTTTTCAGAAGTAGGTGAGAATGTAATAAGTAGTATTTCTTACGAAATCTACCTAAAAATATCTTTGTTAAGACAAATGATAGTCAATGTAAAAACGTGTTTTATCAATAAGGCGTCAGACTAAAGCAGGTTAAAAGTAGAGCTCCCGATTATACGTTTATACGAGTATACGTGTAATCATAGAAGGCGGCAGCCTTCAAGTGACGCAGCTTTAAACCTACCATCGTCAAAACCTACCATCGTCATAAGGGTAGATGCGGAACTTCATATATACAGCTAACTCAACATCAAAGGAAATCGGAAAAGCCGCCTTCTAATAACTCAGCAAATATTGGTCAGAATGGTCCAATTTTTTTAATATAGTCTTATATTCCCAGTCTAATCCTATCCTATAATTTTTACATTTCTACGTGCCGTATATTTTTAGATCTCGATAACCATTTTTAAACTGAAATCGATGGTGTGTGTTCCTGATAATGAGATCTAGAAAACGGGCTGGGAGATTTTATTAAAACTTATATATAATATGAATCTCTTTAAGATAGAGGGAATAAGACTTGCCTTGTTTCTAGGAAAACTCTTGTTTGTTATATATTGGTCTTGGAAAATTGGACTATATTAGTTCGCGGATTACATGTTATTCTATGGGTTAGCAGACGAAGATACTGCGAAAAGGCAAATGTAGTTATGGTCACAGTTAAAACACCCGCATCGAAGCAATAAATGTTTTTTAAACTACAAAAACATCTTATCATGTGCTTTAAAACATTCAATAAATATATACTAAATCAAATTTCTATTTATTTTGCCTTTATTTTTCGTAAGAAGAAAATATTACGTTTCTTACATTGGATATTTTTGCATTTTGTGGAAAAAAATATTTTGAATCCTTTTTTAAAATAGGAAAATATTTTTTAATTATACATATTCAATATACTTTCGACTTATGATTTTATTTTTAAAGTTTACAAACAAAAATTATTTTTAATAATTTTAATAAGATTTTCATGTATCCATACGCGTTTAGATAGTTTTGTTTTGAATCGTAATCGAATTCGCTAGCGGTAAGCTGAAGTGGCTGAAACTTCCAAAAGCTACGCGCGTCGTCGAAAATCAACTGTAAACATTGGATTAGAAATATTAGAAGATATATAAAGCATCCCCAAAAGTAAGTACGAAATCTTAAATATCGAGGTAGTATCTGATGTAATTATTCCCGACCCAGAGTTGTTTTTATTTACGACATTTTTTTATCTGTTTACATTATAAATACATGCTTCTTGACGTGTCTATGAAGCGCATTAGAAATTAAACAATTTACTATTTTATTTTGAGTTTTCTTAAAAAATAAATAAACAAATAAACAAAGTTTTTCGTTTTTAAGGAAAATCCAGGTTAAATTTAAGGTATGACAAAATGAAAATTGTTCCCAATCCCGTGTGTAAAATAATTTATTTGTGAATCGTTTGTATTTAAGTTAACGAAAATTGCCTCAAAATAACATCTTTTTCGAAATATGCATACCTATAGCTTACTTTTAATTTTACATTCTTTTCAGATTAAAAAAAATTAAGCATCTCAGTATTTAAATTTTTATCAAAGTTTTACTTTTTAAAATTTTCGGGAATTTCTGATGTAACTTATACTTTTTTCCGTCCTTATATTCAACTCTTATTCTTTCGTTACACATATAAATAACGTTAAGAATGTTTTTAATTAAAGTGATAAAGGTTTGAAATTTCAAACTTTGTCCACCAAATTTTCAATCAATCTTGTTTTTATTTACAGTAATACTTGATTATAATCCTTTTCCATTCAAGTACATTTGTGTAATAGAGACCAATTAGCAATGCAATTTTGTTTATCTCTTAAAGAAATTAAACAAAAATTCACATTATTAAAAACAGCACAAGTTAAATAAAAAGTTATGACATTGTGGAAATTTGGATATGTTTATAAAATGATATACTTGCTTACAGGGGCAGATCCAGAGGATCATTTTTTTTTGGGGGGGGGCGATACCAAGAAACATAGAATCAATATAGTCATAATTTCTGTTCATAAAATACCTCCTTGTACAGTTATTATTAATTGAATGATCAAATGAAATGCTTTTCTGCGATCTTCTCATGAAATAGGCTTTTTTTCTGCGATCTTTTGACTAAATTCGTGACTCTTTGATGGAATTCGCATTTTTTGGCATTTTTGACGAATCTCGCATTTTTTTACCCACGATACGCTGTCAAAATTCAGGTTTTTTTTGTGATCCTTTGACAAAATTGGCTCTTTTCTGCGACACTTTGACAAAATTAGCAATGTTTTGCAACCCTTTGAGAAAAGTAGCTCATCTTATGTCGAAGTTGGCGCTTTTTCAGCGATCCTATGTCGAAATTCACACTTTTTCTGTGATTCTTTGCATACCTTTCTTCAAACCCTTTGACAAAATTAGCACTTTTTTCGCAACCTTTTGACGAATTTCACTCTTTTCCGCTATACTTTGACAAAATTAGCATTTTTTTGTAACCCTTTGAAAAAAGTAGCTAACTTTAGACGAAATTCGAGCTTTTTGCGTGACACTTTGACAAAAAGATGTGCTTTTACAGCGGTCTTATGTCGAAACACGTGCTTTTCAGCGATCCTAGGTCAAAGTTTGCGTTTTTTTTTTTCGCGATCCTCTGTCAAAATTAGTGTTCTTTTTTCTGACCCTTTGATGTAATTCACGCTTTTTCTGTGATCATTTGACGAAATTCACGCTTTTTTGCCATACTTTGATAAAATTAGCACTTTTTCAGCAATCCTATGTCGAAGTTCACGGTTTTTCAGCGATCCTATGTCGAAATTCGCATTTTTTCAGAGTTCCTTTGCCTTCCTTTTTCGCAACCTTTTGAAAAAATTAGCGCTCTTTCCGTGACCTTTTGACGAAATTAGAGTTTTTTATATGACACTTTGAGAAAAATCTCGCCTTTTCAGCGATCCTATGTCGAAGTTCGCGTTTTTCATGTGATCCTCTGATAAAATTCGCATTTTTTTGCGACCCTTTGACGAAATTCACACTTTTTTGCTGTACTTTGACAAAATTAGCAGTTTTTTGCAACCCTTTGAAAAAAGTAGCACTCTTTCTTCAAATTTTTGACAAAATTCAAACTTTTTGCGCAACACTTTGACAAAAGTCGCGTTTTTACAGAGTTAATGTTTTTTACGCGAACCTCTGTCGAAATTCGCATTTTTTCCATGAGCCTATGATGAAATTCGCGCTTTTTCTGTGATCATTTGACAAAATTCGCGCTTTTTCACAAAACTTTGACAAAATTAGTGCTTTTTCAACAATCCTATGTCGAAATTAGTACTTTTTCCGTGATACTTTGCCTTCCCTTTGACAAAATTAGCGCTTTTTCCACGACCTTTTGACGAAATTTGCTACTTTTCTGCTATATTTTGACAAAATTAACGTTTTTTTTGCAAACATTTGACAAAATTCGTGCTTTTTCCTCGACCTTTTCACGAAATTCGAGCTTTTTCCACGACACTTTGACAAAACTATCGCTTTCAGCGATCTTGTGTCAAAGTTCGCATGTTTTAACGATCCTTTGTCGAAATCCTTTTTTTTTTTTTGCTCGACCTTTGACAAAATTCGTGCTTTTTCCGCGATCTTTTGTAGAAATTTGCTCTTTTTCTGCGACACTTTGACAAAATTAGCACTTTTTAGTGACATTTTAATGAAATTTGCGATTTTTCTGGAACAATAGAATGTCTCCGACGAAGTTGCAGAAATTCCTTTCGGAAAAAAGTCTGAATTCAACACTAGTTTGGGGGGGGGGTGATCCCCCCCCCAAAAAAAATTTTCATTTTGTCATACCTTTAAGAAAACTAAAAATAAAATAGTAAATTGTTTAATTTGTTTTGCACTCCATAGACATACGTCAGGAAGTATGTATTTATAATGTAAACAGCTAAAAAATTGTCGTAAATAAAAAAAACTCTGGGTCGCGAATAATTACATCAGATACTACCTCGATATTTAGATTTCATACTTACTTTTGGGGATGCTTTATTAATTTTTTAATAGCAAATTACGTCCATAAATCATGTAAAATGTAAGTTACATTCATTAATCGCATAAAAATCGCAAATTATGTCCATGAATCGCTCATAAAAAGCGAATTGCATAAAAAATGCGAATTACATCCACAAATCACTCAAAACGTGAATTATGTCCATGAATTGTTTAAAAAAGTGAGAATTACGTTCAGAAATTGTATGAAAAACACAAATTATGTCTATGAATCGTGTAGTAAAACGGGAATTATGTTCATAAATCGCTCAAAAAACACGAATTTTGGCAGCAGAAAGCTGAAACACAAATAACGTCTATAAATCGCATAAAAATAGCGAATAGTGTTTTGCATTCATGAATTGCATAAAAAACGTGAATTACATTCATGATTCGCTCAAAAAACACAAATTAGTCCATGAATCGCATAAAAACGTGAATTACGTTCAAAAATCACTCAAAAAATGCGAATCACTTCCATGAATCGTGCAAAAAAACACTAATAATGTTCATAAATTACAAAAAATGCGAATTACATCGAAGAATTGGTAAAAAAAAGCAAATTACATTCATAAATCCTATAAAAACACAAATAACGTCAATAAATCGATCAAAAAACACATTTCGCCGACAGAAAGCTAAAAAAATGCAAATTATGTCTACGAATCTCATAAATATAGAAAATTACGTCCATAAATCATGTAAAATGTAAATTACATTCATTAATCGCATAAAAATTGGGAATTATGTCCATGAATCGCTCAAAAAAGCGAATTGCATAAAAAACACGAATTGGGTCAGCAAATCGCTCAAAACGTGAATTATGTCCATGAATTGTTTAAAAAAGTGAGAATTACGTTCAGAAATTGTATGAAAAACACAAATTATGTCTATGAATCGTGTAGTAAAACGGGAATTATGTTCATAAATCGCTCAAAAAACACGAATTTCGGCAGCAGAAAGCTGAAACGCAAATTACGTTCATAAATCACTCAAAAAAGGCAAATCACTTCCATGAATCTTGCAAAAAAATGCTAATAACATTCATAAATTACAAAAAATGCGAATTACGTCCAACAATTGGTAAAAAAAAAGCGAATTACATTCATAAATCCTATAAAAACACAAATAATGTCAATAAATCGATCAAAAAACGCAAATTTCGTCGACAGAAAGCTAAAAAAATGCAAATTATGTCTACGAATCACATAAATATAGCAAATTACATCCATAAATCATGTAAAATGTAAATTACATTCATTAATCGCATAAAAATTGCGAATTATGTCCATGAATCGCATAAAAAACGCAAATTGGGTCCACAAATCGCTCAAAACGTGAATTACGTCCATGAATTGTTTAAAAAAGTGAGAATTACGTTCAGAAATTGTATGAAAAACACAAATTATGTCTATGAATCGTGTAGTAAAACGGGAATTATGTTCATAAATCGCTCAAAAAACACGAATTTTGGCAGCAGAAAGCTGAAACGCAAATTACGTCTATAAATCGCATAAAAATAGCGAATAGTGTTTTGCATTCATGAATTGCATAAAAAATGCGAATTACATTCATGAATCGCTCAAAAAACACAAATTACGTCCATGAAACGCATAAAAACATGAATTACATTCATAAATCGCTCAAAAAATGCGAATCACTTCCATGAATCGTGCAAAAAAACACTAATAACATTCATAAATTGCAAAAAATGCGAATTATGTCCAAGAGTTGTGTAAAAAAGCGAATTACATTCATAAATCCTATAAAATTACAAATAACGTCAATAAATTGATCAAAAAACACATTTCGCCGACAGAAAGCTGAAAAAATGCAAATTATGTCTATGAATTGCATAAAAATAGCAAATTACGTCCATAAATCATGTAAAATGTAAATTACATTCATTAATCGCATAAAAATTGCGAATTATGTCCATAAATTGCTCAAAAATGCAAATTACATTCATAAATCGCATAAAAAACACGAATGATGACCATGAATTGCACAAAAAATGCGAATTACGCCCAACATTAAATTAATTTCCAGAAAGTTTTTGGTTTTATACAAGTCTGCCAACAAGAACCTACAAGTTATCCTGAAACCCATTCTAAACCAACAAAAATTTAATGGAAAGATAAATTTGTCCAAGAAACACAAAATAATTTCCATTGACATACATTGACCAGAATCGAAAAATTCCTATTGAAATCTATCCTTTATAATCCAAAACCAGAAAGAAAAAAATCCCTCCAAGAGTAACTCAATCTATCTGCAGCAAAATAAAATACATTGAAATGCAACTGAACAAGAACCTGAAAATTACATTTGAAGTCAAACCGAAACCAGATTCAACCCCCCCCCCCAAAAAAAAAAAAAAATTATCCAACCATATCTCGATTTGGGAAAGAACACTTAATTTCCATAGATACGCCTGATCAGAAATCTGGAAATTGAAATTAGTCTATGAGTTAGCAAACCTTAATTCGATCTGAAAAAAAAAAAAAAAAATCTGACAATACACACTGACAAGCAGAGTTGTATAATATAGACGCACGCCATGTGCAAAAAATTTTATGAAGAAACAATTTTTATTTATTTCGACAAAGAATTGCGTAAAAAAAAAAGTGTATCTCAACAAGGAATCATGTAAAAAAACCCAACATTTCGACAAAATACCACGTGAAAAATGTAAATTTTGTCCATAAACCGCAATAAAAACATTAATTCAGTCCATGAATCGCATAAAAAATACGAATTCCATGCATGAATCGCATAAAAAATGTGAATTACATGCATGAATCGCATAAAAAATGTGAACTACATCCATGAATCGCTAAAAAATAAAAGCAAATTGCATAAAAAATGGGAATTACGTCCACCAATTGCTTAAAATGTGAATTACGTCCTTGAATCATGTAAAAAAGCGAGAATTATATTCATAAATTGTATGAAAAACGCAAATTACGTCTATGAATCTTGTAGTAAAACATGAATTATGTTCATAAATCGCTCAAAAAACACGAATTTTGGCGGCAGAAAGCTGAAACGGAAATTACCTTTATAAAACGCATAAAAATACTGAACTGCATTCATGAATTGCATAAAAAATGTGAATTACGTTCATGAATCGATCAAAAAAACGCAAATTAAATCCATGAATTGCATAAAAACGTGAATTACGTTCATAAATCACTCAAAAAATGCGAATCACTTACATGAATTGTGCAAAAATACACGAATAACGTTCATAAATTGCAAAAAATGCGAATTACGTCCAAGAATTGGTAAAAAAAGCGAATTACATTCATAAATCCTATAAAAACACAAATAACGTCAATAAATCGATCAAAAAACGCAAATTTCGTCGATAGAAAGCTCAAAAGATGCAAATTATGTCTATGAATCGCATAAGTATAGCAAATTACGTCCATAAATCATGTAAAATGTAAATTATATTCATTAATCGCGTAAAAATCGTGAATTATGTCCATGAATCGCTCAAAAAAAGCGAACTGAAAAAAAAACGTGAATTGGGTCCACAAATCACTCAAATCGTGAATTGTGTCCATGAATTGTTTAAAAAAGTGAGAATTACGTTCAGAAATTGTATGAAAAACACAAATTATGTCTATGAATCGTGTAGTAAAACGGGAATTATGTTCATAAATCGCTCAAAAAATACGAATTTTGGCAGCAGAAAGCTGAAACGCAAATTACGTTCATAAATCACTCAAAAAATGCAAATCACTTCCATGAATCTTGCAAAAAAATACTAATAACATTCATAAATTACAAAAAATGCGAATTACGTCCAACAATTGGTAAAAAAAGTAAATTACATTTATAAATCCTATAAAAACACAAATAACGTCAATAAATCGATCAAAAAACGCAAATTTCGTCGACAGAAAGCTCAAAAAATGTAAATTACATTCATTAATCGCATAAATATAGCAAATTACATCCATAAATCATGTAAAATGTAAATTACATTCATTAATCG
The DNA here is from genome assembly GCA_964019185.1 of Maratus speculifer. Classification (NCBI taxonomy): domain Eukaryota; kingdom Metazoa; phylum Arthropoda; class Arachnida; order Araneae; family Salticidae; genus Maratus; species Maratus speculifer. The sequence goes on from OZ025299.1 coordinate 186,769,018, forward strand.
CATAAAAATCGCAAATTATGTCCATGAATCGCATAAAAAACGCGAATTGGGTCCACAAATCGCTCAAAACGTGAATTACGTCCATGAATTGTTTAAAAAAGTGAGAATTACGTTCAGAAATTGTATGAAAAACACAAATTATGTGTATGAATCGTGTAGTAAAACGGGAATTATGTTCATAAATCGCTCAAAAAACACGAATTTTGGCAGCAGAAAGCTGAAACGCAAATTACGTCTATAAATTGCATAAAAATAGCGAATAGTGTTTTGCATTCATGAATTGCATAAAAAACGCGAATTACATTCATGAATCGCTGAAAAAACACAAATTACGTCCATGAAACGCATAAAAACATGAATTACATTCATAAATCATTCAAAAAATGCGAATCACTTCCATGAATCGTGCAAAAAAACACTAATAACGTTCATAAATTACAAAAAATGCGAATTACGTCCAACAATTGGTAAAAAGAGCAAATTACATTCATAAATCCTATAAAAACACAAATAACGTCAATAAATCGATCAAAAAACGCTAATTTCATCGAGAAAAAGCTCAAAAAATGCAGATTATGTCTACGAGTCGCATAAATATAGCAAATTACGTCCATAAATCAAGTAAAATGTAAATTACATTCATTAATCACATAAAAATCGCGAATTATGTCCATGAATCGCTCAAAAAAAGCAAATTGCATAAAAAATGTGAATTACGTCCACAAATCGCTCAAAACGTGAATTACGTCCATGAATTGTGTAAAAAAGTGAGAATTACGTTCATAAATTGTATGAAAAATGCAAATTACGTCTATGAAGTGTGTACTAAAACGGGAATTATGTTCATAAATCGCTCAAAAAATACGAATTTTAGCAGCAGAAAGCTAAAATGCAAATTACGTCTATAAATCGCATAAAAATAGGGAATAGCGTTTTGCATTCATGATTTGCATAAAAAACGCGAATTACATTCAGGAATTGCTCAAAAAATGAAAATTACGTCCATGAATTGCATAAAAATGTGAATTATGTTCATAAATCACTCAAAAAATGCGAATCACTTCCATGAATCGTGCAAAAAAACACGAATAACATTCATAAATTGCAAAAAATGCGAATTATGTCCAAGAGTTGTGTAAAAAAAGCGAATTACATTCATAAATCCTATAAAAACACAAATAATGTCAATAAATTGATCAAAAAACACAAATTTCGTCGACAGAAAGCTGAAAAAACGCAAATTATGTCTATGAATTGCATAAAAATAGCAAATTATGTCCATAAATCATGTAAAATGTAAATTACATTCATTAATCACATAAAATTTGCGAATTATGTCCATAAATTTCTCAAAAATGCAAATTACATTCATAAATCGCATAAAAAAACACGAATGATGATCATGAATTGCACAAAAAATGCGAATTACACCCAACATTAAATTAATTTCCAGAAAGTTTTTGGTTTTATACAAGTCTGCCAACAAGAACCTACAAGTTATCCTGAAAATCCCTCCAAGAGTAACTCAATCTATCTGCTGCAAAATAAAATACATTGAAATGCAACTGAACAAGAACCTGAAAATTACATTTGAAGTCAAACCGAAACCAGATTCAACCACCCTCCCCCCCCCCCCAAAAAAAAAAATATTTAACCATATCTCGATTTGAGAAAGAAAACTTAATTTCCATAGATACACGTGATCAGAAATCTGGAAATTCCAATTAGTACTAAACTTAGTAATAAACATAGTTAACTAGAATGAGAAATGATACATACAGCATAGATTATGAAATCCTTTCTTAGAAATATGGTGTTGAATGTACATTACTTTCTTATCTTATACTAACGTATTTTACTACAGAGTTGTTTTTAACGAATCAAGTAGCACAGCATATATTAATAATAAAATATGAAATATCTTTTTTTAAGTGGGTGGGTGAGGGGTAATTAAAGGTGATCAGAAATCATGAATATGAATTCTTTGCATTAGTCTTTAATTTTTTGTTTTTATGTTTTTATTATTAACCTAAAAGAAGCACTGATATCAGTACAAAAAACCCTGAACGGGTTAAAAGCTTGTGACGCAGCACTTTATCTTACATATCTAAGAATTTTAAATTTGGGACTTAAAACTAATGATATCAAAATTTATGTGACGCTATGCTATTAATTAATATATACATATATTAAAATTTATTCATTAAGGTTTTATCAATTACATCTTTCATAAATTCAAAATATGAATCTTAAAAGATATGATATCAAAATTTAAGTGACGCCTTGACGAGGCTTTAAACAATGTTTTAAAATTCCATTAATTTATTTATTGTCTCAATACATTTTCATATCTAAACAATACTTTTCATTTTCCAATACACTGTTAAATACATCACTTTCACTGAATATATATAATGCACTGAAATGTATTTATTTGAATAAATAGATTTATCTTTTGGGCTAGGCTATCCAAAATCAAAAATAACATTTACCGTAATTTCGGGTATATAAGCCGCGGATCAAATAATTCTTTTTGGACCCAGAAATCTTATTTAGTGATTGAAGACAAATATTTACGGTGATCTAACTGGTTATATTTGTTTCTTAAAAAATTCTGGGTCGAAAAAGAATTGTTTGATCTGCGGCTTATACACCCGAAATTACGGTAAATAAATAGTTTTTGCGTCATTGTATCCAAAGTAAGTTAAATAGATGCAAATAGATACAATGACGCAAAAACTATTTATTTAAATGTTATTTTTGATTTTGGATAGCGTAGCCCAAAAGATAAATCTATTTATTCAAATAAATACATTTCAGTGCATTATACACTATATTGCCATTGATTATGGGACACTTGCGATTTTAGACATTTTACTAAATATCTAGAAAAATACATGAGGAATCATCTCGAAACTCTTAGTGTATAAATATAATAGTATAAGTCATACATCTCCGTGAAGATTTTTTCCCGAAACTCCATAGGGGACCGTCAACAAATTAAAAAAGAATGAATATCTTTTGAATAACCCTGTCAAAACTAATGTAGCAAAAGCGCTCAAACTCTAGATTGTGATTGAATGCCTTATTTTAATAAGCCTTGTTCATTTTTATGCAAATAGCATGCATACTCGCAGAGTAATTAAGGTTTTTATAAAAATGATCCCAAATTTTTCCAAGTTTTTTTCCTTATAATTTTCAGAGTTCTTAATATAAAATATTATTTTTTTCAGAAAATATAACAAACAACATTGCACACATTACCCTGTAATCAGAATTAAAAAATAATGAAAATTGTATAAAAATGAGTTGGTTTACTAAATAATTTTTTACTGCGCGTGCGTCAACGATATCAAAATTTCATTTGCATATTATGTTAGCTAAATGTATAGAGCAACTTTTGTGAAAGTCACAAAATCATAACTTGAAAATTCTGACAATAATCGTCAATTGAATAAGTCGAAAATCCGTTATTCTCAAAATGAAGCAAAAACAAGAGGGGTTGTATCCATATATTCATTGATTAGTGTCAATATAGAATACACAATATGGGATGTACTACTGCATTTGGATAAAATCCCTCATTTTTTTGCTTCATTTTGGAAACAACGGATTTTGTCCTTTTTCTATAGACGATTACTTTCAGAATTTTCAAGCTGTGATTTTGAGACTTTTACAAAAGTTGCTCTATACATTTAGCTAGCATAATATGCAAATGAAATTTTGATATCTTTGACGCATGCGCAGTAAAAAATTATATAGTAAACCTACTCATTTTTCATACAATTTTTATTATTTTTTAATTCTGATTACAGGGTACTGTGTGCAATGTTGTTTGTCATATTTTCTGAAAAAAATATTATTTTATATTAAGAACTCTGAAAGTTATAATGGAAAAACTTGGAAAAATTTGGGACCATTTTTATAAAAACCTTAATTACTCTGCGAGTGTGCATGCTATTTGCATAAAAATGAACACAGTGTATTAAAATAAGGCATTCAATCATAATCTAGAGTTTGAGCGCTTTTGCTACATTAGTTTTGACAGGGTTATTCAAAAGATATTCATTATTTTTAATTTGTTGACGGTCCCCTATGGCGTTTCTGTAAAAATTCTTCACGGAGATGTATGACGTATACTATTATATTTATACACTAAGAGTTTCGAGATGATTCCTCATGTATTTTTCTAGATATTTAGTAAAATGTCTAAAATCGCAAGTGTCCCATAATCAATGGCAATATAGTGTATATATTCAGTGAAAGTGATGTATTTAACAGTGTATTGGAAAATGAAAAGTATTGTTTAGATATGAAAATGTATTGAGACAATAAATAAATAAATGGAATTTTAAAACATTGTTTAAAGCCTCGTCAAGGCGTCACTTAAATTTTCATATCATATCTTTTAAGATTCATATTTTGAATTTATGAAAGATGTAATTGATAAAACCTTAATGAATAAATTTTAATATATGTATATATTAATTAATAGCATAGCGTCACATAAATTTTGATATCATTAGTTTTAAGTCCCAAATTTAAAATTCTTAGATATGTAAGATAAAGTGCTGCGTCACAAGCTTTTAACCCGTTCAGGGTTTTTTGTACTGATACGTATTATACGAAATACGTATTTGCTATACGTATAATTCGGCATCGGCAGTTATACGTATTGCACGAAACAGTATATACGGTACATCGTATATACGGATTTTACCCAATTGGTTAAACGTATAAACGTTTAAACGTTTAAACGTTTTTCATTCAATGTATGAAATTTGATGTTTCAATATCTTTTGCGGATTAGAGACATTGAGAAATATCCGGTAGAGTATCCCCATCGCGATTCTTTGTTCAAAGAACTACGATGTGTTTACTTAACTACTACTTGTTATGCAGGTACTTAAAAAAATCTAAATACTTCCTCAGTTTAGATTTTTTTTTTCCAAAAAACTAAGTTATTTATTATAAAATGTCTTAGATTAGTTGTGGGTAGAATCAAACTAATCTTTGGAAAATCTGCGACGAAGTACATAGTTTTTTATATTTTCTTGTATCTTTAGAAGAAGAAAGTATTGGATTCGGGAATACTTTCGACGGGTTTACACGTTTTAAGGGTAAGAGAGTCCGAAAAGCACGTTTTTACAAAATACCTGCCTGTCCGTTTATGAGTCTGTGACTTTGTCTGTCTGTATGTGACGTGCATTTTGTGGGTATTCTATTTCAAGACCTAATACACAGAATTAAGTAACATATATGGGGGAGACTAGGGCACATGTGAAAATGGGGCATATGAGAACATTGCCATTTTTCACTAGTTATTATATGTTTTCTTATTTAAAAAAAATTATCAAAGATGGGAGCACCTATAGACATACAGGGTGAGTCATAAATATCGAAACAATAGGCTATCTCTTTAAATATTGCCCCTAGACCCATACTTCCAATTGCAAAGTTTCATAAAAAAAGATGAATTTTTTGATAAGATAAGTTGCAACTCCATGGGGGGTTTATTTTAAAAAATACGAAAATTAAATTTTTATACGGTCCCCAGAGGATAAAACATCCAATTAGAATATTTTTCCTTATTCATTCCTGAACTGAACAAAAAAAATTTCATCTTGATATCTTCAAAAGTCAGAGAGTTATGACAATTTTAATAAATCGTGAGGTTTCAAGGGATTAGACACAAATTGAAATGCGTGTAATTGAAGAAACATTGTTGCTGTAATAGGTCCAGGAAACATTTATTTTATTTATTTATTTATAAAGTTGGAATTTTGAATGTTTTGTGATGGTCAACCATATAATTTGTAAGCATTATCACATCAAAAGTCTTCTTAATATTTTTTTTCAAAAAAAATTTGAGTAAATTAAAATTTTTATAACTCAAAATACTATTTGCGCGTTGAATTTTTTCCTTTTGATTAAACGAAAATGTCTAATTTTCAATTTTAATTCAGCATTTTAAATAATATTTATTTAAAAAAAATAAAAGTATTTAAAATAGCAATATTAAATAAAAAAGTAATTTTTGTAAACAAATCATATTTTTAAAAGTAAATTTTCTGAGCTAAAAAGTTACCATAATCGACGGTTATTGACGTATGTCAGTTTAAAAATGAGAAATACTGAAATAAAAACATTTGATGCAGTAAAGTGCATTTAGTTTTAAGATGGGCAAAGATGGGCTCCTAACGTTTAAATGCTGCATAGTTTCGATTTCAGATTTTGTTTAAGTTTTGACGTTTTCACCTTCTTTAATTACTGTTTAAATGCATCAGTTGATTTAAACTTTATTTTTTTATCACGTCGATTTCAAATTTTTTCATTGTGCTGTGACTCACAGACAGACATTTCATAAAAACATGTTTTTCGGTATCTCTGAGCCCTAAAACGTGTGAATCCATCGAAAACCGGAATTCAAAATTTTCATGAACCCAATACTTTCTTCTTGTAAAGATAGAAGAAAGCAAAAATAGGTTTAAAACCTTCATAAATTTTGAAACTGAATACAGTAAAACCTCTAAATAACGGACACCTCAGGAGCGCAGAAATTGTCCGCTATTCGGAGGTGTCCGCTATTGGGAAAATCAAAAATATTCAAAAAGTGCTAAGAAACGTTTAACATTTCATTAATTGACTTTTATGTGTCCTAAAACCTCTTTTATATGATTAATCAGAAATTAAAATTATTTTTTAAGCAATGGGGCTAAATAAAACTGTACACACTTTTACCCACTGTTCATTACATGCTTCTGAAAAAACCCTGTTACAAAAGTTAACTTTCGCTTGCGATTACATGTAATTTGTTTTTCAAAGTGACATTATTGGACATTATACAGTTCCGGTCGGGGAGGGGGATTGCACTTTTTGGCTGTTAAAAGCATAAAATCTCAATTTTCCGAGGGGATATTTCAATGCTCTGGAAGATGTCCCTCCTTGGCAACCCCTTCAATTCAACTCTGAATGTGGGGGGGGGGGGGATTTTGCCCAGCTCATTTATCACAAAATTCCCTGATAAATTTAGAGGCCTTTTTACTTTTTTTCTCCTTAAAAAATACTTTTTCATCCTTTATCGCCTTAAATAGTGTCCACTATTCGGAATGTTCTTTATTCAGAGGTTAAACATACACAAATTTAGGTTTTGAGAATGGGGATTGGAAAATAGTCCGTTAAACAGAGGTGTCTGCTATTCGGGAGTGTTCGTTATAGCGGTTTAACTGTAGTATAAACTAGATTTTTGAAAATATTTCTATGTAATTTATTAAAATATATTTCCATTGATTCCGCTAATAGAAGAGTCATTTTCGCTATTACTATATTTACTAAACTTATTGCCTGCGCCAATAAGTTTTTAAAACACTTTTAATGAGAGTTTAATTAATATCACTTAATTTGATAACACTTTTAATAAGTGTTTAATAAGACGGTCCGTTCAATGAGTCGTGCCAGTTACGAAGTTAGCGGCAAGGTCGAAATCTTGCAGACATCTAGCTTATTTCATCGAAGTTTAAAGCAAAAACCTATACGCTTTTATTTTATACCTAAAAGTTTAAGTGTTGGCTTGGATCGAAATTTAACAATACGTAAATTTATGGTCGATCCCTTAATTGTACTTAAAATGAACTGATTTTGCTGCGCTCAGAGGCATGCTTAAGTGGTGTAAGTCAGGAATTTTGGAAAATTTTGGATATTAATATCTTTCGAGGATTTGCAGATATCGAGATGAAATTTTTTTTGTTCAATTCAGGAAGAGATAAAGAAATTTTTTCTAATTGGAAGTTTTATCCTCTGGGGGCCGTATAAAAAATTAATTTTCGTATTTTTTAAAACTGACCCCCCATGGAGTTGCAACTTATCTTATCAAAAAATTCATCTTTTTTTATGAATTTTTGCAATTGGAAGTATGGGTCTAGGGGCAATATTTAAGGAGATAGCCTATTGTTTCGATATTTATGACTCACCCTGTATAGGAATTTTCAGCTTGATAAAAGAATAGTTTTATTTATTTATTCTTTTTTTTCTTTATTTAACATATACTATGAATACTAATAAATATTTATGATATTTTTTATTTTTAAAATTTAGAAATGCTAATGATTTGTCATTTTAACTCTTGTGGGAATGTGGGACACTTATGAAGAGTCTAGTTGGGGCAGATCTGAATATGTCATTAAATTGTCCAATAATCATTCAGTGATTCTATTCCTTTTAGTTAACTTCGTGAAGATAATGCCAGCTCCATTATCTATATTTTTAGAAATAGAAAACATTTCTATCATATAAAGTTGATTTTGTGTAATAGAAACTTCTACAAACACAACTGTCAACAAATACATAAAAAGCAACAAGCTCTTTACGTTCAATTGTAATTTAAATAAATTTCATGTTTTCTAAATTGCAATAAATGCTATACAATTTTTTATTTAACAGTTTTCAATACTATGTTTTATGCATCATTAATGCAAAAAGTATTACGTTTAACAACTTTGCAAATTTTTCTGTTTCATTTGTTGCAAACTTGTAATATTATTTTACTTCCATTTCTAAAACAGCTATTTTATTTGGTGTTTTGAAAATAGATATATATATTAAGAAAATAAAATTTTTAACTTATAACTACCGTGAAATCTCCATTATCGACTCCCCCCTTTCTTTTAAAAGCAAAAGAAATTAAATTTGGAGGAAGCTTATAAATGTAAAACAATTTTTTATCCTTAATTTACAGGCAAATAAGGCAAATATAGGAATGAGAATCTTTCGCCTTTTGGTAGTTTTCCTATAAATATTATCCAAATGCCCCCTTCCTAAAATCACCCTCAAGCAAAAAGCCCTAAGCAAAATTTAAATTCTTTAATTATTTTCTTAAGTTTACTTCTTTATTTTTTTTGTTATATTGCAACAATATTTCATCAATTATCTACGCCCTCCCCCCAAATCTACTTATTTTTATTTTATAATATTTTGCTTAAACATATAACCCAGAAACTAAATAAATATACATATATTTTTCTTAATGGTGAATTTAATAAATAATATAACTAATGATTAAGGTAACATATGAAAAAGATAATAAAAACATGTCAAAAATTTTTTTCCTTGTGTTCACATGCTTTCCTTATGTGTGAAGTTACCTTATGTGTGAAGTGTTTCCTTACTGTGAAGTTAATTTTAAAAAAATACCATGCGTAAAAAAAAAGTTCTGTTTACTATATAGAGTAGTTTTGCTTATAGAAATTAACCCAGTTATGACAAAAGCTATGTTTATGTGAACTGTTCACATGCATCCCAGTCTCCCTTATATATTCAAGTAGTCCCTGGTAGAAATTGTTGCTGACTAGTTTTGTATGTAAATCGTTCAACAGGTGGCTCTACTTTGCTGTATTTTATTTACGATTTCTGCAATAGCTCTATCTCTAGAATTAATGCACGGATTTTCATCAAACTACAGGTTCAGTCAATGCTTGATATGAAGTGATTCTATGTATGTTTTGGTAAGAATGTCAAGATTAAAAAAATGAAATTTCATTATACATTAACAGAGTTAGAAAATATTAGCTCCATGAAAAGAATAGCATTTACGCTCGGGTGCAATCTTGGGTGTAAAACAATAAGTGAATAAAGAGTTTTTAAATAATTAAAAAGAAAAAACTAAATTTAACAAGAATCTGAAACATTTATACTCTCATTCTTTCCTCAAAAAGTGTTTAATTTTGTTGCTTATTTACAATGGATACAATTTGTATACATTACCTACACAAAATGTAAAATAACGGGGTATCTGAGCTCATTACCTTGAAATGAATAAAAAAAATCTAAATAAATTCAAAGTACAATATTGCAAAATACTTTTTCAATTCACGGTAATAACTCCCTATTTTTAAAATAGATATTTCACTGTCAGTGAAACGAGATTGGCCAATCAGGAGTCTGATATTTTGTGAAATTTTTGCAAACTGTTTAAAAAATATATACGCTTTTCATTGCTTGATTTTGTATATATAGGACATACTACACGGATTCCTGTCGTAACGCCACCGATTTCCAAATTATTCTTCATTCAGTGACATAAGACTGATGAAGTCCAATATTTAAATTAGATACGATACGTGGAATATACGTATACATTAAATATACGTATTCTAAAATATACGTTTAACTGATACGCCTTATACGTATCCGGATACGTTTAAACGTATATTTTAAAGTATCCGTATAGCAGAAAAACGTATTATACGAATATACGTATATCGTTTAAACGTATAGCTGCTTTACGTATCCTATCGCGAGCACTAGTTAAAAGAGAAATTCTGGTACTTTAAAACTTATAATCATACCAATATTCCACATCATTAACATTATCGAAACTTTGAGACCTTAAATACGCATGCAGGTATCCAAGTAGTTTTCATACACTGTACCACACTTTGAGGCATTTGGAAATCTATATTAATAAAATAACAAATCGCTCTGTGTGTGTGTGTGTGTGTCTGCGATAGTTAGCAAAAACTACAGTACGTACGAAGCTCAAAATTTTTCTGAGAGTAGCCCAATATCTCTCCTGATGCACCTGAGCTTCAGAATTTCGAAATTCTATTTATTAACTGAGTAATTAATTAAATTCCAAAGAACACTCTCATAAAAAATCGCCTTTTTTCTTCTTTTTTCCCCTTCATTTAGTTATGGTTGGTTGGTTGCATAAAATTTTCGCATAAGTAATTAAAAAAGCTGGAACAGACCTTTAAAATTCATAGACTGGTAAACTGTCAGTTTAAATGATGATTTTTTATCACAGCGGTTGTAAACCATGGAGGAAAAAGATAGGAGGTGGTGAAGTAAACCGAAAAAAGGGTTGCAATATCAAGCCATTTATCGCTCAAATTTTAATGTCCCAAACAAAAGTATGTGGAAGGGATTTTGTATTAATAAGACGAATTGAAAGAAATGAATTACAGCTGAAGCATATTTTACGAAGAAATGGTAATTTTTTAAAATGGTCTTTTTTTCTATTATATTATTTATTTAAAAAAAATGTTTGCTTTTAAAATAATTGAAATTGATAAATTTGAAATAATTAAATGTCAAAATAAAATTAAATAAAATATTGAAAACATTTGATTTAAACTAAAAACTATTTTTATTAAAAGTTTTCTTTTTTTCAGAACTTTTTAATACTTTATAACGTAGATGAAAAATGTTTATGATTTAACAACATATTAATAAATCTATGAAATTATATAAAATATATTTATGAAAACATTCTTTTAAAATCATGCGCGAAAACTTAAATAACAAATATTAGTCTAAAATCTACATTTCAGAGTGCAGACGATTTTAAGACATAAACGAAAGAATGTTAACTTTTCAAGCAAAATCTTAAATGATGCTTCTATATTGATATTTCAAAGTCATATGATAAAAATAATCACATAATTCTTGCCTATGATTGGTATATTTGTATCTTTTATGCATTCCGATCGTGTATTACAGTCAATAATGGCACAAAACGTTATTTTTTAAATGAAATTTTAATCATATATTCAATAACAGTTTAAAAGGTAAAAAACAAAGGAATACGGGTTTAAACCAGTTTGAATTGATCGGCGTGTCAAAGCACATGGTTTTGTTGGTGCTTATTTGGACTTAATGTAGCGGATTTTAGGGTCACATTTTTGGCGTCAGCCTAAGACATTATACTTCCACTCAATTTCTTTTTACTATGTGGTTGTACGCAGATCTTTGGCATTTTGAGCATTAGAATGTATGAATCATTAGCTGTGTTGCAGTAAAAAAATCACACAACACTTTTCTTGGAGTTTATTTTTTTATCATTGATAAAATTTAAATGTATTCTATTCAATTTAAAATTAAATTATGGCTTTAATTTGGTTTTAAAACAAAATAAAATATAGTTGTTTGGCGTAAAATTGTTCGAATCCGCAAACGATTCATACACCATAATAAATTATCAAATAGCAAAATAAATTATTTATCAGAAATAGCCATAAAAAGAATAGTAGCAAAACTGATTATAACCTTAACGTTTAGACTAATTAACACATAACCCGATCCCAACCAGAAAAAAACAGACCACACTCCGATACGTGATAGACAAAATTTCCGTGAGTATAAACCCGACCCGAACCTATCAATTCTGTTTGAAAAAAAAAAACTATGGATTTGATAACTGACCCGAACCAAATCTCAATCCCATAAAAATGTTCAAATGAAGCATAACCCGATCCAAGCAAGGCAAAATAATTTTAGTGGGCATGAAACCTGACCCAAACCTAAATATTGTCTTTAAAAAAAAACTCGAAATATGACCCGAACAAAATCTGAAACCGATAAAAATATTCCAGAGAACTATAACCCGATCCCAGCAAGACAAAATACTTTCCGTGGTCATAAACCCAACTCAAACCTAAAAAATTCCATTTGAAAAATTCTGAAATTTGACCCAAACCACATCTAAATCCGACCAAAATATTCGAAAGAACCATAACCGGATTATAGTAAGACTAAATAATTTCCGTGGACATGATCCCGATACGAACCTAAACTTCCATTCGAAGAAATACGTGAAATTTGAATCGAACCAAATCTGATTCTGACAAAACTATTTCAAAGAACCACAACCGGATCCGAAAGAGACAAAATATTTCCATGGACATGAACCCAATCCGAACCCGAAAATTTTCTTTGAAAAAATTCGCGAAATCTGAACTGAACCAAATCTGAACTTGGCAAAAATATTCCAGTGAAGCATCTCCTTATTCGAACAAGACAGAATAATTTTCGTGAACACGCAAGAAGACCCGAACCCAAAAATTCCGTTTGAAAAAAGAACCCCAAAATCTGAATTGAACCAAATCTGGACCTAATAAAAGTATTCCTAAGAACTATAACCCAATCCGAGCAAGACGAAATAATTTCCATGGACATAAACCCGACTCAAAAATAAAAAATCCGATGTATAAAAACCTGAAATTTGACTCAAACCACATTTGAATCCGATCAAAATATTAGAAAGAATCATAACCGGACTCGAGTATGATGAAATAATTTCCGTGGACATGAACGAGATTCGAACCTAAAAATTCTATTTGAAAAAATACCTGAAATTTGAATCGAACCAAATCTGAACATGACAAAAATATTCCAAAGAACCGTAACAGGATCCTAATAAAACAAAATTTCCATGCACATGAACCGAATCTGAACTTAAAAAATTTCTTTGAAAAAATCTCGAAATCTGAAATGAACTTGATAAAAATATTCCAGTGAAGCATGTATTTATTCGAACAAGGCAGAATAATGTCCGTGAAAACTCAAGAAAACCCGAATACAAAAATTACATTTGAAGAAAAAGCCGAAATCTGAATTAAACCAACTCTGAACTTGACAAAAATATTCCAGTGAAGCATGTCTTTATTCGTATTAGACAGAATAATTTCCGTGGACACGCGGGAAGACCTGAACCCAAAAATTCCATTTGAAGAAAACGCCGAAATCTGAATTGAACCAAATCTGTTCCCGACAAAATTATTTCACAGAAACATAACTGGATCCGAGCAAGGCAAAATAATTTCCATGGACATGAATTCGACCCCAACATTTAAATCGAATTTCAAAAAATACCTGAAACCTGAATCGAACCAAATCTGAACCCGACGAAAATATTCTAATGAATCATAACCAAATCTGAACAAGACAAAATAATTTCCATGGACATGAACTCAATAAATGGTTAGGTAACATTTGGGTTGCGATTAGGTTGCAATTACATTACGGCAAGTCTTTGATTTTATTTAATTTCACGTTAGGTTACAGTTAGATCACGGTTAATTTAAAGTTAGGTTAAAGTTAAATTGCATTTATGTGATGGTTAGAATAAGAATAGGTTACAATAAAGTGAGGGCTAGGTTACATTTATGTTATATTTAAGTTACGGTAGGGTACTGTTAAGTCGCAGTTAGGTTACAGACAGATTATGGTTACGGTACAAAAGTTTACGGTTAGGAATATGTCCACAGAGTCAACATTACGCATGCTTTGATTAAAAATATACACTTTTGTTAAATGGCTCTGAAATTATAATACTATATACCAATCTTTTATGATCGCGTATCGATTTCATTCACGGTATAGTCGTATTTAAGAGTGATATAATTAGTTTGAAATTCAAAATATTTCACTTGGGATTTCTATGCGAAAAAATGTGATTTAACAGTGATTTTTACGGGTAAATATCAATACTTTAACACGAAACTAACGCAATCGTTGGATACATGTTCCCTCCCGTGTTGCTCATTTTGAGTATTTTTAGAGCTTAAAATTAATTGTTGTTTTTAAAACCGATTTTTCACAAAGTCAGCTGCGACGTATTTCAGACAATGCATTTCTGCATGCTTCCAGTTAATGATAAAATCATACAAATTTCAAGTTCGTTTAATATTGTTAATACGGACCCGGGCAACGCCGGGCGGGTCAGCTAGTATTACAAATAATGATAGATTTTCCCATGGTATTAATGTCAGATGTCACTTCGTTCAATGGCTGTATTGTAAAATAAAATTTATTGTAAATTATATTATTTTTTAAATTATATTGTAAAGTACATTAATTATTTTGTACATTTCCTTTAAAATTTATTTTATAAAAATGTTTTTTTTATACATTTTAGTAATAGGCTATCAATTTTTCAATTATTCAATTTTTTTCATGCATATATTTTCGTATATATCAATTTTATCCTTCTTTACCTACTTCTACTGTGCAACTGTGATACTTAAAATTTTAGGATTTTTACTTTTAATTCCATTTAAAATCTGCATATTAATATTTACAGTAAAACAATACCTCGACCTTAAGTTATACATATACCTGATTTTAGACTATGTTGGACTGAATGTTCTCTTTCTTTTAGTTTTTACTAATGAATTATCGTTATACTTTTATTCAGTCCGTTTAGGTTTATTGAGATCCTATAATTTCAGAACCTGCAGTAAATCTACTGTGATAATATATACATATATGCTGACCTTTAGAGAAAACAATTTAGTAGATGCAGCACAATATACATATTTTATTTTGTGAAATTTCGTAGTAATTGTTAAAACTATAGGAAAAATCTTTTCAACAGTAAAAAAAAATGCATTTTACTGTAATATTAAGCTGTAATGCTATGCAGAAAACTACTCTGATATTGTCTCAATAATTTTCTAGTTTTTTTCCCTCGCAAGATTTAATTATGGTTTTTGTACAGTTTAGCAAAGAAGTTTTCTTTTTTTAGTATAAAGCAAATTTCCGAAGACTAAAAACTTTTTTTTTATTATGAATATAAAAATGAGGATTTTACAGTATATATTATAATCTGACTTTCGATTTCAGAGCTACATGTTGCTGTATATTTCATTTTACTGTAAAATAAATAAATAAATAAATAATAGTAATAATGTAGATCCCGTCATAAAAAGAGCACAAAACTGCTTCTTCCATGATCATATGGCATGTAAACACCAACGTAAACAAAAACCAAACAAAGACATAATTAGTCTGTATTAAAATGCGTAAGCATACTCCTTTTTAATATTGTGAAAATAAACTATAATTTTCATACAAAAAGAAAAAAAGAAAAAAAAATAATGATATAGTACATATAAAAGCTGCAATATTAACAGGCGTTTTTCAGAAATATTAAATAAGCACTTTATATCCAGTAGGCAGATTTATGCTTTTATCTTTCCTTTTCAAGTTCTTTTTATTTTATTTTTGAATAAACTATAAAGACTATAATTTGAAGTAGTAAAGATCAGAGTTTTAAATTACTGTTCAGAGTCGGAACGCGGTTGAATTGGAGATTTTTTAGCACTTTCCCACATAGTTGAAAAGTGTCTATGATTTCGGTTTTTGTGAACGGTTTTTATCGTCTGGTCGTCTGGTCTTGCTGTAACTCACTTAAGTATGTTCCAATTCTCATGTAATTGGTATAAGTTCTTGAGTTTATTATAGCTTGATCGCTATTGAGAATGAAATGTGCGGTATTTATAAACATTAAAAAGAATTACGTTACATCATAGTATCTCTGGAAAAAAAAATTGCAGCAGCATTTGGAGGGTGTTTAATAATTCAAGCATAGGGAAATTGATATGAATTTATGAAGTGGATGGTAGCAACCTGTTTATTAGGCTATACAGAAAGTAACATTTAGAATTCGTTTACAAGGACAAACAAAATATTTCCATTATATTATGATGCATGGGAAAATATCGTTTCCAGTGCATTTTAATTAATTTATGCTATTTCAAACATATTGAAATAATTAAATTTTTTTGTACAAAAATAATTAAAAATGACTCAGTTACAGCCGGCTATGGGTCATCTCTCAGTCAGTGGAACTAGTGTGCGGTACATAGCAACAGATTATCTGAAACAAACGAAACAGATCAATTTCAATAATGTATTAAATAAATCTGACCTTGCACGAAATAAATTAATTTATGACGTTTGTTATAAAAATGGTGACCATTTGAAGAAAAAGGCAAATATTTGGCTGACATTTTTTTTTTTTTTTTTTTTTTTTTTTTTTTTTTTTTTTTTTTTTTTTTTAACGAGCATAAAAATATTAATTTTGATCCGAAATTAAATTCCTTCGTCCAAGTACAAGATAATTCTAATAGTAACGTTTTATAGAAATTCATCAACAATTTTATTTGTAATCGTGTCAACAATCTTTAAAATGTCGTTTCGAAAAGAATGACCTAAGTTTGTTCGTATTTGAGTCGACCATTTATCTACATATGGGATATGGGCCCTAAGGGTAGGGAATATGCCCTCCGTGTGAATCTTTCTAAGAGAACCTAACCCGTATTTACGTAAGGAAATCCAAGGTTTGAAGAAAACCACGGAAAACTCCGAATGGTTAGGCCAACGGCTGCGCTTGGATTCGAACCCAGCGCCTGCCGTCTACCAGTTTCGGAGGCATAACCTCTCGGCCATTATTGCGGCAGAACGACTTAAGAGTTTTGAAATATATATATGTATATAAAATTTATAAAGAAATATCATATATAGCATGGGTTGCACATTTTAAACAGGCCAGCTTTCTTGCACGAATAAAAAAATACAGCTATTAAAAAAAGAAGCTCATGCGCTGGTTACTTTGTGAGGGAATGACCTTTGTAATAAAGGCACTCTAGCATTTTTGAGATCGTGACGTCAATGGTTTAACATGTGTAAGCGTGAAAGCGACATCTATCCTCTCTTTTACTTTAACTTTCTTGAGCGTGTGTGTCTTTCTCGGATTCTACAGTTATGTCGCGGTTAGAAGTAATATGTAAATTTGTAGTACCTCAGTTTGCAGCATATAAAAGCTTGGTATTTGAGTGTGTGTGGTGTCTAGCGGCGTTAGCCAGCTAGTGGTGTCTAGCAGCGAAAACCAGCTGAGTGTGTCTGCCAGGAGTATTACAGTGAGCCGCCAGCAGTTAGTTCATTCAGAGGAGAGCGATTTGGGAAGTTTGCCGTTGGTAAGAGTTAATATTTATTAACTTTGAAATATTCAACGCAATTAAGAGTATATATACAGCCACGGGCTGTCTAATAACGTTTTATCTAACAGTCTAGCTGAAGTTTAAGTGAGAAATAATCCGAAGTGCCCCGATTGTGTTAGTGCCGGAGCTGTGAGTATGAGTTTAATCTTTTAGTATTGTTACCAGTTATAAAAATTAAAGAACTGCTCCATTGCCCTTGAGCCCTAACCGTTTTAAATAAACTGGTTTTATTTTATATTCTGAGTTATGTCTGCATTCAACACCCAGTACGGAGAATCATCCGTTACAACTTGTCGCAACGCAGCAGGAAATGGGCAGGGGTAAGCACAGCTCGCTCAAACTACACTGGTGGACAAAATTAAGAGATGGAAGGCATTTTTCCAAATATCTCGAGAAATAATGGATAAAAATAAATGAAAATTGGTATGGATATAACTTATAGTATGACAATAATATATGCGAAGCAAAAATTAAAGTGCCATTCATTGACAAAAGTTATTGGCAACAGTCCAATGTAGACTGAAATTCATGATGAAAGATGGCAATGAAAGTGAGGATTGTATGGTGTGTGGTCGCCTCTAGTGTAGTGTGTGATCACCTCTGAGAGATAGACAGCATGCACAACGAGTATGCATGCTGTTAATAAGAGACTTAAGGATTGCTTGTGGAAGACTCACCCACTCTTCCACCAGTGCAGTTTTTAACTCCGGAATAGCTTTGGGTGGGAGTTGGCGTCTTGCAATAGCCCTTCTAAGAGCATCCCAAGCATGTTCAATGGGGTTGAGGTCAGGAGATTTCGCTGGCAAATCCATTTGATGAATATCCTCGCTTTCCAGATACTCCTCAACCAGGCGAGCCCTATGTGGTCGGGAATTGTCGTCCATAAAAACGAATTCAGGACCAACAGAACCCCTGAAAGACGCACCTAGGATTGTAGAATCTCCTGCCTGTACCTCTGGGCATTCACGGAACCAGTGTCAAACACATGGAGCGGTGTGCGAGTATCTTGCATGATCCCTGCCCAAACCATCAGTCCTCCACCAGCATAATGTCCCTTTCCATGATGTTACTGGGATGGTATCGAGTCCCAGGTTCCCTCCATATGAATATTCGCCAAGAATCAGGTTGAAGACTGAAATTGGACTCATCTGTGAACAAAACATTAGCCCATTGAAGCTGTGTCCAGTGTTGGTGTTGTCCGCACCATTGTGCACGCTCTCTTTTGTGGAAGGAAGTGAGTGGGATGCAAATGGCGGGCTTCCTGGCATACAACCCTCTTTCACCGAGCTTCCTGGCAACAGTCTTCCTTGAAACTAATGTTCCTGTGGCAACAGCAAGGTCCCTAGACAGTTGTGTCGCTGTACATATCCGTTGAGGAGTATCTGGAAAGCGAGGATATACACCGAATGGATTGGCCAGCCAAATCTCCTGACCTCAACCCCA
Organism: Maratus speculifer; assembly: GCA_964019185.1. Classification (NCBI taxonomy): domain Eukaryota; kingdom Metazoa; phylum Arthropoda; class Arachnida; order Araneae; family Salticidae; genus Maratus; species Maratus speculifer. The sequence continues at coordinate 186,788,019 of OZ025299.1, forward strand.
TTGAACATGCTTGGGGTGCTCTTGGAAGGGCTATTCCGAAACGCCAACCCCCACCCAGAACCATTCCGGAGTGAAAAACTGTTCTGGTGGAAGAGTGGGAGAGTCTTCCACAAGCAAGCCTTAACTCTCTTATAACCAGCATGCATACTCTTTGTGCATGCTGTCTATCTGTCAGAGGTGACCACAGACCATACTAGAGGCGATCACACACCATATAAGCCTCACTTTCATTGCCATCTTTCATCATGAATTTCAGTCGACATTGGACTGTTGCCAATAACTCTTGTCAATGAATGGCATTTTAATTTTTGCTTTGCATATATTATTGTCATACTATAAGTTATGTCCACACCAATTTTCATTTATTTTTATCCACTATTTCTCGAGATATTTGGGAAAATGCCTTCCATCTCTTAATTTTGTCCACCAGTGTAATAAAAAAATAAGTTCTTATTAACAGATGGACTAAAAATACTAGAAAAAAATAATCTGCGGATTATGCTTTTTTAACATATACAATTGCCGAAAACTTTTTTTGCCAACATTTGTGATACTCTGGCGCGTAAATGAGAATTTCGAAAAAAATCTTTGAGCACAAAAAATTAAATAAAAAAATTCAAGCTAAAAACTTTTAGATTACAATCCTGCTCATATTTCATCCATTTTTAAATTTATTCAGAGTGACATTAATCTCTTTACTAGGGATCCGCACTAAAAAAGTAAAAACGGAACCATTATAAGATCTCTCCTCTGTCTGTCTGTCAGACTGTCACAGCCATTTTACTAATAAACTATGGGAAATATAAATTTCAGATTGACTGAAGTAATAAAAGCTATTGACCCACACATTTATAGATTATTAAACATTCACAAATAAATTTTGGAAAAATGCAGAAGGGCTAGTAAAGTTGCTTGATAAAAAAGAAGAAAACGACATTTTCTTTGGATATCGTTTGAAAACTCGTAACGCAGAACTCAAAAATAAATTTTGTTTAATTTTAGGTATTAATTTTAGGTTTAAATTTAGGTTTAAACTTAGGTTTAATTTTAGAAAAACTGTCAAAATTGTAATGCAAAACGTAAGTCCCCAACCCTCACTGTTTCCAGATCTACTGAAACAAAAATTATGAAAAAATTAAGGACAGTAGGAGCTAATTTAAAATTTGCAGAAAAAATATAGCGATTATCCTTGGTCACATAATTTTTGAGAAAATCGCATTTTTCCGTTACACACAAATTTTGATTTTCGGGATTTCTGCAAAGACGTGGAGGAGCGCTGGAGTTCACAACAACACCCTTTTTATGGCTGAAATTGCTGAGTGGAAATTTTCAACTGTGCTACATAATTAACTGAACTAACTTTTTACATGCTATTAAATGCAGACACATGTGTAGATTGTATACAGGGTTGAAAAAAATTGTATACTTTAAAAGCTATTCATGGGAATAGCAGAAATCGGGATTTCAAATGCAGTTTGTGTTTTCTAAATTCTTCATTTACACGCCATATTTCACCTTAAGAATCTGTATAGTTTTGTTATAGTATTCTGAATGTGTTCGAAAGCGTTTCGTAATCTATGTTGCATGAATTATTTTTCGTTCTTGTTTATTTATCTTTTTTTTTCTTTCATCAGTGAGAACTAAATTTACAAACAGGAGATGGATAAAAAGCAAAAATGTTGAAAATTTAGACATTTTTTTTAATAAACAAACTTTTATTAAAATATTCCAGACAATATGAAACAGCTCGAATGAAATCGTGAAGATGAAAAGTAATGGATATTATGCAATAAAAAACGCATTAAATTTTTTTTTCTCCACTTTTAATATCATTTTTAATGCCATACAAGTCAAATCCGTAGAAAAACAAGCATACCTAGAGTTAATTTTCTTTCCTCTAAAGGTTCTTGTGTTTTGCTATATCATGCTGGCGACTCACGCATTTTACCTATCTTGTTCTACATTTCAATGTTTTTTTATCTACATTTTTATCCATTTGTAAAAAAGAATTTAAATAGGGCTTTAATCTTATTTGATTTCCATGCATGGATAAGAATTAACGATGTCGTTCATTGAGCTACCATTTCTAAACAAAATAAAGTCATTAAGGGCTTTGGATGAAATGCTTTTTTGAGAAAACGTTTAGTCAAAATTATGTTATACTTAAAAGGAAAACATTTTTCATTGGCTCAAATATACAAGTTGACATATTAACTTTAGACGAAAGAGGAGTTTAATAAATTTTAAAATATACTCAATAAATATATTTTTATTTAAGCGTTAACAAAATTCTATTTGATCCTGTATTAGAGGAGATAACCATTATATTTAATATTTTTAATTATGTAAGACCCATTCAAAAACCTTTTGCATCAAGTGGAGTAATCCAATTTTATCCGAAACTGACCCGAGTTGGGTTGAAGCCAATTTTGTTTCTTTGCGGATCGTAAAAATTAATATCTTAATACCTGTATTTTAATCCCAAAATATATGCTTAAATATTTTGCGGCTAGTTTCGGGTTAGATTTTGACTGTTTTGTACTGGATAAAATTGACTCTATTTTTTCTAATTGCCGGTCAGGTTTGGTCAAGTTCACTTTAAATATCTCGGGTTCGAGTCAGTTTCCAATTAGGTTTTGACTATTTCTGATCGGGTTCCGGTTTACCCCACTTTTAAAAAGAAGCTCCTGGATATTTCTTAAGTAAAAAGGTATATACATATTTGAATATTCATGAAGGTATGTCTGTTCAGTTTTGTGCAAAAAAGTTAAAATGGATATTAGAAATATGATTGTATGAAAATTGTTAATTTGTTTCACCTCGCGTTCGGATCAAGTTTTTTTTTTTTAATATTTTGGAATCCAGACAGATTCAGCTTGAAGTGTATTGGGTTGACTTTAAACAGAAATTAATGATGCCAGACTCTGAGACTCATAAAACTATAGCGATTATCCTGGTGGCCACGTAATGTTTTTAAAACATTGATTTTTTGTTTACACGTAAACTTTATTTTACGGGTGCTCAACACAGAGTTGCAGTTTAGCCTACATTTTTCTGCCAGAAAATTTGAATTCATACTGGAAAATAAAAACAGTATTTTCATACTTATTTATTAGCAGATATTTTGCTACTACTTAAAGCAATTCTTCTTCAAAGAGTTTCGATCTGAAGTCGTAATTTTCAGATAAAAATAGAGGCCAAACTTGTATATTTGCTCAACATGGGTGTTGAGGGCTCGAGACACCTATTAACGCAAAATCATCCAAGGATTGTTGAAAATAATTTTAAATGTTGAAAAAGGTAGCTAGATATTAATTAAAGATTTATAGATTAATTAAAGATTTATAGATTAAGGTAGCTAGATATTGTAGGTAATTAGATATTAATTTAAAACCTATCTAAAAAACAGCGGCACGGCACTGCAACTTGCAACTTGAAATCCTTTTGAAGCGCGTGTGGCAAAATGTCAAGTTTAAATTTTGTACGAGGTCTTTGTTGTACGGAAATTTGTGATCGCGAGTGTAATTTACAGTTGACAGATTGTTTTATTATTTTAGTGTTTTCCCAATAAAATTTATTTTCTCTTCTACCATCAAAACCCATTATCAGTAGATGAATATTCATTTTAAAAATATGACACGAAAACATTATTTCTTTACAAAGAGCTTGTAATCGTCATTGGAAAGAAAAATTAAAAAATATATATATTAAAAAGAATTCCGTGCTCTGTCCTAATATATTGTGGTAAAATTAACTGTTTTATAAAGTATTGAAGGAATGATCAGAAAAATAATTTAATTTGAAATGATTTTGTTTAAACTAAAATATATATATTTATGATCTGGAAAAATACATTTTTTTATTGATTTAGGTTTTTTACATTTAATTTTGTAATTTTCATTAATATTTTTTTTTATTTTCAGAAAGTTGAAATAAACTACAGATGATACGAATAATGTGGAAGTAAAATAATTTATACTTGTAATTAGGTGCAGTTACTTTTTGCCCCTATTTGATGTGCTTATAATGCATTAATTTCCATCAACCAAATTCTAAATATATATAATAAGCATTTTTTATTTGCAATTGGCTGCATTAGTAAGTTTTCTCAAGCATCAAAAGAGATTAATTTGTATATATTTATTTTGTACCAATCCAAAGATATGCTCATGTTGTTAATTATTTTTCACTATAATATGCATTAGGATATGAGACGAGTACGTAAATAGCTTGATTTATTTTCTACAATAAATTGAAAATATGTATTTTCAATATTTTAATATGTTTTATTCTTTTATGATCTTTTCTTTGAATGGAAAAAACCTGTAAAGATCTTCATTTTTATTCATTGGTTAAATCATTGTATGAATTTTACACATTTGAACTTTTTGTATCACATTGGACTTTAAAAGACGATTTTATTCATTGCTCCTACCTTCCAACGCAACAGTTAATATAAGTTATTCGTGGAATTATCAATAGACGGGAGAGTAATTTTTCATGCAAAAGTTTCAACAGTTTGCATCGTTTTTTGCTAAAATGAACTACTTATATTTTGTAAAATTAAAAAGGTTGAAGATGTCAAAAAATAGATTTTTTACAAAGGTAAGTTTGATTATTTTAATATTTTGTGTTAGATAATCGGCAATATTTGTGAGAAATGTGTATTTTTTTTTAAATTGAAAATTTGAAAAAAGTATATTTTATTAATACTTTTTACATTCTAATGTTTTTAAATTATTTTGTACGTGATTTAACATAATATATTTTAACATCTGCAATTTTTCCAATCGGAGATACAAAGAATTAATTTAAATTTGGGGAAACATATTGCCTATCTGTAGAAACATTATCTGTTTTATCTAAAAGTTTATTAAATTTCAATCTCACTGAACATGTAATACTTTAATCTCGGATCATTGAAATAAGAATCAATGAAGAATACACATATAAATCCTTATATCAGTCGTTGATGTTATCACTAATGCAAAAATCTGACTACGTCGCGGACAGATCTCAATTCATCGATGTTTCATTTACAGTAATCCATTTCATGAAATATGTCCGACACATTTTTCAAGTGACAGTCAGGTATTGATTCCAGGATTTACGGGATCAAGTTGGAGACAGTGGAATTAAAGGAAGATAAAGGTGAATGACTCGGGATTTTCCTCTCATATATTTGTCGTTTGCATAAGGTTGAGTTAATTTGGGACTTCCCACTCATACATTTTCCATTTAGGAATTTTTCTCTTTCGTTGTATTTCATTGAGATATTCTAATAGGTACTTAAGAACAATTAGATGCTGCAGACAGCAGGTTGCGGCAGACAGCATTCATCTTCCTACATGTCATGTTGGAGTAAATCCTTTAAACCATAGCTGAATAACTAACAATAAATGTTCCATTAGAGAGTCGCTTTAATTTTAGTAGTTGATTGATGTTCGATTAGGGTAGAAGATCTGATCTAATATGTCTTTTACTGATTCATGTTATTATTATTTGATGATTCTTATTATTTGATTTGGTTTATTTCTGATGGCCGATTATCTGCACGACGGATATAGTATAGGCCCTAGAGGAAGTGCCCATCGTGGGGTGTTTCTAAAGGGATCTAACCCGTAGCTGTTCCTATTAGGCTGCCAAATTAAATCAAATCAAGTTTTCGCAAAGTTTGAGGAAAACCACGAAAATTCTGAACAGTTAGGCCAACTGGTAATATTAGATTCGAACCCAGCACCTGCCATCAACCAGCTTCAAGAGCAGAACCTCTCTGTCACTGGTGGGCCATATTATTTGGATAGGGAGGCAATATTTTCTGTAAAAAATGGTATCTGCCTTAATCTTTAATCTTCTGTAATGCATATATTGCTGTACATGTATAAAAATATTATGTGACTCGAATAAAAACTATTGAAAATTGATTGATATTTGTTTAATTTCAACTTTTTCAACATTCCAACTTCAATAGGTTTTAGGTATATTTCTTTGAAAGAATTCTTTACATATGAAGAAGCGAGTTTAAAAACTCGACTTATATAGAAAATTATTTTTTGATAAATCGGGAAGACCACTACTATGTCCATTAGATTTCATTGTAAACTAAGACTTTACAATGGCAGAAATACAGGACAAAACTACTTTTTACCATAGATTGTTGAGTTTTGTCGGTGCATTTTTAACAATAAAATCGACTGATAGAGAAAACACGATTTTTGTAAAATTTGTTAAAAAAAATATATATTTTTTTTTTTTGAAAAAAAATATATATATTTGTTCACACATTTTTACAAGCGTATGGTCTCCAGTCAGATAAAAGTAATATAGCTTGAACCTTTCCTATTTTTATGTATATCAACACTGATTAAAATTAGATTTTCTAACACGTTTCATTGTTTATTTGTTAAATTAAGTAGGAAAATAATAAAAACATTATTACAATTATTAAAAAATTTCTTTTAAATTTTAATTTTTTACGTTTCAGTCGTTAATTTTAGCATAAAAGCTACTCCATGCTCATTTTCTTCATCTACGTGCTTTCTTCTTAGGCGTATGAATGTAAAGAATGGTAAGTTGCTGAAACAACATAAGTTATTTTGCATAGCATTTATAGTAAACAATATCTGCTTTTGATACATTTTACTTTAATTTCAAAATATTTTGTGTCAATTAGGAATTTTCTCAACTGTTATGTTTATGACTTTTACTATACATCAAATTTAAACTGTATAATATATATTATTTTTTGCTAGATCTTTAACCCATCTAAAAATAGCTGCAAAGGAAAAAAGAGCATATTCTTAGGGCTAAATAAAATACATGGTAAGAAGTTTTAATGTAATAAATGATAAGAAGTTTAATGACCAAAATAGCATAGTGGTTTACTTGTAAATAGTAATACATTGCATGTTTTCAGAGAAATTCATAAATTTAAACAATATAAATTTAATCAGTATAAAATATAAATTCTTCCATAAAGTTATTGCCACCATTGGTACTTGATTCATAAAGTAAAAAAATTTCAGAACTTCTTCGCCCAAACTTTTTAAAATTTATTTTTGAGCAATTTTATAACTAGACGCCATTGCATTCCACTTTAAATGCATAAATAAAAGTACGAATTTTTGCAAAAATAGCTGATAATTGGTATTTGTTCATTTGCTTATATATATATATGTATACAGGGTGTATCTAAACTACTGGGCAAAACTTTAAGGGGTGATAGTACAGATCAAGACAAATAATATTAAATGGGAAACTAAGGGTCCCAAACGTCTTCGGAAAGAGATAGGCACCATCAAAGTTTATGGTCCAAAATTTGAAATATTTATAAAAAACGGGAAAATTAGTCGATTGGTTTGCGGTTTTCACGAAAACTATTCTTTTTCTCACTATTGTCTTGAAAATAAATTATAAAGATATATTTCAAAAAATTCCGATAGAGGGCGCTTTAGACTTTGGAGTAACGAACAACTACAGGTGGTTATCAAAATAATGGAAACACTTATGAATGAAAGGGACATTTAAGAATTCCCTTCGTAAGCATTAAAATATAATCTTAGCTACCAGATTTTTTTAAATATAAAAAGTACATGTATTAGGTAGTATGAGAGAGCTCTAGAAGAGTTGTCTACGTTTTGATTTTTTTTGTTAGAAGCGTAAAATATCAGACGCTGTCAGTCTCGCTGATTTTCAAAGAGGCCAAATTGTAGGAGCCCGACTAGCTGGAGCAACAGAGACCGAAACATCCCAGCTTATAAGCGTTTCTAGAGGTACGGGGTCTAAAGTCATGACAGCATACACACAGCGCGGAAAGACAAGCTCAGCAAAGCAAAATAGTGGACGGAAGGAGAAGCTGAGTGAAAGAGACCGACAGGTATTGAAGCGGATTGTAATGTCTAAAACGAAAACAACTGCAGCCAAAGTGACGGCAGAGCTAAATCAGCATCTGGATTTTCCAGTGTCAACAATTACAGTTCGGAGATACCTTCATAAGGAGAACATTTACGGCAGAACAGCTATTCCCAAGCCACTTGTCACAGATGCTAATGACAAACGTCCCGTAGAATGGTGCCACAACCACAAAACCTGGTCGATTGATAAGTGGAAGACTGTTATATGGTCAGACAAATCATCTTTCACATTCCCCCCCCCCCACAACAGGACGGGTACATGTCTGGAGAACGCCTGCACAAGCGTATGATCCTGATTGCCTCCGTCCAACTGTCAAGCATGGAGGTGGATCGGTCATGGTATATGCAGCCGTGTCATGGTTTTCTGCTGGTCCAATCGTAACCCTGAAAGGAAGGATCACTGGGGAGAAGTATAGAGAAGTTTTAGCTGACCAGGTCCGTCCCATGATGCAAATTTTGTTTCCTGCAGGAGATGGAATTTTCCAGGATGATAATGCCCCTATTCATGCAGCCAGAGTTGTCCAATCATGGTTTGATGAACATGAGCATGAGGTGGAACTTCATCTACTAATCTTCAACTCTACCTTGGCCCGCACAGTCCCCAGACCTCAACATAATCGAACCGTTGTGGTCTATTTTAGAGCTTTCAATCAGAAATCGATATCCTCCACCGGCATCTCTCACGGAATTTTCACAATATCTCCATGAAGAATTGTACAACATTCCTCTAAACACTCTTCAGAATTTGTATGATTCGATTCCCAGGCGAATCCAATCTGTATTACATGCCAAAAGTGGTCCTACGCCATATTAATAAAGAATTCCTTCAAAATCTAGGGTGTTTCCATTATTTTGATAACCACCTCTATTTTTTACCAGTACTTTTTGCATCCCATTAAATTTTTTTAGAAGTTAAGACAAAAATTTAAATTTTGAGCTCAAAATCTGTGGTTAAACAGCACAAACAGAACTGGGTTCAAAGGGAGTGGGTAGGTTCAAATTTCAAATGATTATAAAAAACAGAAAAATTGCTCAATTGATTTGCGGTTTTCACTAAAATTGTTCTTTATGTCAGTATTGTCTTGAAAATAAATTATACTGATAAATTTCAAAAAATGTCGATAGAGGGCGCTTTAGACTTTGGAGTAACGTACAACTACTTTTTACCGTTATTTTTTGCATCTCATTAATTTTTTTTTTAAAGTTTAGACATAAACTTAAATTTTGAGCTGAAAATCTGAATCGTTGAGAGTGGTTATATAACGCAAACTGAACTGTGTTTAATGGGGGTCGTTAGGTTCAAATTTCAAATGATTATAAAAAAAGGGAAAAATTGGTCGATTCGTTTGCCGTTTTCTCTAAAACCATTCTTTATGTCAGTATTTCCTTGAAAATAAATTTTAAAGATAAATTTCAAAAAATTCCGTTAGAGGGCGCCTTAAACTTTGGAGTAACTAACAACTATTTCTAACCGTTATTTTTTTTAAATCTAAATAAATGTTTTAAAATCTTAGACTTAAATTTTGAGCTCAAAATCTGAATCGTTATGAGTAAATAAGTAGAGAAAATTTGAACTGTGTTCGTAGGTTGGGCAGGGTAACATTTCAACTCCTGAACACAGTTCAGTTTGCGCTTCTTAACCCCTCCCAATGATTCAGAATTTGAGCACAAAATTTAAGTCTAAGTTTTTCCAAGTATTTAATTAGATATAAAAAATAACAGTTAAAAGCTGTTGTTGCTTACTCTGAGGTTTAAGGCGCCCTCTAACGTATTTTTTTATTTATCTTTAAAATTTATTTTGAAGGAAATACTGACATAAAGAATGGTTTTAGAGAAAACCGCAAACGAATCGACCAATTTTTCCGTTTTGCATAATCATTTGAAATTTGAACCTTCCCACCCACATTGAACACAGTTCAGTTAGCGCTACTTAACCACTCTCAACGATTCAGATTTTGAGCTCAAAATTTAAGTTTATGTCTAAGCTTATAAAGAATTTAATGAGATGCAAAAAATAAAGGTAAAAAAAAGTTGTACGTTACTCCAAAGTTTGAAGCGCCCTCTATCGACATTTTTTATAATTTATGTTTATAATTTGTTTTCAAGACAATACTGACATAAAGAATAGTTTTAGTGGAAACCGCAAATCAATTGACCAATTATTCTGTTTTTTATAACCGTTTGAAATTTGAACCTACTCACTCCCATTGAACACAGTTCAGTTTGCGTTACTTAACCACAGATTTTGAGCTCAAAATTTAAGTTTATGTCTAAACTTCTAAAAAAATGTAATGAGATGCAAAAAATAACGGTAAAAAATAGTTATTCGTTACTCCAAAGTCTAAAGCGCCCTCTATCGGCATTTTTTTAAACATATCTTTATAATTTATTTTCAAGACAATACTGACATAAAGAATATTTTTCGCGAAAACCGCAAACGAATCGACCAATTTTTTGGTCTTTTAAAATCATTTCAAATTTTAGACCCTAAACTTTGATGGCGCCTATCTCCTTCGAAAGACATTTAGGACCCTTAGTTTCCTATTTAATATTATTTGTCTTGATGTGTACTATCACCCCTTAAAGTTTTGTCCAGTAGATACACCCTGTATAGATAGATAGATATAGATATATACCATAGCCTTTTTTATATCACTGTTCCTTCATTTCTTTTAAATTAACGTTTGATAAAAAAATCAAGATCATACATTCCAAATCGTCATGTCGATCTTTGTGTTTCGAGCAAACTAAAATAAAATATCTTCTTTCATTTTTTAATTTTCAGTTTTTTCAAAAATAAATAAAAATAAAATAATAATAAATAAATAAATAAATTATAAACTCAAATATTTATCTTGAATCTGAAGCTATACAGTCTGGATGTAAGATTAAAGTTTATTGCCTACAAAGTTTGGATGGAATCAAACAATGAAAAACTAAATCTTTCCTCTAACATTTACTAGCAATTATACTGCTATAAAAGTCACGAATTTGATTGTAAACTTTTCATTCGGTGAAAACACAAGTCTTAGACAATGATCAAGAACGTGAACTACGTCTAAAAGTTTAAAGGAAAAAACATTTTCTTTGTGGTAGAGTGTCAAAAAAGTACGTGCAGAATTGTAGAAAAAAATTTGTATTTTTGGATAGCTTTTCTTCTTTCTCTTCATGATACTCTGTAGGTCTTTGCTCCTAAATTTTGTTATGTTTTTTCTTTACATTTTAATGTCAGACCAAATGACCATTTGTAAATAATACTGGCTGTATTCTTTCAATATAAAATAGTTTCATGGTGCGTCTAGTTTATTCAGACGTAGCTAGGTTTTATGAGCTGTTGAAAACTGAAATATCACCAAATAAAGTATTTATCTACATCAATGCAGCTTTCAGTGAAATTATTGCTGGATGTGTTTTCTGTGTAAACTTCCTATTCTTTTAAGATTCAGCCCGCGAGATCTGGTGGGTTAGACATTCAATTAAATTTTTGATGTTACGTCATATGTAGCAGTCGTATGTAATACAAGAACCAAATCTAACGATAGTTTTGGTCTGCAAAAAGAGTAAAGTATCATTTTTTAATCAGCAGATAGCGGTTGTAGTACATGTTTTACTTTCAGACGCCATGACTAGCTTTGTTTACAGGTAGAAGGGTTACAGCTCATCGGGACTTACAAGGTTACAATAAGTTGCACATTCCGTAAAATATTAACTTAAATAGTGCTTCTAAAATTGAAATAGTAAAGTTAACATTTGTCTGTTTTTTGTTTCTGTTTACACATTAATGACTGAACGATTATTTTTCATGATCAGGTGGTGAAGACATGAAGATAGTGCTTTCTCGAGTTGATACACATGGGGGGGGCGGAGACTATTTGTACCGAAACCTTGTAATTGCTATTTTGTTTTAATAAGTGCTTTTTGGGAGATGTAGTTGAAGTAATTGTATTTAGTTTGATGGTTGTTTTCTTGATATCAACCGGGGTTCTTTGCGATATTTCTAACTGTCATTTAAATATCATTGTGTGTTTTATGTTATGACAGTATGACTTTTGCAGGATAGTATAGCTAATTCAGTGTTTAATATTGCTAATTATGATACCTCTAACCATACAACAGCTATTAATATAGAGATGGTAGAGATTACGGAAAATATATTGCTCTGTGACTGCTGAAATAATAAAGTAGCGCGCTCATCTGCTACGCTGGTATTTCTTCTTCACATGGCGGCTGAAAATAGTCATTAAGTCGTTCAAAAATTTTTTATAGAAAGAGTGGATTACAAAGCCAACCCTCACCACGAATTTAGAGCAGGGATGCTAAAATCTATGCGCCAACTGGCAGTCTCTCACCACTAAGTTTATTTCGCTTTTTTCATCTGAAATTTCATGTAGCATTTTAGTTAAAATACTATGAAATTTTTCAGCGAAGAAAACTTTTGAATTTTAGTAGTAAAATACTACCCGCTGGTGCCTTAGATTTTTGCACCCTAACGCTTGAACTGTTTAAGCCGAAATTAAAACAAAAATTATTCATTCTTCTGACATTGTCAATGTTCGATATATTAGGAGTGATAATGTAATATTTAGTACCAAAAATGCTCAGTGTGCTTCTGAAATATGTAACCTCTCTGAATTCTTGGGTCTGTCAATTAAACAACTTGTTGTTTGGGAGAATATCTGTAATATATTTTCAATATTCAACATCCTGTGGATATTCCGCTGGCTGAGATAAGCCAAGAAATCGCCGAAACCAATAATATCTAAATCTTGAACTCCGAAGATTTATACGCAATGATTAGCAAAATAAGTCTTCTTCTGTTCCAGTTACATCTCTTGGCAACACCTTACAGGCAGAAATAAAATTATGTAGTTCTCTCCACACTGTTCATCAATTTGTGGACATATCATGACAATGCAGCAAATTTTTTTAATTCATTCATCCTTCATACACCTAGAAAATACGATTCAGGCCAAATCTGTGTCAGCAGTGGTGTGATACATATAAGGCTATGCACATCTCCAGTCAAATGCTCAAACTGTATGTGAGCATAGAGCAGATTATCTACAATGTCCAACCTGCTCCAAAGAAGTGAAATATTTGCATTTTAAGCGTAGGAACTTTCTTTCATTTGTGAGGCGCGTAGAAGATTCTTTCAGAAGGCCGGTGCTCAGTCATAGCGCACGTTATCAGCGTTAAAATGTCAGATTACGAACAGTTTTGGAAAACTATTGAAACTAGGACAAATAATTTGTTAAACGTTTTAGTGGATATTTCCTTCAAACATTCTGAAAAAGTATTTTACACAACGTGCTTAGTTATCTTATTATTAACTTTATGGCGGAGATTATTGACTCGTCACTAATTATAAATCACTTACTGTAAATTTCGTCTTGTTTGATCATAGGATTTTGCCAAATAAATTAGGAAAAATTACTGTTTTGAAAACCCTGGATAAAAAATTTAAATATTTTGTAAATGCACAATTTCTGACAAAACAATTAATCAAGGAGAGGGTTAAAATTTGCATAGTTGTTCGTTCTTCCAAAGTCTAAAGCACTATCTATCGGCATTTAAAAAAAATTATCCTTATAATTTATTTTCAAGACAAAACTGACATAAAGAATAGTTTTAGTGATAACCGCGAACGAATCGACCACTTTTTCTGTTTTTTATAATCATTTTAAATTTGAATCCCCCCCCCCTCCCTTGAACACAATTTAGTTTGCGCTACTTAACGACGCCCAACGATTCAGATTTTCATCTCAAAATTTAAGTTTATGTCTAAGCATCTAAAAAAATTTAATGAGATGCAAAAAATAACGGTAAAAAATTGTTCGTTACTCCAAAGACTAAAGTGCCCTCAACCAGCATTTTAAAAAATCGATCGTAATAATTTATTTTCAAGAAAATACTGACATAAAAAATAGTTTTAGTGAAAACCGCAAACAAATCGACCGATTTTTCCGTTTTTTATAATCATGTGAAATTTTGGACCCTAAACTTTAATGGCGCCTATCTCCTTCGGAAGACGTTTGGGATCCTTAGTTTCCACTTTAATATGTTTGTCTTGATGTGTACTGTCACCCCTTAAAGTTTTTCCCAAGAGTTTAGATACACCCAGTATATTACAGATATATTCCAAATATTTTTATTTTCAGTTTTCCTTTTTGTGTCTCATTTAGGTATTTTTTGGTTTCTTGGTAGTATGAATCTTCATCAGTAGTTCCCAAGCTTTTTTAACCATCCATTACTGAAGCATAGCTAAAATTATGATGCCCTAACATTAGTATAAGGCATGTTATTCTTAATATTTCAATAATGATGCTTGTTTTTGGTATCTTTTATAATTGTTCTGTTTACAGTACTTCATTAAGAACAAATGAAATGTTTTAGGACACGTAGCTCTCTCTGTGAATATCACAATATTAAAAAACATTTCTCGATTATCGTATTTTTAAATTTTTAGGTTGGCGATACCTAATATAGATGTTTCGAATATTTTCAGCTTAAACACGTTCAATAAAGATAGCTTTAAATAAACCCTTATGTAATGCCATGTGAAAAAAAGCATGGATGTGTGACCTATAACCGAGCGAAAATTCAGATCTCATTCAATAAATACCAAAAAAAAAGTTATCTTTAAAAAGAAAAACAAAACAAGAAAAAATATAGTTTTTTAAGAAATAAATTAGTGTTTGATGTCACTGCGTTATTATTATACATTTTTTATATAATAAGATGCTATTGTATTTTGAACAACAATTGAATGGGAATATTGATTAAAAGCAAACTTCGATACTCATCAGCGTACAATGTAGATATAAACAGCATTAATCACATTTAAAACATGTTAACATGTTAACATGTTGTTTTTATCCGTATTGTACGCTGATGAGTATCGAAGTTTGCTTTTAATAATTAAACTTTTACAGCGTACACTGTAAAACATTTGTGTTACGTTACTCCATAAAATTGGTGGCAGCAACGACTTCCATTTTACAGAGTAATTTTTTACTTATATCATGGTGTAATTTAAACATATATTACTGATGTAACTTCGCAATGTTACACCAGTTATATCGGTTAAAATACGCCATAAAATTGGAGGCAGCAAGGCTGCCACCAATTTTATGGAGTAACGTTACAAAAATGTTTTACAGTGTAAGTCTAAGATTTCATTTAATTTTATGAGAAGATTTTGAAAATTTGCCATTTATCATTTGTCACTAAATTTTTAAATAAACAAATTCATGTTATATCTCTTTATTCCAATTACTGTTGTATTTAGAACAACGGAATGATAATGTTTTGAAATTTTGTGATTTGTCCCTATATTTATTTAATACATCTTTCTAAACATTTTATATTTTATACCGCTGAAGGGTATTTGGATCGATGGCCAGATGATTCTGGATCAACACAACAACTGAATAATAAAACGGTACATTTTTAAATCAATTTTAAATTTACATTCTGTATATGGATTTTTTCAGAGCTTCGGCAATGTAGGAGTATTAAATAAACCAATAATCATATGTCTTTATTATTAGCTTAAGTATACGCCAAACACAATTAATACCTTATAATTTGATTATTTTTTAAAGTAAAAATATTGTTTGCTTTGATTATTTTAAGCACATATTTAAATACCTATAGTGATGATGTAGAGTAGATGACAGTGCATAATAATGTAGAAATTTTTTAAATTCTTAACCCAAGAAATTTTAATTAACCACAATTTCTGCATTAAAAATTGAATGGTTATATTTCTGAAATAAAGCAAATTTATCATGTAAGAGTAGTAAGATGGGAAATAAAAAGGAAAATGTTTAAAATTGGTTAAATAAAAATGCAAAAAATTTCTAAAAAAGCAATAATTTTTTTTTTTTTTTTTTTTTTTTGAAATGGGAACTGAAATGTTGATAGTAATTTTTATTTTATTTAAATAGAACTCATAGTAGTTAAATAGGAAGAATGAAAGCAGCAGTCTCAAGGAATGGCAAGCAAGGTGGAGTGAAAAATATATAAATATTTTTTTTTTTTCAAAAGCGAGTAGGTGCCAAAAGTTGCCTTTTTTTTGGCTCGAAAATCGAAATTTTTGGGTAAAATTTGACATTTTTCCAAAAAATATAAATAGATAAATAAATAAAATAAAATAAGATAAAATAATAAAAAAAATTCCTATTAAATTTGTTATTATTTAAAATTGTAAATTTAAACATATATTATTAACAAACTTTTCCTCTTCATAATATAGGTATATACGACATAAGATATAGTTTAGTTTGATTTCGGGCAAACACTATCGTTTCAGCACCATTATTTTTTAAATCGGTCCGGTAATTCCGAATTGGTGGTATACATATAAGATATTAGCCTATGTTTGATTCCAGGAGAGCATCATCATTTTGGTACCATTATTTTTGAAATCGGTTGGGTAGTTCCGGAGAATAGCCCCTACAAACAAACAAACAAACTTTACCTCTTTATAATATAGGTATAGACTATACTTAACATATTTAAACTACAAAATAATGTCCTTATTCTGTATAACTGAAGTAAAAATGACAACTTTCTGTAAAAAAAGGAGTTAAGTACTTTAAATAAGTACTAATAATTAAGTATATCTCCTAATTTCCGAATTATTTGGAAGAGCGTAACTTAGAAAATAAAATATAATTTAGAAAACTGCATATTAATGAATGGAATAAGATGTATTTCTATATTTTCAAATTATTTTGGGTCAAGAAAACGGCCATTTGCAGATGGTTATCTTTAACATCTTTTTTTTCTATAGCAAGATAGCTACGTAGGTTTTAGCATGTAACACGCATAATCAAAGTGGAGAATACAGTTTATGAACTTTCTAAGCAGGGAATAGGCCATCTAATTCCATCTAATTTATCAACTTTTAAAAAAATCTTATTTTAGTATATTCTTTAGACCTTGACCAAATTAGTATTCTGCTACAACTTTGCAAGGGAATGAGCTAACGATTTCTGTGTTGCGTGTTCTTGTTCGAAGACTCATTCACGAATTCACATTTAAATGCATAGCATAAATAAGAAAGTGCAGAATATTAATTAAACAATAAAGAAAAATCAAGTGTTACACATAGATAAGAGTATATTTTCCTACAATTTTGGGACAAATGAGTGCTGTTAAGCTACTAAAAATTATTTATTTTGAATTGGTGTTTTTATATTTTGCATGATGTACAATCGAACCCCGTTATAGTGAACCAGGTATATAACGAACGAAAATTTTGGACCCACCATTTTTCTATTATCAATTTATAGCATGATAGTGTTTTCCTATTATCAGTTTATAGTTAATTTATCATTTTATAGCGAACCTCTGAAATCATAAGAATCGGTTATAATGAATATTTTTTTTCAGTCGACCATTTTTTTTCTTTACTTTTCTGCAGCTGTGAAAACGGGACTCTAATTTCATAAGAAAATGTATTCCGGCTAGTGAAACATGGTGAAAATTAGAGATAAGTCTTTTTTATTAAAGGGTAGAAACATGGTAGTATGGTTGCCATTCCACAGGTGTGATCACGCCCACCCGTCAGTCATTTTTCATAACTGCTATCAGAGCGGTTTTATACAGTAATTAAAACTGACGTATTTAAAAATAGTTTGAGATATGGCAGCATTGAAAAGACTGTTTTTAAGCAAAAAATAATCGGAAGCTTTTTTGCTTGAATTATAATCTCTGCAGTTCAGAAGATTATAAAAAAAAAAGAAAAAAGAAAATTCGAATAATTAAAAAGTAAAGAAAATAATAATAAAATGAAATTGAAACAATTCTTAAACACGCCAACAATAACTGGTACTGGCAATTTTAAGCCTGGATAAAGTGTAATAGTTTCAGTGTAGTCAGGAACATCCCTTAAATTGATGGCATTAATAATAATTCAGATATTTATATAAAAATAGAGACATATATATGAATATAGTTTATAATGTGACACATAGAAATAAATGCATTAGAAACAGTCGATTTTGAAACGAAGTTTCATGTATTATGCAGTCTAAGACACTTTTATTTAAAATGAACACTATAAACATTAAAAAAATACTGTAATAATTTTTTTTTTCTTAGACCATGTCGCTCAAAACAAAATTTTAAATATATGGACGCAAAAATAAATAACTGTACAGAACAATTACCTCTGTACAGGCTATTGATGTATTTTATTCGTCATGTATGAGAATGAAAATTTCTGGCTGTTCCGACCTCAAGAAAAATGCAATGAAGCCCGACTAGGGCCCAGAAATAAATCCAGTCATGGTCCATCTCGGTCCGAACCTCTTGAAAAAAGTAATATCCAAACCAAGCTCGGACCGAGTGTATCGAAGAAAAATTGGGCTGGGACCATCTGGACTCTTACATTGAATAGTCAAAAGATTAATTCACAAAATTTTGTAAATTTGGGCGATAAAGTTCAAATATAAAGAAAAAAATTAAAAATAAAGAGTTTTTAGTGAACTTCGCTCACTTTCATAGATGGATTAGATTTGCCTGAGTTCGTTTGAAAAGCTTTGAATGTGTGAGTGAACTTAACTCATTCTTGAAAAACTGAGTTTGAGTTTGAAATAGTTCGCTTTTTTGTGAGCGTGCATAACACTGCATCAAAAGCTACTTAGCGGAATTTGCTGTATTTATTTTTAATTCACATGCTTGATTACTTTTGGAAAATTATTTCTGCTTACTATTCCTTTTTTTCGAAAATGAACTTTAAAAGAGTGTGTATATTTTCTAAAAAATGTAGCTTTTAATCTTTTTTTTTAAGAAATAAACTTTTAAAATACTAAACTATATTAATCTAAAATTGCAGCATCTTCCATCAAGTAGTTTTTCAATTATACTTCAAAAACTACCCGCATTGCAATCTGTTTTGTTATTATTAAAAAGGAATTTTATCCCAGAAATTTTAAAATTTAAAGGTTCGCAATTTTTAATTTATTTAACTGTATGGCTTGTCATTTGGTTTTCAAAGGTAAAATTTATCAAAATAAAATCTAATATATTGTCAAAATTAAGCATTCCCATTGAAACTTTCAGTTTGATAAAAATTTGGTATGAAGACTACTCTCAAACTTCTTCTTATTGAATTGACTTATTTTGGATTTATTATTATCAAATTCATTATTATTTATTATTATTATTATTATTTAATTTTATTATTATTGAATTCTTCTTATTGACATGAATTGAAAGAAGACTTAATTTCCTGTAGAATTATTCTTTCTTTCTTTTTATCAGATAATTTGGTATTAAAAATTTATAGGATGTTATTTTTATTATTATTTGGTTAATTTTAGCTTAAAAATAATTCTACCTACTTTACCGGCAGAGCTGAAAGTACTTGTTATTGTTTAATCTCATTCATACATTCTGAAAACAAAAGACAACTGGAGGTATCCAGTGGTTATGATAAACACGATCAATGAAAAATGGTTAAGCTTAAATAAAATTTTGCTTTACACGT
Source organism: Maratus speculifer (assembly GCA_964019185.1). NCBI lineage: Eukaryota > Metazoa > Arthropoda > Arachnida > Araneae > Salticidae > Maratus > Maratus speculifer. The sequence goes on from OZ025299.1 coordinate 186,807,432, forward strand.
CTAATAAAATTAAAGAAAAACATTAAAGGAAAACAAAACTAGCATGCGATCGAAATGCACTCATGCAATTATTTGTTCAATTACAATCACCGATAGATTTAAAATTCTCTCAAGACTTTTAACTATAGTTGTCAGGTGAGTACTTTAACTAATGCTGGTCAGGTGTCCAACGTAAATTGGGGCTCAAAATGTTTCGGAAACCAGTATTTTAAAATACATTCCTTGTCCTTATCCAATGGCAGAGTTATCTGTGATTAAAGATGTTGAAATAAACGCAGGAAATCAGTGATGTTCAAACATTTAGAGACGTCATTTATGCGCGGCACCTCGCAACACAAATCTTAATCTTTTGCACTCGAAATGTAACTCTCGCTCACCGCTAGTGTTTTCAGGTGTCTCAGATAAATCAGGGCTCCAAATACTCCCGACACTAGAATTTAAAAATAATTTCCCACGCCTTATTTATGGCAGAAATATCCGAAATTGAAGATGCGGAATGAACTGCAAGAAATTAGTGGTATCTTGAGTACTGGAACACTGACTTACGCGGGATACCTGACAACAATAGTGGCGAGAGAGAGTCGCCTTTCTAGAGCAAAGGATTATTTTGCGACTTTCCTCAAAATTTTATGAATTTATGTTGGCGGTAATGTTGTCATGTTTTCTGCGTAAAACGGGACATCAAATACTCAAGTATTTGTACATCAGTACTTTAATGTGAACATTTCACCTTATCTAATGCAAAAATATCAGTGATTAAAGGTGGCAAAATATACTGTAAGCAATTAGTGGTACTCAGAGCACTTGGAGAGATGATTTACGTGAAACACCTGATAACACTTGTTGACGGTGCTCTTCCATACACCTATGACCATCGTGTCACATTTTCCAAACAAATGCTCATAGTTCTAGAATATCATTTTTTAAAGTACACTTACAGTAGAATGTTTTTACAGCTTGACGATATTACCAACAACATTCAAATTGTTCCGGTACACTGTTAAAAAAATTCTGAAATTCACGAATATTTTTTTCCTGAATTTCACAAAAAAGTCCCTTTTCACAACAAAAGGGCATTTTCCGTTACAAATCCGAAATTTCCACCATACTTCCTGAAATTAACGAAACGGATGGAAATAGAAACAAAAAACAGACACTCGGTTGTGTGGGGAGCTCCATGGCCGAGTGGCCAAGGCACCACACCGCCAATCGCCTGCGAGCTCAGATTGTGGGTTCGGGTCCCACTGGCGCCATGGAGTAATGAAAGCATAAAAAGTCCCTTTTAAATTATATTTTTTCTGTTTATTTTTCTCTTATTTCTTATTAAAAAATCTTTTAATTAATTACCAAAAATAAATAAATAAATAAATAAAATAAATAGTGTACCACAATTTCAAAAAGTTTTCTATAACATTATTTTTGTAAAAAAATTGTTTATAAAAAGTTTTTTTCGTTTATTTATTCATTCATTCATTCATTCATTCCAAAAAGAAAGAAAGAAAGAAAGAAAACAGTGGTTTTAAACAATGATTTTTTTTATTTAAACTATTTAAAAAATTAAAACTGATTTAAAAAAATAATAAGTAATATGCATCAGCCTAAAATAAAATAAAATAAATCGTTTAAAAATATTCTAAGGAATATATTTGAAAGACATCTTTAAAAAGCACAACAGATTTTCCCACTAACTCATAAAAGACATACTTTGCACACTCCGGCAGCTTTGGCTCAGTTAGTAAGGATTTGTTCCGCTATCAAAAGGTCCCGAGTTCGATCCTCAGGCGGCGTGAGCTAAACCATACAAAATAATATTAATTAAGTAAAGTAACATAGCGGTTTAAAATCACTCGGTAATTTCGAATTCTCTGACGATTAATCGATCCATTAATTTTAAAAATTATATTCAATTATTATCATTAAAAATCAAACTTTGTAACAGAAAGTTACCGCTTGTTCAAAAGGAGTTTTCCTTTCTTGTATTTCTCTCAACGGAAAATCTACTAACGGAACGGTAAAACTTCGGCTACTTTCCTGCCCGTAGTTTCGCAGATTTATTTTTAACAGTGTAGAAAAAAAAGTTCTAGTTAAGACATTTTTGTGGTATTTTGTATGTGGATATCTTTAATAGAGTGGACTAAAAGAAATTGAAAGATTGTTTTTTAAGTCGTAATATCACGGAAAAGGACCCAATTCGGGAGACTAAAAACTGGTAACTTACAAAAAAAGAAAAAAAAATTGTTTATTTCTTCTGATTCGCATGTGCTGTAAAGTTTGCCAAAATGTAAAAAAATTACATTATTACAAAAATGTTTAAATTAGCCTCTTCACGAATGTAATAACTGTAATTCTTATGCATTTAGAATAGCAAAACATAATTTTAAAATGTTATTTAAAACCATCACCATCTTTTAGTCGCGCATGTGCTCTAAAGTTGTAAAGAACTATTATACTTAAATATTGAAATGCTAAGTAAGATAAAATTTTATCGTAGATATCTGATTCTTGGCAAACATTAAAGAACATGAACGATGGTGAAATTTAAATAATGGTTCACCATTATGTTTTGTTATACTAATACATAAGAATTTCAACTATTACATTCGTGAAGAGGCTAATGTAATAAAAAATGTAATCATCTGGATTTTTCAACATCTTGGCAAACATTACAGAACCTGTGAAACCAGAAGACCAATTTTATTCCTTTTATACCCAATTTTTAGTCTCCCGAATTCACCACTTTTCCCAGGTATTACGACTTGAAAAACAATTTATGAATTTTTTTGATCCACCCTAATGTATGCTCACGACGTTGAAAAGTACACTTCTTATGTTATCCTTTATACCGGATCCTCTAACTATTTGAAATAATGAGCATTGTTAGTTCTTTTTCCAAATAAAATAAACAGCTCATTATTTTCCTCTGAGCCCCAAAAGATGTAATATTCTTACTTGTCAAAAAGGATTTTTCAAAGATATAGTAAAAAGTGCATGAAAAACATAAGAAAAGAGGAATTGAATATATAATTTAAATAAAATACCCAATTAGTGTGGAATTTATAGTATTATTTTTAGAGTAGTATGTTATTATTCACAAGGTTTGTTTCGCATTTAATGATTTATGGTTATTGTTAGAGAATATAAATATTTAAAAAAAACCTGTTAGTTGGATTCTCAAAAATTCTCTATATGAAATCTAAAAGAAGTAATTGTGGGTTTTGTTATTCCTCAATATTTACGTATTACAGCAATTATCTTTTCAGAGAAATAGAAAAGGATTGTGAAATAGTTAATGAGTGTTTATTTTACAATATGTTTATAAAAGAAGTTTTTTTTAATTGTTTAAGTTATTTACACGATATAAAATAATTTATTTTCAAACTAAGAAAAATAAACTTTTGAAAATTTTCAGCATAAATGATTTTTACGCATGTATAACATTGTTTATTTAAGTAACAGTAATGAGAAATAAAAGTAATGGATTGTGTAATTTTCAGTACCTTCTAAAGGCAGAAAATTATAGGTAATAAAGATCATGTTTATTAAAAGAATAAGATTATTAAATGATAAACGATTATTAAATGAAACTTTGGCTGTTATATGCATGTGTGTTTATATATTGCTATTTTCTTAACAAATACAGAACAAATTTTAATGCAACATTTGTATTACAAATTTAGTACACCAGGAAGAGTCTGAAGCTAAAAACAGTCACTTTATTGAGTATAGTTCTCCATTTTTTCCCCCAAAAATGAGTTTAATGTTTATAGTTTGGTGTGTGTTAGTGTGTCATATGTGATTTACACTACAAACTGGAGTCCTTTTATAAATAAGAAAGTGATGAGCAATAAATTTCGATTTACTGAAAGGACTTGAGGGAAATTTTGGCGAGACTCATTGTGCTAGTTATAGGGTGGTTATAATTAAAGTTACCATGTTTAAACCTGTGTAGAGACCACTCTGTTTGACAGATATCGATGAAACATGGAATATAAGTTATGTGGAGCATGGGGAAACGAAATCTGGAATAAAAAATGTAGTTTAAATTTTGACCGATAGATGGCGCTTTTATCTACGAGAAACGACTTTAGGCAAATTTGGAAAAAAATTAGGCAAATTTGGAATTTTTTAAAAAGCCAGTAAACGCTGCCGTAAAATCATTATGCACCATACTGTTAAAGAAGAAAGAACGAGCATTACTGTTGAAGCTATGTTGTCAGAAAGGCAGTAATTTGTCAACTGCACTGCGAGGATGTCGATGGTTAAAATGATTACGAAAAGTATTGATGTCGAAGCAGACTTTGAAAAAGATGATGTCTGAATTCGAAAAAACTGGAGAATTTGCCATGTTGCAAAGAAGAGGACGGAAACGGATTTCAAATGAAATTACCAAACAAGTCGCTCTGGTCGTTGTCGAAAGAGCGCCTAATTCTCAATATTCTTCGACAAATGCTCTAATGTTGTCGCGTCCTAAAGTTGTCCATGAACAGTCTTTGTACCCTAATTACATTACTGCATAGCAGTGTGTTACGGCTGATTTCATTCTTGGTCCCATTTTTTCAGGAGAACACATATAAGGGCCTTAAATAGGGTTTTTTCCATTACGGATACCCATTACTGAAACCTTCTTCAGAAACATGTCCTTTTATGTTTATGAAAGCGAAAGTGTTTGGAGAGTACAATATTCCTACAAGATGGTGCACTATCTCACATAGCCCGAGCAGCAATGGCACTTTTCCGTCCAGTAGTGTAGCTCGAGAGGGCGTCCAAATGAACTTCATACCACTAAAATTAAAATGTTTTTATTGCCTTGATTAACAGCAGTAGTAGGCAGTAGGCACCCATCCTCGAAATCAGCTTTGGGATTATGGCCAAGATGCACATCTAAGCCCAGTGGGAATAATTCTACCATTCAGCTTTTATTTAAGACTGCGCATTATTTAAGGAATTCACATTGAATATAGATTGTAAATAAAGACAATTTTTTTATTTTAGTTTGATATTTTTGGCCCTCATGCGCCTTGTTCTGACCTGGTGGTCGAAATTTGAGCTATTTTTTTTATTGCTGATTTCTTTTCCCTATGGCCTATATAACATGTATTCCAAGTTTCCTCAGTTTCTGCCAATCAGAGCGGACTCTGCGTATGTCCAAACAGGGTAAGTTTAATTATAACCACTCTGTACTTGACGAACATGACATTATTACCAAACTAATGTTTGTTGACCTATCTAACGATGGAATTTCACTATGTTTGTAAATTACAGATAAAACTTTTTTTGGAAAACGTTGCTATGTTTTAGTATGTATGTTGTCAATTTTAAGAAAAAAACTCCCAATATGAACATGCACATTATCACTCTTTCATTTAAAAACAAATAAACCCAACTGACAACAACCTAAACAGGTTCTGGGAGACAATAAAAGTTCTAACAAAATACACTCCATTGCACCAAACAAATCTCATTAACCCTGTAAATCCCATGGTAGAGTTAGTTTAGAAATTCCGTGGATTAGAGAATTTGAATTCACAACAGAAAAATTTCAGGAATAAATTTTGCTTCAGTTAAATATGAAAAGTCTGTTATTAAATAAATAAAGTATTGCTGTTTTGAATTTCTGATGCGAATTTAGAATATTCGTATTAAAAAACCCACTATCAAAACGAGCTCCCGCAATTTTGTGGTTATATGACCTAATTAAGTTTGTTATCTTGCTTCCATTTGGGCACATTGTGTTTTTTAGCGTTTCTCATCCCCAAGTATTCTATTAATCTAATAGCGGGTTTTATCCCCATTTATTATCTTCTATTATAATGAAAATCTTTCCCACCTAATGTTATCAACATCAGTTAATCAATAGCGGATCATTGAGCCAAAGTCATCTACTATATCTTTTTAGGTAGATTTCGTGTGAAATACTACCTATTGCAATCTCTCCCATGTTGGAATTTCTGAAAAATATTTGCAGATATACACCGATCATGACTCCTAGACCCCAAAACTACCATTAGTAAAAAAGTTTATCTATCTATCTATTTATCTATCTGTCTATCTATCTATCGGTTTATATCACTTTCTTATACACACTGATAACTTCCATAATTATACTCAGATCGTCTTCAAATTTTTACATAAAATCAAGGGGCATAAAATCTCGGTCGAGTTCGTTAATGGGCAAAATCGGACCAAGGGGGTGGAAATAGGGAGGATTTTTGTGAAAACCGGAAAAACGCGATAACTTCTTAATTAAAATAGATATTGAATCAGTTTAAAGTTTGAATTACTTCTAAAAAATGGGCTAAAAGTTTATGAATGACAGATTTTTGATAAATTTAAAAATGGGTTCAAGGGACGAAAAAAACAGGGTTTTTAGGAGAAAAAAATTCATAACTTCGTCAATTCTCAAGACATCAAATCCAACTGAATTTTTTATAAATTTACTCAACATTATATAAAACTTTTGTTTTTACACGATTTTGATAGGACCAACTTTTACTGATGAAAAAAAATTAAAAACGGAAAGAAAAAGGTGGGAGGAAAAAGAAAAAAAATCCATAACTTACTCAATTCTTAAGCAATCAAATCTAATTAAATTACATCTTCACAATAATATCTACAACTTTTATATTAACAAGTTTGTCATAGGACCAATTCTTATAGCAAAAATAAATTAAATAAAAATAGGAGTTGGAGAAAAAACATCAAATCCAAACTGCTTATATTCTGACTCATTTTAAAATTCATTTTTGATTTTAAACGCATCCAAATGACGGATCTTATCATTTAGGAGCTATATAATGTTACGTATTGGCCAGTGTTTTGATAAAAGCAGAATATATTTTTAAAAAAGCTGCCAAAACGGGTATTTTGAACAGAATTTCCCGAAGTAATAGTGATTGAGAAATTGAGGAAGTATAACAAATTGCGTTTTTTCTCTGAGTCATTTTTAAATCCATTTTTGTTCTCAAACGCATCCAATTTACAGGTCCTCTTATTTAGGAACTACAGTGTCTCACAAAAGTGATGGGACACTTGTGCTTTATAAAAAGAAACTGCAATAAAATAAATAAACAAACATGTGCAAAAATTTTTTGGGTGTGTTTCATATTTAAAGTTAGTAACAATTATTACATAACATACATTTTGTCAAAATATTAAAACATTAATTTAGTAAAAATACAATTCTTCAGAACGGAGCAAAAAATGGCTCACATAAGTGATGGAACACTTACTTTTCCATCAAATATTTATCCAAAAATTTCACTTTTTAAAAGGTTTTAATACTTTGTTGGATTTCCTTTTACTTTATAAACATGATTTAACCTTTTTGGAATGGATTCGACTAATTTTTTTGTGATTTCTGGAGTGATTTTACCCCATTCTTCTTGAAGCACCGATTTTAGTTGTTTTAAAGAAATGGTGTGTTTGCGAATTCTTGATTCCAATTCTTGCCAAATATTCTCTATGGGATTTAAGTCTGGAGATGGTGGTGTTTTTATTATTTCAGGACAGTTATATAGCAGCCAGAGTCTAACGTTCAGAGCAGTGTGCTTGGGGTCATTGTCCTGGTAGATTTTAAAATCGTTATGAAGGTTCAATTTTCGTGCTGAAGATTTCAAATTTTGCTTTAAAATATCAATATAAGGTACCCTGGGGTAATAACGCCAGGCGGGGTAATAACGCCAAGTGCTTATATTTTGCATAATTATGAAATAATCAGGTAAATGACACCCATGTGCTCTGCGCAGAAGGGTTTTGAGTCATATAAATCGCAAAAAACAGCTTCAAGTTAATTTGTTTCATTTTTAGATCTTATTGTTTTTACAAGCAACTAAAATTAACGCTTGATCTAAAATTTGCGAGATAAGGTTTTTGATCTGAAGACTATATTTTTTATCCGGAAATACTTTGTTTATTACATAAATTTGTAGTGTATTTCATCTATTTTCAAATTGTTGCAGAAGATTTTGGATATCTTTTCGAGATAATTTGTAGTTTAGGATTTACTGCGCAATAAATATCCCGGGGTAATAACGCCAGGGATTGGCGTTATTACCTCGATTGATTCCCAACAGTGGCCGAACTATATCCGAAGGGGGTTTATATATTAATATGGGACAGCATTATCACCATTGTTGAAATGGTAAGATTAAGGGGGGGGGGGTGCCCAATACTTAAAAATAATCTCTCTATTTTATTTTTTATTAATTTTTTTTTTTTACTAATGTAAAAAATAATTTTTAACTCTTGTAAATAAAACTATATCAAAATGTTTTCGAGATTCAAATTCGAACATCTTCAAAATCAGGTTTCTATTAAATTTCCACTGGATTGTTCAATTTAGTTCGAAATTTTAACTGTCCGCTTTCTCAGCGTTCGGTTTTTCAAAACTTTATAAATTTAACCTTTAACTGATGTGACAGAAATTGTAACGTATGAGTGTGATGCGGTTTGTGAGACCGCAAAATTGAAAGATGAATAAAAGGCGGGAATAACTCACAGGATTGATTGTGTTTTTGTACTAAACTTTTTATACAAGAGTATTATACTTAATATTCACCTATTTAGTCTCTGGTGATAGTACTAAAATTCCAAATGAAACAAAATTTCGGTAGTGTTTGCAGTTGAACTGAAAATTACAAGTTAAACTAAAAAAAATAAAAGAAAAATAGTGGTCTACGAGACCGGTAACATTAGTTAAAGGTTAAAAGGCGATCCATCATTAAACATCATAGAATACTGTTCCTGCGCTAAACTTTTGGTAAAGAATTAATTCTAATTAAATTTAATCTATTCAAATATTTCTAACAATATTACGAGAACTCCAAACGAAAGAGAATTTCAGTTGTAACTATAGTTAAACTGGAAAATACAAATTAAACGCTATTTTTTTTGGGGGGGGGGAGGGGGTAAGCATGTTCTTTAAAACGTCGACAATTTAACTGTAGGTTTGGAGAATCCGCATTAGTGTGAAGCTATGGGTTAAAAACTATTTACTAGATTACTATAATAGTATGAACCTATAACTTCTGTGACAAAAATTGTCGCATAACTTACTGTGAGCGGCCTGCCAGACCGCTTAATCTAACAATGAATAAAATGTTAAATTAACTTTTAGAATATTATTTTTGTATTGAACCTTATGTACAGGACTATTATAAATAAAATTCAGCTATTCAAAAGTCTCTAGAGATAGTAATAGGACTCCAAATGAAACAAATTTTCCCGGTATCTATAGTTGAACTAAAAATTGCAAGTTAAACTCTGAAACTTGAAAAACTCAGCGGTATGTGAGACGCTAACAGCAGTTAAGGTTTAACAGAAATATTTATTACATATAACTCTTGTTATTATAAAACTTCACATGATTAAAATATTACATTATGAATGGTTAAAACCATGTAATGTTTCTTATAATCATATTTAAGTGGGACTTTTTAAGCAAAGAGAGACACAGGGTGTTATATTCTGTTGAACCACCACCTCACTCCTTTTTCTTTCACTTTCACAAAAAAATCAAGACTTTCTATCGCATAGAATGCATAATGGGAATATAAATACTAATTCAAATAATCCGTACAATGTTTCTAATAATTCTAATCAAATGGTTCCCCCCCCCCACCACCACCACACCTTTCTTTTTCTTACACTGTCACAAAAAATTGAACATTTTCAATAGCTTAGAATGCAATTTGTCAATTTCTAGATCTGTAGAGTTTGTATTTTTAGAATTTGGCAATCTACATGCCATTATTCCATCTTATTTTATAGTTTTGTTTGCATGGCGTTATTACCCATATAGGTGGGTATTAATGCCAAATAGCATTGGTCAAGAAAAAACGCCATTACATTTTATGAATACATATCTGTTGAATTATTTTATTTTATATAGATAGTCCATGAGTTGCTGTATCAGATCCTATATTTGTTTGAAAAATACAATCTAAAACTAAGCCGTGAAAATTGGTAGAACCTTAACGTGGCTTTATTAGCCCAGGGTACCTTACTTGTACTGATCCATTAAACTGTCAATAAAACCAAGATTACCAACTCCAGCGGACGACATACACCCCCATACCATAACTCCTCCTCCACCATGTTTTACTGTTGGTACCAAGTTCTGCTTGCGAAATTCTTCCCTGGGTTTTCTCCACACCAAGATTCTACTGTCAGAACCAAATACATTAAATTGACTCTCATCAGCAAATATAACTTTATTCCAGTAATCAGAATTCTTATTTATGTTGGATTTTGTGAAAGCTAGTCTGAGTTTTCTATTCTTTTCACTTACGAAGAATTTTTTCCTGGCTACTCTACCGTGATATCCAGCAGATCAAATTACCCTTCTAATAGTCTCAAGATTAACAATTATTCCATATAATGCTTGTAAATCAGCAGCAACATTTGAAGCACTATTTCTTGGATTTTTTTTAATATTTCGAACGATAATTCGCTTTATTCCATTGGATAGCTTTGATGGTCGGCCAGGTCTTCTTTTATCCTGAATCATATGATTCTTTTTATATCGTTTAATGATATTGAAAACTGTTGAACGACTCAAGTTAACTGTTTCAGCAGTTTTTCTAATAGATTTTCCACGTTTAATATGAAAATTAATAACTAATTTTCGAATTTCAGGCGAAGTTTCTTTTCGTTTAGCATTCATGGCTACACAGAGCTAAAAAACACAAAAATTCCAAAACAAACTGGAAAGAAATACAGCAGACGATTTTATAAATTATTGCCAGTTGCTTTTAAGTAAAAATAAAACCCAAAAAAATATTTTTATTGCTTATTTCAGACGATTTTTGTTGCTTATATAATGGTGTCCCATCACTTATGTGAGCTATTTTTTGCTCCGTTCTAAACATTTGTATTTTTATTAAATTAATATTTTAATATTTTGACAAAATGTATGTTATGTAATAATCTTTACTAAATTTAAGTATGAAACACACCCACAAAAAAATGTGTACATGTTTTTTTTAATTTATTTGATTAGTTTCCTTTTGTAAAGCACAAGTGTCCCTTCACTTATGTGAGACACTGTATATAGTGGGACGGATTGGCCAGTTTTTTGATAAAGGCAGAATATATTTAAAAAAAAGTTGCTAAAATGGGCACTTTGCACAAAGTTTCCCTATCGATCATGATTAAAGAATTGAGGATGTATTCTAATAACAAATTGGTTATTTTATGACTAATTTTTAAATCCAATTTTGCTCTCAAACGCATTCACTTGACAGTTTTTTGTTATTTAGAAGCTATATAATGTGCGTATTCATCAATTTTTTGATAGAGACTAAATATATATTTTTTAAAAGCTGCCAAATTGGGCGCTTCGCAAAAAAATTTCCCAAAGCGATCATGATTAAAGAATTGAGGATGTATTCAAATAACAAATTGGTTATTTTGTGACTCATTTTTAAATTCAATTTTGCTCTCAAATGCTTTCAACTGACAGTTATTTGTTACTTAGGAACTGTGTAATGGACCGTATTGGTTAGTTTTTTGATAAAGGCTAAATATATATTTAAAAAAAAGTTGTCAAAGGGGGCACTTCGCACAAAATTTCCCAAAGCGATCTTGATTAAAGAAATGTGGATGTATTCAAATAACAGATTGGTTATTTTATGACTCATTTTTAAATTCAATTTTGTTCTCAAACGCATTTAATTGATAGTTTTATTGTTATTTAGGAATTATATAATGTGCGTATTGGTCGATATTTTAGTAAAGTTAGAATATATTTAAAAATATGTTTTCAAAATGGGCATTTGAGCCAAATTTCGTTTAAGATGATTTTGATAAAATCAGTTTTTACAGAAAAATGAACTTAATTTTTTTTTTTAAAGCAGCCAAATAAAATAGTTAAACTGGGTTTATCGCTAATAATATTTTATTTTTTTGTTGTTGAGATGAAAACTCTTCGAAATCTATCTCCGCCTATAGACCAAGCCGACAGGGATTTTTGTTAATTAATGTTGTGATATTTATATGTGTGTACGATGTATGATGTAAATATCTGAAAAAGAAAGCAAGGCTTCATCTTCAATATTAATTCTACACATATAATATTTATAATCATACCCTTTTGTAGTTTTCTGTAGTTTTCAGAACTTTTAAAAACATTAGATTAATGAGTTGAAAGGCCATTGGCGGCTTCAGCCAATACATCCCTGGTTCAATCCCTGGCCCAGACTTTTTTCACCCACTTGGAAATTTTACACTTTTTTTTTTTTTAAATAAGGTACCCTGGGGTAATAACGCCAGGCGGGGTAATAACGCCAAGTGCTTATATTTTGCATAATTATGAAATAATCAGGTAAATGACACCCATGTGCTCTGCGCAGAAGGGTTTTGAGTCATATAAATCGCAAAAAACAGCTTCAAGTTAATTTGTTTCATTTTTAGATCTTATTGTTTTTACAAGCAACTAAAATTAACGCTTGATCTAAAATTTGCGAGATAAGGTTTTTGATCTGAAGACTATATTTTTTATCCGGAAATACTTTGTTTATTACATAAATTTGTAGTGTATTTCATCTATTTTCAAATTGTTGCAGAAGATTTTGGATATCTTTTCGAGATAATTTGTAGTTTAGGATTTACTGCGCAATAAATATCCCGGGGTAATAACGCCAGGGATTGGCGTTATTACCTCGATTGATTCCCAACAGTGGCCGAACTATATCCGAAGGGGGTTTATATATTAATATGGGACAGCATTATCACCATTGTTGAAATGGTAAGATTAAGGGGGGGGGGGTGCCCAATACTTAAAAATAATCTCTCTATTTTATTTTTTATTAATTTTTTTTTTTTTACTAATGTAAAAAATAATTTTTAACTCTTGTAAATAAAACTATATCAAAATGTTTTCGAGATTCAAATTCGAACATCTTCAAAATCAGGTTTCTATTAAATTTCCACTGGATTGTTCAATTTAGTTCGAAATTTTAACTGTCCGCTTTCTCAGCGTTCGGTTTTTCAAAACTTTATAAATTTAACCTTTAACTGATGTGACAGAAATTGTAACGTATGAGTGTGATGCGGTTTGTGAGACCGCAAAATTGAAAGATGAATAAAAGGCGGGAATAACTCACAGGATTGATTGTGTTTTTGTACTAAACTTTTTATACAAGAGTATTATACTTAATATTCACCTATTTAGTCTCTGGTGATAGTACTAAAATTCCAAATGAAACAAAATTTCGGTAGTGTTTGCAGTTGAACTGAAAATTACAAGTTAAACTAAAAAAAATAAAAGAAAAATAGTGGTCTACGAGACCGGTAACATTAGTTAAAGGTTAAAAGGCGATCCATCATTAAACATCATAGAATACTGTTCCTGCGCTAAACTTTTGGTAAAGAATTAATTCTAATTAAATTTAATCTATTCAAATATTTCTAACAATATTACGAGAACTCCAAACGAAAGAGAATTTCAGTTGTAACTATAGTTAAACTGGAAAATACAAATTAAACGCTATTTTTTTTGGGGGGGGGGGAGGGGGTAAGCATGTTCTTTAAAACGTCGACAATTTAACTGTAGGTTTGGAGAATCCGCATTAGTGTGAAGCTATGGGTTAAAAACTATTTACTAGATTACTATAATAGTATGAACCTATAACTTCTGTGACAAAAATTGTCGCATAACTTACTGTGAGCGGCCTGCCAGACCGCTTAATCTAACAATGAATAAAATGTTAAATTAACTTTTAGAATATTATTTTTGTATTGAACCTTATGTACAGGACTATTATAAATAAAATTCAGCTATTCAAAAGTCTCTAGAGATAGTAATAGGACTCCAAATGAAACAAATTTTCCCGGTATCTATAGTTGAACTAAAAATTGCAAGTTAAACTCTGAAACTTGAAAAACTCAGCGGTATGTGAGACGCTAACAGCAGTTAAGGTTTAACAGAAATATTTATTACATATAACTCTTGTTATTATAAAACTTCACATGATTAAAATATTACATTATGAATGGTTAAAACCATGTAATGTTTCTTATAATCATATTTAAGTGGGACTTTTTAAGCAAAGAGAGACACAGGGTGTTATATTCTGTTGAACCACCACCTCACTCCTTTTTCTTTCACTTTCACAAAAAAATCAAGACTTTCTATCGCATAGAATGCATAATGGGAATATAAATACTAATTCAAATAATCCGTACAATGTTTCTAATAATTCTAATCAAATGGTTCCCCCCCCCACCACCACCACACCTTTCTTTTTCTTACACTGTCACAAAAAATTGAACATTTTCAATAGCTTAGAATGCAATTTGTCAATTTCTAGATCTGTAGAGTTTGTATTTTTAGAATTTGGCAATCTACATGCCATTATTCCATCTTATTTTATAGTTTTGTTTGCATGGCGTTATTACCCATATAGGTGGGTATTAATGCCAAATAGCATTGGTCAAGAAAAAACGCCATTACATTTTATGAATACATATCTGTTGAATTATTTTATTTTATATAGATAGTCCATGAGTTGCTGTATCAGATCCTATATTTGTTTGAAAAATACAATCTAAAACTAAGCCGTGAAAATTGGTAGAACCTTAACGTGGCTTTATTAGCCCAGGGTACCTTACTTGTACTGATCCATTAAACTGTCAATAAAACCAAGATTACCAACTCCAGCGGACGACATACACCCCCATACCATAACTCCTCCTCCACCATGTTTTACTGTTGGTACCAAGTTCTGCTTGCGAAATTCTTCCCTGGGTTTTCTCCACACCAAGATTCTACTGTCAGAACCAAATACATTAAATTGACTCTCATCAGCAAATATAACTTTATTCCAGTAATCAGAATTCTTATTTATGTTGGATTTTGTGAAAGCTAGTCTGAGTTTTCTATTCTTTTCACTTACGAAGAATTTTTTCCTGGCTACTCTACCGTGATATCCAGCAGATCAAATTACCCTTCTAATAGTCTCAAGATTAACAATTATTCCATATAATGCTTGTAAATCAGCAGCAACATTTGAAGCACTATTTCTTGGATTTTTTTTAATATTTCGAACGATAATTCGCTTTATTCCATTGGATAGCTTTGATGGTCGGCCAGGTCTTCTTTTATCCTGAATCATATGATTCTTTTTATATCGTTTAATGATATTGAAAACTGTTGAACGACTCAAGTTAACTGTTTCAGCAGTTTTTCTAATAGATTTTCCACGTTTAATATGAAAATTAATAACTAATTTTCGAATTTCAGGCGAAGTTTCTTTTCGTTTAGCATTCATGGCTACACAGAGCTAAAAAACACAAAAATTCCAAAACAAACTGGAAAGAAATACAGCAGACGATTTTATAAATTATTGCCAGTTGCTTTTAAGTAAAAATAAAACCCAAAAAAATATTTTTATTGCTTATTTCAGACGATTTTTGTTGCTTATATAATGGTGTCCCATCACTTATGTGAGCTATTTTTTGCTCCGTTCTAAACATTTGTATTTTTATTAAATTAATATTTTAATATTTTGACAAAATGTATGTTATGTAATAATCTTTACTAAATTTAAGTATGAAACACACCCACAAAAAAATGTGTACATGTTTTTTTTAATTTATTTGATTAGTTTCCTTTTGTAAAGCACAAGTGTCCCTTCACTTATGTGAGACACTGTATATAGTGGGACGGATTGGCCAGTTTTTTGATAAAGGCAGAATATATTTAAAAAAAAGTTGCTAAAATGGGCACTTTGCACAAAGTTTCCCTATCGATCATGATTAAAGAATTGAGGATGTATTCTAATAACAAATTGGTTATTTTATGACTAATTTTTAAATCCAATTTTGCTCTCAAACGCATTCACTTGACAGTTTTTTGTTATTTAGAAGCTATATAATGTGCGTATTCATCAATTTTTTGATAGAGACTAAATATATATTTTTTAAAAGCTGCCAAATTGGGCGCTTCGCAAAAAAATTTCCCAAAGCGATCATGATTAAAGAATTGAGGATGTATTCAAATAACAAATTGGTTATTTTGTGACTCATTTTTAAATTCAATTTTGCTCTCAAATGCTTTCAACTGACAGTTATTTGTTACTTAGGAACTGTGTAATGGACCGTATTGGTTAGTTTTTTGATAAAGGCTAAATATATATTTAAAAAAAAGTTGTCAAAGGGGGCACTTCGCACAAAATTTCCCAAAGCGATCTTGATTAAAGAAATGTGGATGTATTCAAATAACAGATTGGTTATTTTATGACTCATTTTTAAATTCAATTTTGTTCTCAAACGCATTTAATTGATAGTTTTATTGTTATTTAGGAATTATATAATGTGCGTATTGGTCGATATTTTAGTAAAGTTAGAATATATTTAAAAATATGTTTTCAAAATGGGCATTTGAGCCAAATTTCGTTTAAGATGATTTTGATAAAATCAGTTTTTACAGAAAAATGAACTTAATTTTTTTTTTTAAAGCAGCCAAATAAAATAGTTAAACTGGGTTTATCGCTAATAATATTTTATTTTTTTGTTGTTGAGATGAAAACTCTTCGAAATCTATCTCCGCCTATAGACCAAGCCGACAGGGATTTTTGTTAATTAATGTTGTGATATTTATATGTGTGTACTGTATGATGTAAATATCTGAAAAAGAAAGCAAGGCTTCATCTTCAATATTAATTCTACACATATAATATTTATAATCATACCCTTTTGTAGTTTTCTGTAGTTTTCAGAACTTTTAAAAACATTAGATTAATGAGTTGAAAGGCCATTGGCGGCTTCAGCCAATACATCCCTGGTTCAATCCCTGGCCCAGACTTTTTTCACCCACTTGGAAATTTTACACTTTTTTTTTTTTTAAATAAGGTACCCTGGGGTAATAACGCCAGGCGGGGTAATAACGCCAAGTGCTTATATTTTGCATAATTATGAAATAATCATATAAATGACACCCATGTGCTCTGCGCAGAAGGGTTTTGAGTCATTTAAATCGCAAAAAACAGCTTCAAGTTAATTTGTTTCATTTTTAGGTCTTATTGTTTTTACAAACAACTAAAATTAACGCTTGATCTAAAATTTGCGAGATACGTTTTGTGATGTGAAGACTATCTTTTTATCCGGAAATACTTTGTTAATTACATAAATTTGTAGTGCATTTCATGTACTTTTAAAATGTTGTTGAAGATTTTGGATATCTTCTCGAGATAATTTGTAATTTAAAATGTACTGCGTAATAACTATACCGGGGTAATAACGCCAGTCCTTGACATTAATACCCCGGTTGATTCCCTACAGTGGCTGAGCTACATCCTAAATACTGATTCAAATAAACACAGTTAAATCTGTGCAATGTTTCTCATATTTCTATTTAAGCGGTCCTTTTTAAGCAAAAAGAAGCTCACGGTCTGATATTCTTTTGCCTCATCCTCCCCCCCACACCACACCTTTATTTTTCTTACGCTTTCACAAAAAATTGAACATTTTCAATAGCTTAGAATGCAATTTGTCAATTTCTAAGTTTGTAGAGTTTGTATTTTTAGAACTGGGCTATCTACATACAATTATTCCATCTTAATTCATAGTTTTGTTTGCATGGCGTTATTACCCATATAGGTGGGTAATAACGCCAAATAGCATTGGTCAAGAAAAAACGCCATTACATTTTATGAATACATATCTGTTAAATTATTTTATTTTATATAGATAGTCAATGAGTTGCTGTATCAGATCCTATATTTGTTTGAAAAATACAATCTAAAACTAAGCCGTGAAAATTGGTAGAACCTTAACGTGGCGTTATTACCCCAGGGTACCTTATATTAAATAAATTTTCTTTTGCAATATTTTTATGGAATTTTAGATGCAGATACTGTCATGTACCACAAAATAACGTTTAGGAGATTTTTTCATCTTTAAAATGTTTACTTTATTACAAAAATAGTTTTATCAAGCAAACAGTACCAGATGTATGTATTCAATAAACCAAACGAAACGTAAAAATAGGTTTAAAATGTTTATCATTGTTTCTTTTAAAATTATAGGAAGATTTGTTATTCATATTTTTATTAATTTATTTAATAAATTATTATGGAAGATTTTAAATTCTTAAGTATAGCTCAAATTTGATTAAAGAGTTGTAGCAAAATTTAACCTTTTAAAATGAACTTTTTTAATATAAACTTTCAAAATATTTCTTTCCTTAATTTTAACGCACTTATTATAAATATAATCATAAACTTTATAACCAGAAACTTATATATAATCATAAACGACATAAACAATTATTTCAGGGGAAAAAAATCATTATATGCTTCAAAATTTGAGGAAAACTTCTTCATTTGGAAAAAGGGATTATGAATGAGACTATTTTCATTAAAACATTTGTTACTTAATATCTTCTTCTAATTTTTTTAATAATAATATTCATTGAAATGCACAGTACACACGAATCCATTTACAGTGTTGCAAGAATATCCATAACATCATATTATACAATCCGACCAATCAGAACTATCAGAATTGTATCCATTACATAACGTTATAATTACAAGAGACATTCACATACATGCCTTACAAGGGATTCGACCTCCAACCCCTCGGCATGGCAATAGCTACCTCCACCGATCACACCTCTAGGGCGACAATTGTTCGATTATAATACAGTAAAACCTCCAAATAACGGACACATCGGGAACGCAGAAATTGTCCGCAATTGAGAAAACCCCAGAGTTTCAAAAATCGCTAAGAGATGCTTAATGTTTTATTATTTGACTTTTATATGTTCTAAAACCGCTATTGTATGATTAATCGAAAATTAAAATTATTTTTTAAGCAATAAAACTTAAATAAAAATTGTGTACACCTGTATCCAGTGTTTATTACATTCTTGTGAAAAAAATCTATTACAAAAGTTACTTTTGTTTGCGATTACATGTAATTTATTTTTCAATGTGACGTTATTGGACATTTCAGAATTCCGGGTGGGGAGGGGGGATTGCACTATTTGACTATTAAAAGCATAAAATCTCAAAATCTTTCAGAGGGACATTTCAATGATCTGGGAGATGCCCCCCCCCCCCCCCAGGGCAACCTCCTGAATTCAACACTGAATGTGGGTGGGGGGGGGAGTCCCCAGCCCACTCTCTACGTTTATCTGAGATCACAAAATTTGTTTCACATTGCCCTGATAAATTTAGAGGCCTTTTTACTTTTTTTTTTCATTTTTTTTCTCGTTAAAAAATACTTTTCATCCTTTATCACCGAAAATATTGTCCGCTATTCGGAATCTCCGTTATTCAGAGGTTAAATATACAAAAATGTAGATTTCGGGAATGGAGACTAGAAAGCTGTGCGTTAAATAGAGGTTTCAGCTATTTGGGAGTGTCCGTTATGGAAATTCTACTGTATTTAGTATTCAGGGTTCGTACGGGTGCCGTTATTTTCCAGGAAAGAAAATATTGATACAAGAGAAATACCAGGAACCGTATAAGCCCCGCTGTTATCTGAAACACTTAATTATCGAACAGTAAAATATGTTATTTCAACAATTTTTCACTTACATTTAAGATTATTATGCCGGCACTGGGCCACAACGGATACGAAAGTTTTATTACATCAGCAAATAAACGTGGGCTCTATTTTACAAATTATCTCCAGTGACTGGAAGAAAAGACATTATAATATTTTTGAGCAATTTATTCAAATTCCGGTTTATTTAGTAGCCGCTTTAAAGAATTTCAGACATTGCTTGTAGTTTACTTCTCAAATAATGTTTAAATGTGGAAAAATTCATTGAAACTACAAGATTAATAAAGCCTTTCAGATATTACAATCTGAAATCAACGTTCGACATTAATTCATAATTTACGACACATAAAAAACAATTAATATTTTCGCAAAAAATTACTATTGCAGACCAGTGAGATGTAAAATATAAAAATTAAATTAAAAATTTTACCGAAATTGTATTGGCATCTTTGTTACGATCTAACATACATGCAGGAAAATGGTACGTTCCGAAAAAAATGTCACCGCACTCTATTAACTGTGCTACAAATTATCGGATAAAAATGCTTCTGGAACCACACACTTGGGATTAACAATTATTAATTGTTATTATAATTAAATTTTGTTCATGTGGTGGTCTATTTATAGAAACTATAGCAAACTTTTAAATACACATTACTATCATCTAATTTTTAATCTTTCGTCACCGGTTTTTTAAAAGGGAAAAATTTGCCTAATTGAATCACGAAAATGCTCGGATTAAACAAGGCAAAGTTTAGAATAAAAATTTATTGTTGAGAATAATCAATGATTCTGAACAACCTTATGCGGCACGTTTACCGGTTGCTCTTCCCCAAGGGATTAACAGATTTTGGAACTAAACAGAATTTTTCAGTACAATAAACAAATTTTTCCCTACTATTCTAGTTAATAGCTTTCTATGCAAAATTAATAGATTTTTTTTAACAGAGCATAGTAGTTTTCATTTCAAATTTGCGTTTTTGTGAGTGTAGCAGAATTTGACTTCTGCATCCCCCCCCCCCGGGTTTTCCCGATTCCGGCCGGAGCCATTTTCTCTTAGTGGACTGGAACTTGTCCATTGTCGATGGCATTTTTTTGGGGGGGGGGTGTAGGATATGAAAAATGAATACTAGCGATATTCTATATTTGGAATGGCACCTTTTAATATTTTTTGTAATTAATAAACTATGCAGAAATAATTCTAAAAATCTCTTTATTCTTATGAAACTTCAAAGTTATGATTTTTCTAACTTCTTTCTCTTTTGTTTTTTAAACTGCATTAATTTCTTTTATGAATCTTTATTTGTATACAATAATCTCAGTATCAATAATATTGCTATTTTGTATTTCAATGCTAGAACACTTTAGTCTAATATATGCTGTAATGTTTTTGCATTACATGAGAGTTTGACGTGAATCAGATTCTCTCAAGTTATAATAAGATTTTATCACGCATTTATTGAGTATTTAATTAATGTAATAGTTTCAAATATTTGCATATGCTTAATATTTACGTTTTTACCAAACAATAGCATCATGAAAGGCAACGTGCCTCGTGCAAAGATTCTTCATGCCATTTGATATGAACTCGAAGCATATAAACAGACAACCTTCACAACTAGTTTTGTAGAATTCGCAGAAAAAACGTACCAAGATCAATTGACAACGAGCTTTCTTATTATTCTTCAACTTGCTTGACGGTTCTCGTCTAAAATTACTTTTTAGTAACTATATTATTTAAAATTTTGAATTTAGTTATGTATTTTTTATATTCAATGGAATTTGTTGGAGAAGATTTGAGATTATTTTTGAATATTTGAGCGTATTTCAACAAAGTACCGTGCATTTTTAAAATCCGCTCACATTTCTAAAATTTATAATAAAAGAACAATTTTTCGCATTGGAGTGCGGTTTGCAGCGTAAGAAGTAAAGAAGGGTTTTTTTGTTTTGAGAAAGGAAAAATATAATTCAAATATTTCCTGATATATGACGCTATTAAGGTCCATGTTATTAAGAAACATAAAAAGTATTGTTGTACTTCAGGTAATCATTTGCACTTGACATTTGCATAAACTATAATATTATAGTATACTAGCGGCCTTCGCCCGCTACGCTGGTCGGTTTATCTAAAGAAATCTTGAAGAAGTAGTTAGATAAGGTTCAGACATACATTAAAAAAAAAAAAAAAGCAAGTCGATCATTCAAAAAACGTTGGGAAATATCAAATATTTACTGTAATTTTTTAAGAAAAACAAAGTTTCGAAAAAAAAAATTAAATCGAAAAAAAAATTACACTGACATATTAATGCAAGGAAATTTTCCCAGAGAGAAAATTCGCCTTGAATACAATATTTCAAATTCTTTTAATTGCTTATAGGCGTTAATGCCAACATAGTGAAAAAAAATTCCATGCTGGGAATCGAACCCGTGCCATCAGTATGGCGCACTGACGTTCTACCGACTAAACCACATGGAACGACAGCCAGCTTGAAACTTTCTCATACTTAAGTAGACTGGCGAAAACATAACGATAGCGCGTTTTAAAATCGCACAGTGACATCTATTGGATTTTATATGTACTAAAAAACGTTATGTACTAAAAAACGTGAGCAGCGCACCTAATAGTTTCTTTTGTTTCTTTTTGTTACTTTTTTGTCTGTTGTCCGATTTTGATGAAACAAAGCCTATACACTGCCCGGGAGTGTGCATTCTTCATTAGTGAAAACCGCATAAAAATCCATTCAGTAGTTACGAAGATAACCTCGAACAAACAGACAGACAGACAGACAGACAGACAGACAGACAAAAAATTCAAAAAAAATTTTTTTGTGTTTCATTGGTTTTCTTTTATCGCCCTGACTCCATTTTTGTCAATTATCTTCAATGTACAGACACACCGGGTCCTACTGTTTTATTATATGTATAGATTATTTTAACAGGTATACAGCATGTTATCGTAAAATGTTCGTTGCCGCTCACGGGAAAACGCGTGATATGGCGCCAACGTTAAGGGGCCACTCACGCGCCAGCACGTGATGTGGGGTGTTGTCCAATAGCCAGTCGCGCGCTAGCGCGGGAAACACTTTCACTGATTCTTTGTTATAAAAATAAATCGGCTTGTGGGAAAAACCCACATTTACAGAGAGACATTAACTATCATCACATCTTCATGAAAGCGGCAGGAAACGTGTTAACATATTATAGTGTGTTACCTTGATAAGCAAATGGTACGTTATTATAACGTGTTATAGTATATTATCATAAAATGTCTAATATATTCTGTTATATAGAAGTCTATAATTTCCAACTGAAATGATTTTTTTAATTTCTCATAATAATGGTAGGTCTCATTTAAATTAAAACATAATATATTATTATCAGAAATTAAAAGCATAATATATTATTCTAGAAATTATTGTCAGATTGGAATATCCTCACTTCATAAATGTTGATTTAAGAACACGGCGAAAAATAATATTGCATATTCAAAAAGTAAAACAAAATTTGTTTGATAACATGGACAAAATTGCATAGCAGAAAATTGCAACTCAATAACTTATTAATCAAATAGAGATTGGAATCAAATTATAATATCACAATTTTATCCATTTTATTCAGTAAGTTATTAGTAAATTGTGAAATACGTATCTATGCAACATTGTACGAATAATTCGCTAATACTTTTTTTATAACTTTTATACAATTTAATATTAATTACTATTAGCTTATAATCGTTAAATAATTAATAACGTTTTAATTTGCAACTCTACGCACATATAACGTTGCTTGATTTAATAAAAGGAACTTATTGAATTCTACTTTACGAAAGTGTAAACATATTTTTCATCGTTTTCCTAAATAAAAATGTTATAAGGCATGGATACTCTTACAATAATTTATGGAAACCCTCTATACTATACTTCCCATGGGTAGTTGACACATTTTGAGATTTCCCATCTTGTTGAAACATTACATTAAATGTACTTAAAGAACTATAAATATTTCAACTTACAATAATTTTACAAGGTAAAACTTATTAGGATGAGCGAAACGAATCCTCTACTAGGCCACTCAAATTACATTTTGTCGTACGCCTTACAAAAAAACTATTCAGTATTTTGATTTGAAATTAAACACAAAAATAAATTATGATCTGTAGATTTGCACAATATAATTTTTTTTACAGTAAAACGTTAAAAAAATTATTATTTAAATTAATTTATTTTACATGCATTTCCAATACGGACGCATTTTAGCAAATAAATAAAAAATGAAACGCGTATATTTTCAGAAAAAAATATAAATCATGGAGTAAATAATTATAGATAGAATCATGATTAATTTAATAAATAAAATATGTTTTCATTATTCAGCAAAATCGTTTGCACAGATGACACTTAAACATTTAAAAAAAAATTGTATTGTGGATTTTTTTTTTTTTTTTTTGTAAAGTGGCAACAAAAGAATTGTAAACAAATAAAATTAATTGTTAAATTTGATATATAAATAAAAAATTAAAAGAATTGAAGCGTGAAGTTGTTGCCTCGATTCAAGCTCTTTATAAATATACTAAAGCTAAGTTGGCCGATTCAGAAACGACAAATTGACTTTAACCATTTCTTACTTTATCATTTGGATCTAAAGTAAGGTTACGTTCTTATTTGTGGACCGAAAAAGGGACTTTAGACTTTGTTGCACGTAATAAAGAAAATCACAAGCCACCAGACAAGATATCGCGAATAATCATGGACAAATTTGAATACTACAATAATTTAACTTATAAGAATTGGTGCGTACCAATTCCCCCAATAATTAAATTCTGGAAAAATGGAAGCATAAATTGCTCAAGGAAAGAATTTCTTCTGGAGTTAGCTTTTGCTGTTACAACTCATAAATCCCAAGGTTTAACATTAGATGAAGCAGTTGTAGATATTGAGGATATATAGACACCAGTTGGCTTAAAAACGTACGCAACGTTGTCGCGAGTGAAAATCCTTCAAAATTAATCATTCAGTAGAAATTTTCCTTACGAAAAATTCTACAATATAAAAAATTCTGATACGCTAACATGTATAAAAACGAAGAAATTTGAAAAAAAAAAGTTTCACAGTTAAAAATTCATAGTATCAACGAGAGCAGATTTCAAATGTTTTTCCAGAAAATAGGATTTCGACGAAGTAACTTTCTTCAAGCTCTCTTCAAATATATTATTCTAAAATAGCTATCAAAGATTATTTGATGTTAATTACGAAGATTGGAAAAATGTATATTTCAAACAACTTTAAAAAACACCAGTGGTTACTGGAAATTGTAAAAACATCTTTAAAGAGCTTTTAGTTGAAAATTTAAAAATATTTTGTAAAAGTTTGCTTTGAAAATATTTTATTATGCCAGTCTTACATCATAAATAAAAAAATTAAAATGCGCCAAAACATAAAATAACGTTTTTGTTTAATAAAGATGCAAAAATAATATTAAAAAATATTTTTACTTTCAAATATCGGTTTTATAAAATAATGCTTCGCGAATCCAAACAAAGCATGGCTTTTGCTAGTGTCAAATAAATTACATTATAAGAAAATATGCATGATTATATGCAATATATGAGATATATATATATTATTGAATAAAAAAGCCATTAAGGAAATAAGTGTTTCCATTTTACGCCCAGTTTCATAAAATATCTTTCAGCTATTTAATCGCAATAGAAATCTATGATCAAATATAATTTCCTAGTTTTTATGGAAATTGATCCACAGGGTTTTTTTTTTTTTTTTTTTTTTTTTTTTTTTTTACTTTCATAATTTTTTTAACTAAAAAATGTAAAACGTACTTGAATGTACGCATGGAAATTTGCATCTGTTCTACTGGAAAAGCTTCTTCTCTCAACGTTGTCTACATCATCCAAAACACAACCACCAGCTTTACTACTATATTCTTGTTTACTTTCGCTTGTATGTTTGACTTCTAATTACGTGTGACTATATACATGATGAAGGATGATTTATATGATTCGAAACGGCATTGACATGTTTATTTTGATATTTTTTTGCGAAGAAAGTGATATAGTAATAAACATGTTTTATGATAAATTATATATGTCATCAATGTAAGACTTCCTATGGGGAAGTAATTTATAATATGTATTTCAAACAAATGTTAGTACCTCTGCGATCCGCAGTTGAGTTGTTGGCAGGGTTCTCGTTGCCACTCGCCATTGCGAAAAATCACGAAATAATGCTTCATATGGCGAGTAAATGAACAATCAGACTCGCCAAATTGCGAATGCTCAATTTCTGTTCTTATTTTGTGTGTGGTTATAGTTGAGATTCCTATCTAAGTTACTATACGATTTATGTCGTTTCTTCTCCTCAATTGCACCGTGGCCTTTACATTATTATTTATAGAGATACAGACTCAACAAAAATTCAGTTTAGCAACAGCCAAAGACGCAGGCAAGAAAGTATTTCTCTTTTGTCAGTTTATCACTATTAAATGTTGCCGGTATATATATATAGTATTATATCTTGCCGGTAAAATTAAAACCAAAGTTACTCGCATCAATCGTTAAACCGAGAAAAGTTTTGGTTAAATGCAGAATTGAATTTGCCATTTACCGTATTGCAAAGTATCATTGGTCAATCATCAATGTTTTCTATCGGTTATAGACAAAATTTTATGGCAATTAACCGCTAAAAGAATGTTTGAAATATTTAGACATTTAAAAAGCATTTATTTTTATTATTAATAGTTTTTTAGAGTGTAGTAGCATTTCTATTTTCTAAATAATGACAAAAAATTAAGATTTTTTTTTTAAAAAAGGATACAATAAGGGGTTAAAGGTAGATGTTTCAGTGTTTCACAACAAATATATTTTGCAAACATTTTTTCCCTTTGGCTACTGTTTTTTATTTCTTATTCGCCAAATCGCTAATGTTGCTCAGAATCCAGCGAGAACCTTGATCGTTGGAAATCCCTGATATACAATTTTAAAGATGCTGAATTGTAGGAAAGTATTCACACCAATCAGATCTTATATTAGGCACTGTACTTGTGATTTTCTGCTTTCAGGCTTTCCACTATTCACGCAAAGCATGAAGTTCAACTGTTTGAACGCAAAAACCTAACAAAAAACCTAAAAAAACCTAACCCTGTAATAACCTAATTTATTAGAGAAATTTACGGAGGGAAAAAAGTCTCCGTTATTTAGTGTGAGTGTTGCATTTATTTTAGAATCGATGTCTTTAATACGATTACTATTCAAGCGAAATTTTAAGTGACAAAATTTTATGCATACACATTTATGTATATTCCACTTATCTTTGAGTATATATCATAGCTGTCAAAATTTCCTAATTTATAGTACCACTATTCTGAAATAGAAATATTTCCTTCATCGAATAAAGAAAACGCTGTGATTAAATAAGAAGAAAAGTACTATTCGAAAATAATAGTACTCAAAAATGGAATGTGTAGCATCTATAAAATAGTGATTTCTAAAGTTTCTAATTTTAAAAAATGCCGTTTTGTTTACTCTTTCTACGTTTGTAATTTTATTTCCCTTATGAAATGTAATGGAAACAATATATAAAATTTTGTTTTACTTGTTTTAAAAAATATGCTCACTATGTGGTGAAAAATACTTTTAACAGTAAATTTGTAAATTTTCAGTTAAAAATTCCAAGCGTCTATTTTGTCTATATTATGGCTTTTTAAGCTTAAATACCTATGGTTTGGTTTATTTTGTGAAGGCCAATTATCATAACGAGGGATATAGGCACTTATGAATGTATGCCCTCCGTCGGGGGTCTTTCTAAGGGAACCTAACCCTTATTTACGCAAGGAAATCCAAGGTTCGAAGAAAACCACGGAAAACTCCGAACGGTTAGGCCGACGGTCGCGATTGGGTTCGAACCCAGCACCTACCGTCTATGAGTTTAGAGGCCAGAACCTCTCAGCTACGGGTGGCGCTTAAATACCTATAATTTTTTAACTATTTATTAAATAATTTTGAATATGAATGCTGTATACCAAGCTTAAATTTACTTGTAAATTTATACTCATTAATAGACTTTTATTAACCAAATTTCGCTGATATCAGTTAAAGAAGAAGTTCAGCTAGACTCACGAGACTTTAATTTCGATTTTATATTTTGCTTACCGTTAGGCAACTTGATACTAACCGGGTGCAGCTGGTCTACTTCTATATGAAGTCGATTAAATCTGCAACCCATAGTGAGATCATATCTGATATTTTTTTCGTATTTTCTCTCAAATCCGCACTCCCGCATTTAATGGATAACTTGACCTGAAATTACTCCGTGGAGCCACTTATTGTGCCGAAAGAAAAAGTGAACAACCTTGGAAATACTTGGAGATATTTATGAGGGAACAGGTTTAGTTTTGGAGGCTGTTGTACACATTTGGTTTGCATGTTTGGAGCTGCTCCGTGTCGGCCTGTATCAATGTTAGCAAATACCTCATTCAAACAATGCTGCACCTACTCTTCAACTTTAATGTTTGATTTAGTTTTCTCTTCACGTCCTTTTTACATCATAAGTAGAGCGGGATTTTAATTTTATTTTTCAAAGTGTCGTACTCAAAAAATGTCCCTTATATTTTGAATATGAGGTATGTTGTCGCGAGTTTTTATTTTTTTTATTATTCCCGTACGGTGTGCTTTTACAAAAAAAAAAAAAAAAAAAAGAAAAAAGAAAAGAAAAGAAAAGAAAAGAAAAAAAGAGTGCGACTTGTATAATTTATCACTTCCTGAAACCTCCATCACTAAACGTAAAGGGGACGGGTATGCATCTCTATTAAATGTAAATGAGACAAGTAATGATTTTCGGTTCCTTACAGGGTAAAAAAGAAACAATATTTTCCAAGGTGATTTGATTGTTTTAATGTAAATTTATATCAATATATACCGTTCCTATTATTTATTTTTTGTATGGAAATTGTTTAAACGTATTATAATAATCAAAAATATAAATTTATATTACAAAAATTTAAATGTGCTCTTGTTCTACAATTTTGGTCTTCTAATTTGATATGAAGCGCTCATAACACCACCATAGTTTTTACTTAAAATTTCCTTTATTTTTCCCAATTTAACACTATATAAATAATGATAGTGTCGTGTGCACTTCATACCAATAAATAAATAAATAAATAAAAATAAAAAAATGAATAAATTAAAAAAAATTCATTTAAAATTTATTAAAACATGCTAATACGATATTTCTATTCTTGTACACTATATGGGCATTGATTATTAGACACTTGCGATTTTAAGGCATTTTACTAAATATCTAGAAAAATACATGAGGAATCATCTCGAAACTCTTAGTGTATAAATATAATAGTATACGTCATACATCTCCGTGAAGATTTTTTCCCGAAACTCCATAGGGGACCGTCAACAAATTAAAAAAGAATGAATATCTTTTGAATAACCCTGTCAAAACTAATGTAGCAAAAGCGCTCAAACTCTAGATTATGATTGAATGCCTTATTTTAATAGACTGTGTTCATTTTTATGCAAATATCATGCATACTCGCAGAGTAATTAAGGTTTTTATAAAAATGGTCCCAAATTTTTCCAAGTTTTTCCCTTATAATTTTCAGAGTTCTTAATATAAAATAATATTTTTTTTCAGAAAATATGACAAACAACATTGCACACAGTACCCTGTAATCGGAATTAAAAAATAATAAAAACTGTATGAAAAATGAGTAGGTTTACTAAATAATTTTTTACTGCGCATGCGTCAAAGATATCAAAATTTCATTTGCATATTATGTTAGCAAAATGTATAGAGCAACTTTTGTAAAAGTCTCAAAATCATAGCTTGAAAATTCTGAAAGAAATCGTCTATAGAAAAAGGACAAAATCCGTTGTTTCCAAAATGAAGCAAAAAAAATGAGGGATTTTATCCAAATGTAGTAGTACATCCCGTATTGTGTATTCTGTATTGACTTTAATCAATGATTATATGGATACAACCCCTCTTGTTTTTGATTCATTTTGAGAATAACGGATTTTCAACTAATTCAATTGACGATTATTTTCAGAATTTTCAAGTTATGATTTTGTGACTTTCACAAAAGTTGCTCTATACATTTAGCTAACATAATATGCAAATGAAATTTTGATATCGTTGACGCATGGGCAGTAAAAAATTATTTAGTAAACCAACTCATTTTGTATACAATTTTCATTATTTTTTAATTCTGATTACAGGGTACTGTGTGCAATGTTGTTTGTCATATTTCCTGAAAAAAATATTATTTTATATTAAGAACTCTGAAAATTATAAGGAAAAAACTTGGAAAAATTTGGGACCATTTTTATAAAAACCTTAATTACTCTGCGAGTATGCATGCTATTTGCATAAAAATGAACACAGTGTATTACAATAAGGCATTCAATCATAATCTAGAGTTTGAGTGCTTTTGCTACATTAGTTTTGACAGGGTTATTCAAACGATATTCATTCTTTTTTAATTTGTTGACGGTCCCCTTTGGAGTTTCGGGGAAAAATCTTCACGGAGATGTATGACTTATACTATTATATTTATACACTAAGAGTTTCGAAATGATTCCTCATGTATTTTTCTAGATATTTAACAAAATGTCTAAAATCGCAAGTGTTTAATAATCAATGGCCATATAGTGTATATCATATTTAAAAGAATCTTCAAACAAAACAAGCAATAAATATACATCTTAATTTATATTAAATAAATCAAAACATTTTTGAAAAAAACTAATAAAATTCTTGCCCTTAGCTTTAGGGATTGAAAATTGATGTTCATCTCGAAAAATATTACTAATGAGGGATAAAAATATTTTGATATAAATATCCTGATTTATTCTCGAAATTTTCATTATTTGGATATTACGCCATATGACCAATGAAGACCAGTCACTTCCAATTTAAAACATTTTGTTTAATATCTTATAAAAATACATGACGAATTATCCTGAAACTCCAAATGTGTAAACAGAATAGTGTATGTCATTTATTTCCGTGAAAAAAAAGTCCCGAATCACCATAGGAGACCGGCAACAAATTAGAAAAGAACAAATATCTTTTGTATAATTCCGCAAAAACTATTTCAGTAAAAGCGTTCAAACTGTATAATATGATTAAGAGCCTTATTATAATAAACTGTATTCATTTTCACGACGACAGCATGTATAGTCGTAGAGAAATTAAGGTTTTTATAAAACAGTTCGGAATTTCGCAAAGCTTTTTTCTTATAATTTGCACAGTTTTTAGTATTAAAAAATTTTTCTTTTGAGAAAATATGGCAAACAATATTATAGATAATGCCCTACAAACAAATTTTCAAAGAATAAAAATTGGAACTTATGCTAAACTGCATTGAGTTTATTAAGAAATGTTTGTAGAATATAGATAAGATGATATACAGAGCCACGCAAAGAATTGGATGTATGGTCGCCTATGGCTGATAATTTCTGGAAATGTAATTTCTGTAGTCTTAAGTGTGTTTTAGTTTGAACTAAATTTTAGCTAAATACTGGCGTATAATAAAGGTATTAGTTAAGCTACAGGGCTGAACAAAAGTATACAAGCTTGTTTCTTTTCATTAATATAAATTGCTGACAGAGAAATTTCAAACTATTACGCGTTTTCATGCTAAACTAAATCTTTGCATTATATAGTATATCAACCGACAATTGAACCACACGGCTGTTCAAAAGTATTAGAATCATATTTGGCTATGGAAAATGAGACTTTATTACATTAAATAGCGGAGTTTTGTTAAAGATTTCAGCAATTGTTGGAATGTGTTTATAATAATCTATGGATAATGCATGATTTCTTTGTTTAATTTGTTGGCCCTTATGGGATGTCTGGTTTTGTTTTGTTTTGTTTTGTTTGAGACGGCCGATTATCAACACGAGGGATATAGACCCTAGGGATGTTCCCTCAATGGGCGGACGACGGCTTTCTAAGGAAACCTAACCACTATTTACGCAAGGAAATCCAAGGTTCAAATAAAACCACGGAAAACTCCGAATGATTAGGTTGACGGGCAAGATTAGGATTGAACCCAATAACTCCCAGCTACCAGATTCGAGAGCAGAACCTCTTGGCCACTGGTGCGGCTATGGGATTTCTGGAAAAAGCCGTCGCGGATATATATGACATATACACTATATTGTGAATGATGACGGGTCACTAGCAATTGTATATGTTTTGTTAAATATTTAGAAAATTCTTGAGGAATTATCCAGAAACTCCAGTTATGTAAACAGAATAGTATATAAGAATAATTTATAAGACTATTATTCAATCGGTAAATTAATTATAACAGGTGTATATTTTCCAAGTGGTTGAAAACAGTCCGGGCCAGAATTCGAAACAGAGATATAAATTTATTTTATGTTAAATTTATTTTAAATATTTTAATAGAACTCTTTGAATTTTGAATTTTAAATATTGCATAGAATTCAGTGTTTTGTTTCTTCTAAAAAGTGTTTTAAAGTTCTTATTTTAAAGTTCAATTTAAAAAAAAGAAACAAACAAACAAAAATCCATAGCTTGAATGATTTCATAGATAAAAAGGTACATCGATTTAAAATGATTTATTTTACAAAAAAAACGTAAATATAAACAAGTGTTCAGCCATTTTGAGAAACGTGACACTGATCCGTTAAATATGTTGTCACGACTTTAATATCAAGAAACAAAAACTCGTTTCGTGGGTATATTTTTAGAGAATTTACAGATTCCGAAATTGCAGGGAAAAATATTTTCAATTTTCTGGTTGAACCTTCCATTAATTAATTAATTACAGGACTGTAAAAATGTATAGAAGATGATGTTGCTGAAATATGTTTATGCCGGCTTCAAATCTTAATTCCCTTTCAATCGTAATACTTTTAACAGCCTCTGTAATTAGAGTTTCAGTTACACTTAGACTAGAAAATAGGTTTCTACTTAAACCTTAAGCGGTAACCATGGGTCACTAGTGCCTCGGTCAAATTTTCTTTCCTTGCTAGCTTAGAGGAGAGAGTGGGGGGCGGGACTAAACTACCCTGAAAAAAATAGTACACTAGTAGGCTATTAGCTCCCGAAACGCCGATGTTTTAGTGCGTTCACAGCCGACGTAAGAGCCAGTCAAAATTTCGAAAAGGCACGAGTGACCCAGGGTTACCATTTACGTTGACGAAAAGTGTAAGGTAAGAAAAAATTTGTTTGGTTAGGAATTTATGCTTTTTTCATAAAAATTCGATACATCACACTCACTTGGGTTTCCGAACCTTACTTTTTATGCAAACACGTGTTTATGAAATTGTTTGGTGCTGCGGCAAGTGTCACAGACCTGTATGCGAGGAGCACAGACATCAAATCTGTTTCGATTGTTTATAAATGATGATATCAGTGTTGCTGTAATTTTTCATTATTATATTTTTTGCTTAATTAAATAAAGTTTGATAATTAACATCATTTTCATAAATAAAATTGATTAAAAACTAATAAAATTTCTATTTCATTGTAAATTGTACCTATTTATAAGTTTAAAAAACGTCATTTTTATGCTCAAAACTTAAGCAATTTTTTTAATTTATACCGGCTATTTTTTTTTTTTTTTTTTTTTTTTTTTTTTTTGTGAAAGTACTATTCTTGATCTTCAATTTCCCGTTTGAAACAGCAAAAAATGTCAATTCTATCTAAAGATATGATTTTTTAAAGAAAATGTGCATTTTTCACATTTTTATTTGTTTATTTAAACATATTGTTTAAACAAATTAATAAATCAGCAATATTGTGACTGATTCTTGTTCAAGGGTAGTTGATGTAATATCATGAATTTTATAAGAATTTTTAAAGCACTTTAAACCACTTTTTACAGCTCTAAGCACGAGTGACCCATGATTACCGTTTAAAGGTGCCGAAAAACACGTTACCGTTTAAGGGTTAATGTACCGTCAACGAAGAGAAAACATAATTTCTACTCTTTCATTAGGAGTTTAGCTTAGGATTGTCAAATTAAATGATTTTGTTTTAAATCTTAATAGGGTAAACTATGGTGTATGGTTTATTTATTTATTTAATTTTTTTGTTATCACAATATTCCATTTTTAATTTATGTATTTATTATTATTATCATATTGACGATAATTATTTTTATATTTTCCCTTTTCATTTTGCTATCCAATTTGGTAGATGTGAAGTACCTTGTTTTTGATGTTTCTTCTTCATTTGGTTTGGTTTTGTATGTGTTGGTAGTCCCAAATTCGTATTGTTTTACTTTTTCATGGCAAATACGAAAATGAAACCACACACTTCATTTGTGGTTCCAAATTATTTGGGACCTAATGATTCTGCTCTGATTCTACAAATTATATTTGTTTTCATTTTAATTATTTATTTTTTCCCTCCACGTTCAATGTGCTATAAGTTATTAAATTCAATGGTTCTTATATTGTAATACGATTAATGGTTTTATATACCGGGTGTCCCAAAAATGACTGATGGATTTTAAAATTCAATAATTTGCAAACGGTGACAGCTATTTAAAAATTTCTTGCCGGAGGGTTATGTATAATGTCAGGAGTTTTTTTTTTTACCGTAATTTTTTATTTTAGTTAGCATCTCAAACAATAAATGGCGCTGACGACGATTGAAGGCCAGGTCGAAGCTTCACTCAGCACTGATCACCTGGCCTTCAATCACCGTCAGCGCCACCTATTGTTTGTGATGCGAACTAAAATAAAAATTACGGTAAAAAAACTCCTGACATTTTACATAAACCTCCTGCAAATTTTTTTTAAATAGCTGTCACTAGATCGTTTGCAAGTTATTGAATTTTAAAATCCATCAGTAATTTTTGTGATACTCGGTATATATATATATATATATATATATATATATATATATATATGAATCTGGAAATGTTTACACAATTTTCAAAAAACTACGTGTACGTGTTTATAAAGTAATATATAATGTCATGGTGCATAAATGGTACGAGATTCCTTATAGTTTTGCTGCATTTAGGACATATTTGGCATTTTACTAAATAAGTATATATTTTAATATAATTTAGACATATTTAAAAAAAGTAATATTAAAATGATTGAACACCGTGCCTTTAATTCAAAAATTAATTCTTTTGTAGAAATCAAATCATTATTTGTACTATAAGCAAACGATATATAATTGCCATTTATAGTTTTTTTTTTTTTTTTTTTTTTTTTTTTGCGTATTTACAGTAAGACAAGCTGGAGTAACTGGACCAACGATGTACGTGGGCCATAGGCTATTTTCTAAATATCGTAAATAACTTTAAAGTTTTTGATATAGTGAATATTTTACCTCCACCTCTACTTCTTAAAACAACATGTGTTAACTCAATCATACTGTGTCTTTTCTAGGATAGGTTACCGAGAACTCAGGCTTCTTTTTTAAAAAACAACATGTAAAAACAATTTGGATGAACTTCTTTGGGTTTATTTTAAAATAGGTAAGTGCTTTTATCAAACAACCTTTTTTTAAATACTAGTCATATAAAAAAACATTATTACATTAATATTACTATACATATTTACTTGATATTTCAAATTTAAGGCCGGCGTTCTAGTAACCCGACAAATTTTTCAAGAGTGGGGTAACTGGACCATGCAGGATCCAGTTACCCCAACAGTTATAAATATATTTCTTTAGTTTCTCTAACTATTAGAATAAATTTCTCCATTTTTTTTTCAGTAAGGGAGATTATATATTATTAAAATTACATAATAAAATTTCTGGAAAAGCAAGTCCGCGGGTATTAAACAAATTTTCTTAAGTGAGATACCTAAACCTCGAAACTTTACGGTACAAATGAAGAGGGGTATATGGGTACATATGACAAAGTGAAATTATTACAAAACTATCGATGTCAATAAAAAAAATAGCTTTGTTCGATATAAAAAATGGTTACATTCTCCACAGATTTATTGGGCTTATTGAATTTCCCTTGAGGTAAATAAAAAGGAGAAAGATATATTAAAGTACTTATGTACCCGT
Source organism: Maratus speculifer (assembly GCA_964019185.1). Taxonomy (NCBI): domain Eukaryota; kingdom Metazoa; phylum Arthropoda; class Arachnida; order Araneae; family Salticidae; genus Maratus; species Maratus speculifer. Next base: position 186,842,993 of record OZ025299.1, read on the forward strand.
TTGTTCATTGATTTATCTTGTTTATTTTTTTCCTAAATTACAATGTAACTTTTGTACTTATTACCTATGCTAAAGTACATATGTACTTACTTAATTCTTATATTTTTTTCATAAATAAATATAATAATTTCACGCTTGGTACTTTTTTTAGACTCTATGATAGCAAGTTATATCACTCTTTAGGTGATATATAATTTGTATGATCTATGTGATTTAATTTTTTTAAAGTTACTTATATTTTTCTAAACCAGATCTGATAACCTATTTCAATTACCCCTTACTTATGGGGCAACTGGACTCATGAAAAAGAGAGATGAAATATGTATATATATATTAGACATTAAAATGTAATTTTAAAAGTATTTGTCTGCAAGAGCGAACCTAACTGAACACATTTATAAAAGTTCAGAGATTAGTTCAAGTGAACATTGCTTTCGGAAGCTGAATTGACAAAATCCTTAGAGTTACATAGTGAAATCATGACCCAGTTGCTCCATGTAACCTTAGTTAAAAAACTAAATGAGAAATCTAAATTACTTCAATTTGACAAAGCATTTTGTATATCTCATTTCATCGTAATGAGATTTAATTGCTATCGGATTTTGAAATAATTACCAATGTGTTAAAATACTTAAGATTACAAATTGAAACACGTATTAATGAGCTAATTAATATATTATAAACTTAATTTTATAATAACTTACTTTATAAAAAAAAAACTTTGAGATATATAGTATTAAATAAATTAAAATTAAATTACACATTTTTTTTTTTGACATTCGTACTTTAAACACGTTAAACATTAACTATGTAAAAGGCAAGAAACAACATTAATAGATATACTTAATAAATAATTCATTTTGGACTTTCAAATTCATTTTTTACAATATTAAAATATGAAAGCATTAAAACAAGTTTCACTAAAACATATAATATCATAAAACATAATTTTTCTTTTAATTAAAAACACTAGATATTGAAAAAAATATATAGAAAGGCACTCCATGCGCTTTCAGCTAATGCTGAGCCATTGTCAATGGCTTCTCTAATTTCTAATTATATGCGTTGTCATTTCAATTTTTGGAGATTCCCCCTTTCACCCCCTCTAAACATACCCATATTTTCATCAAAAAGTGCCAAAATGTACAGAAAAATAGATTCGCCCTTTTCTCATATATCCAACCGTAAAAAGGGGAATTTGTTAAAAAATTTGCCCTCTTGACATTCATGGCTAGTTCGGTATATTGACCAGGGGATGTGTTAGAAGTAATTTTTTATTGGGCGCTTTCAAATGACAAGCGTTACTTCTTCGAATTTTCGAATTGACCTTCGGCTCCCTCCCCACTAAAGGTTAAACCACATGCTTTTGTCAAATTACCCCAAAGTAATAAGATGTGGATTCATCTGTTTTTCCCCCATAACCAATCCTTTAATAAAATTGTTGGAATACTATCGCACTATTTTTTTCTTAGACTATATACATAAAAAATAGAATTAATAAAATTAATTAATTTTGAATGTGACATTGAACATTTTTTACATTATTTGTCCCGAAAGAAAATGTGATGATTTCAATGTACATAACTAATATTGCTTAAAAACTCCACTAAAATGCATCCAGAGAATTGCCAATATAGAATGAATATTTTAATTAAACTGAAATAATATTTTATAAACTTTCTAATGTTTCTACATTATTGTTATTATATTTAAAAGATATCTAGTTCTATAATTAAAAAGAAAAAAAATCACAATACGGTTTTACACTGAAACAACTTTCTATGTATATCTAGAAAATAAGATACTGATGTATTATTGAACCAACGTTCCTTTAATCCCATGAAAAATAAATAGATATTAAAAATTTACTAGTTTTATTTTACATAAGAGAAATTTTTAGACATATTAATTAGCATCAACACTCGCGAAAACCTTGTTTAAAACTGAAAATTACTGATAAAAGCATGAAGAAATTTATTCTAAAAATTAATTTTTTGAAAATATTTCAAAAGCATTTGAAAGTATTGTTAGGTATTTAGTCAATTAGTTGAAGAAATATGATGAAGACTCGTCATCTCTTTAAGCTTTGTGACACAAAAGCTCTATTGTACTGATTAAAACTTTTGCGTAACGATTAACTGAATTTTTAAAACATTTTTAAATGCAAAAATTCTCAAAAATCTTAGTTGTTAAGTATGTTAGTACGTGCTGTTATTAACTAGTAATTTTGTAATACGCTATATTTTTAAATATCCTGGATTATAAGATGGTTCGTTGAAATTCAGCTTATTTGGCATTTCTTCACATTTGATTAATTATAATCATATTTAATTTAACATGTTCCGCCTGACCGCCGAGAAAAAGGGGCAAAATTTTAATGTTGTTTTCTCTCTATTATTTTAAATTGGTAAAGAAACATGTTTTTCCAACATAATATGAGAAATATTATTACAAACAGGGATATACAAGCCTGGAGAATATTAATCAAAAACTATTATTTTTAAATTGGATTATATATGTAGAATTATATTAATTCAAATAATGCTTCTATTGCTGTGAGACCTCCAGCTTAGTAAACGGATGTACTGTTCGGGGCATTGAGAATGTTTTAACAGCCACAGATTGCGACAAAAGAACTGTTTTGACAGAAGCAGTATTCAGAGATTATCGAGACGCAATTTTACAATTAGAAATGTTTGTTCATTCCGCGTATTAATTATATATTTTTTTAATTAAAAAATATCAGGCTTTAGTTATTTTTTCACGTTTAACGACAAAGGGAAATCACTAAATATTACTCTGGGCAAAGGAGTTCTTTTTAAAATTATGCGATATTTGCTGCATAGTCACTCCACCGCTTTTATAGAATATCTTTATTCTAACCAATGAAAATGCTCCATAATGTAATCAGGTAACTGTTTTCTATGAAAACGATGGCGTGACTATGAAGCAAAATCTGAAGATTTTTAACAGTGTAGCAATTTAAAAAAAACTGTAATTTTACAGATGTAAATTTACAGAAATATGTTTGCTTACTAAAACTTTATCTGCATACTGTACAGAAAAGAGTGCAAATCTACAAAATTAGTTTTTTTTTTTTTTTTTAAAGTATCAAAAATCTGTAGCTTTACAAAAAAAAAAAAAAAAAAAAAAAAAAAAAAACAGTAATCTTATTAAAATTTTATCTATAATCTGGCTTGCGGTTACATAAAAAATTTTAGTCATCCCAGTTTTCTAAAAATATTTTAATAACCTTACAGATTTTTTTAAATTTACAGTGCAAATGTGTATCAGTTATACGAATTTTTTTTTTGTTGCTATTACATAAAGGCTCTAGAAATCTAAGTTTCCAAGAAAAAAATCATTAACTTTGCACATTTTTTTCAGTGCAGTAGTCTTGTGCGCAGTAATAAATCGCCTTCAGTAAAAATATTGATGACACACTTACTGGTCTGGTATACTACCTGGGAAGTATTTATACCATTCAGCATTCTTTTTAAATTTTCTAGAAGTTTAGAAGGCAATAATACCTTTCAAAACAGAAAATTTTAGAATCGTCCGAAAAGAATAGGGCCTTGAAAAATAGTATCTTAACGACTCTTCGATAATGAGGAATCTTTAAACAGAAGTCCATAATAAGCTTTGTCTTTTAAGACAGAAAAAGGCATTGATAACATCATCAGCTGAACAAAATTAGTGTAACCTCTAATGTAAATACAATGAAATATTCGGGTTATAATAGTATTGTTCGAAATAGAATAATTCAAAACTCTTGTCAGGTCGAACTTAATGTGTATGACCTCAAAAATAAAATAAAAAAAGAAAATTGTAGTTCTCTATAATGCCAATTTTACCTTTAACAAGCTATCAAAATGATACGTGCATAATGAAAGTATTTATATATTATTAGTTTATAACTCAAGGTACAACACTTGTTTTTTTTTTCTTTTATTTTGACGGAACTCATAATTGGCAACGAAAGACACACAAGATTTATATCCTCTGTAAATTGCATGTTTTGAATCCTTTTTTATTATTTAGCCTGCAAGAAAATTCGGCCAATCTAAAATTTTTAAATACGGTGTTTATAATTTAATATTTGATTAAATATATCTTAATTATACCTAACACCGGGATTTTCGATTTTGCAGCTTCCTCAAAGGATAATATTTCTGAGCCAAAATTTCTGATTTGAAAGTTATGAAGTGTATTTATCTATCTATTTGTCTTTTAGAAAAATGCCTTAAAAAATAAAAAATTAAGGTGAAAATTCTAAAAATACATTGATTAGGAAGCATACAATTCTATTCTTCATATTTAGGTGAATGCAAAATTTCTGTTGTATCTCAACACCTAACGATATTAATATTTAACAATTTTAGGTATTAAGTAAAATTATCAGGTATTACAATTTTACTGTATTAAAGGCATTAAACAAGGTTCGTAAGCATACCGTTATTTTCCTTGTAAAAAGCAAGCATTTCGTTATAGAAAAATAAACAAATAACTTCAAAAGTGCGAAACTTCCACTTATTTAATGAGAAATTTTCTATAAGAAAATACTGGTACCGAATAAGTCCCTGGTCATGAATTCTAGGATCCGTACGAATCCTGTTAAAATTCGGTATCAAAATACGACAGAACATTTGCATTATCTAATAGTTATTACAAACATTACGTTGCTGATCAATTATAAATAGTAGTATATTGGAAATTATTTGCTAAAATTATATTGCTTTAAAAAATTTGTGATGCTTTTTACGGTGGCTTTATGGGGAACGTAAGTAAAATGAAAATACTAAAGAAATAAGCTGAGCTCTGTCGGGCGATTACACTTGGAAGCTAGTGGTAAACCTATGGAGAGGTTATTTGCTAATGCCTAGTTTGCATTTCGATATTTTAAAAACAGAATTTTACATTGATTAGCTGGTCATGAAACATCATTGGACAGCTAGTCTTTTATAAATGAAAACAAGTTGGAAATTGCACGTGAACGTAGCAAATAAGGTGCGTTCGTACGATAACGAAGTTTTAAAAATATTCAGATCTTGCTGATATAGTACAGCATACTTCGGATACAGTATAGTAGTCGAAATCTTTGTGTTTCTGTAAATATGCAGGCAGTAATTTTTATTACACCTCAGCAACGTATATCTTATTCATAAAATGTGAAATAGTTGAATATAATTAAAACACGCCCCAAACAATGTTTCCCCGTATAGCATTATGTAGTGGAATACTTTTGTGTGGCTCTGTAATTTAATAATACAAATTCTTTGCATCACATATAGTACAGAATGCATATTTTAGTATATATTTCATAGATTCATGCCAAATCTATTATGTTCAAATGAGTGTAACATCATTAAAATGCATATGAAACTTTTTTCCCATTGACCGTAATGTAGTGGAATACTTTTGATTGTCCCTGTAAATGATCTATGCATCCGACTTTCATAACATTTGAAATGACTCGACAAAATTACGCAATAATTATATGTTTTAAATTTCAAACTATTAAAATGCATTTGAAACTTTTTTCCCCATTGGCCGTAATGTAACGGAATCCTTTGATTGTCCCTGTAAATGATCTATGCATCCGACTTTCATAACATTTGAAATGACTCGACAAAAGTACGCAATAATTATATGTTTTAAATTTCAAACTATTAAAATGCATATGAAACTTTTTTCCCCATTGACCGTAATGTAACGAAATTCTTTTGATTGTCCCTGTAATTGATCTATGCATCCCATTTTCACAACATTTGAAATGACTCGACAAAATTACACAATAATTATATGCTTTAAATGTCAAACGATTAAAATGCATTTGAAACTTTTTTCCCCATTGACCGTAATGTAACGGAATCCTTTTGATTGTCCCTGTAATTAATCTATCCATCCGATTTTCATTAAATTTGAAATGACTCAACAAAATTACGCAATAATTATATGTTTTAAATTTCAAACTATTAAAAAGCATTTGAAACTTTTTCCCCATTGACCGTAATGTAACGGAATCCTTTTGATTGTCCCTGTAATTGATCTATGCATCCGATTTTCATAACATTTGAAATGACTCGACAAAATTACACAATAATTGTATGTTTTAAATGTCAAACGATTAAAATGCATTTGAAACTTTTTCCCCATTGACCGTAATGTAACGGAATCTTTTGATTGTCCCTGTAATTGATCTATCCATCCGATTTTCATAAAATTTGAAATGACTCGACAAAATTATGTTATAATTATATATTTTAAATTTCAAAAGATTCGGTTGGGTAGTTTTTGCGTTGTTATATGCGGACGGACAGACGGACAGACAGACGGACTGAGCGAAAACAATAGGTGCTACGTATTTACATAATTACGAGCGCACCTAAAAAGGAATACAACCCGGACTACCACGGATAAAGATACTCTATAAATGTACAAAAAACGAATAATATATTTTTTTAAAAACTCTAACACTCTAAAACTATTCTTTATGCATGCAATAGATTTTTTTTAGATTCCCCAACAACTACACGAAAATGCATCTTTTTACCTTCGTATTAGACATATGCCAGCAGTCCACAGTTAAAGATGCCCGATAAATGTACGAAAATAGATGAAAACCATTTGTAATTTGAAACTCTAACACTATTAAACTCTGTTTAATGCATAATATGTTTTTTTTTTTTTTTTTTTTTTTTTTTTTAAGCTTCCTCAACAACTATACAAGAGTTGTCGAGGAGTTGTTGAGATTTAGTCGGGTTTGGTTCATCTTACGAAACCTATTCGTCTCTGTCTCCTAACTGTCCGTCACAGAGACCGTAAACAAAAACTGTATAAGTCGGAGACTTCGAATTTTGTGTACTTATATCTAAGTACCTCATGTCACTCGAGAAATCATAACGTTTTGAAAAAGTCTGAAATTTAATAAATTATTTTTTTCAATGTTATCCGTTCATTAATTTGATATAAAGAGAGAAGTTTAATTTTGAACGTTTTACGTGCAAACATCATTGTTTGGGAAAAAGCATCTCTCTAGTAAAATGAAGGTTCATTCAATCCCCGATGCGGGAACTTGAAATTATCATCCTTAGACGAATTTAATAAGAAGACATTTCGTATTTTTGGCCAATTTAAGGATTTATACTAATAAGTTTCGTTCATATGACACTCACAATATTCTTTTGAAATTCAATTTTCTTTCTATGTAAGAAACATTTGCGGTTTATTAATGTTTCAACATTTTAAATTTAATTTTAAATATTTTTTTCGCTTTCGGAAATTTAAAATTTTATTTATATCTCCCCTATTTTTTTTAAATTTCAGATTTTCGAAAAATTTAGAATATTAGATTTTTTAAATGATTTTATTTAAACATTTTTATTTTGATTAAAATAAATAATTTTCTTTTTATTTATTTTCAAATTAAATTCGTTGGCGCTACAATATATGTAAGAATTTAATGATTATACGTTAACATATTGGATTTATTATTTAAAGAGTACATTATTTTGAAAGAAATATTAAACGAAACCTTCTGTGTGAACTGTGATCACACTTACCCATTTGTTTGACCTTTGTATTAGCCTCATGACAGCTGTCTATCGCGAATAATTTCTTACTTCATAGCAACCCTTCTGATTCTGATTATTTCAGTGTTTAAACTCGTGTTTCGCCTATGCAACTGTTAAATTCGTGCTTTATTTATTTATTTGTTTGTGACGTTTTAATTTCGTTTCGCAATTTAGTTATAGACCCTAACATGGTAACAGCCAAATGCTCTATTATTTACATTGTTTTAACCTTTTCCGGCATGGTGGGCTTAATTCTGTCCCACTTAATTTTTATCCTCAAATGCCACAACGATACCAGTAAATTATTTTTTGCCTTTATGATGGTATGTGAGGGATTTACTTATTTTTTCAAATAAATGTATTCGCAAATTCCGGTGTAACACAATTACTTCAGCATTTAAACATCACACAAAATTGAGCATTTAGAGATAGAAATTTAAAAAAATGCATTTAAAAGTTTTAATTTTTTTGTGTATAAATTAAAATTGTGTGATGTTCAGAAATGAAAAAGAAATTCAAATAAATTTATTGAGCAGACGTAGCCACCGTCTATATGTCGTCATAATTACTTATGGACATGATTTTGTTTTATAATGCATTTTTAAACATTGAAACAAATTAATAAGAAGATGCAATTTATAACATTGAACTTTACATAGTAAATGACTGAATTTAGAATGCTGCATTTTAAAGTACTTTTGTTAGTTTGTAAAAGCTTGATATGAATTTACTGATAATTTGCCGAAAACGAATTTTCGGCAAAACTCTGATTTCGAGACGAAAGCAAAAAAGAATAAGAATTTTCGGTTGATTTCTAATGGGGTGGAGGTAACTTCGGAGGTGAAACCTACCGCCACAGGTGAGGAGTTAATTTTTGACGGATTTCTTTGCTTTTGTTACATTTATCATAACTTTGGAAGTATTTCGATTTAAAATACGGCTTCTTGGTCGCAAATGATAAAAAAAATTAAATTTATTGCTAATTAATTAGTGCTGTTACCTGTAAAATATTGAGGAATCTCGTCAATACTCTCTATACAATTTACCTAGAACTAATCTTAAACACCTTTTTGGGAATAAGGGGGGAGGACGGTGAGGGAAAGATCAACACTCTATCTTTCACGTAACCTCATTCCACAGTGCTTATGAATGAATGAAATAAAACACTTAAAGGGCACATCAATATCAGTAGATCCAAAACCAAAGTGAAAAGAAACAGAGTATTTGATACATGCATAACATGTTTATCCTACGATGAACTTATTTTAGAGATAGATTTTATTTTAGAGATATTAAATAGAGATTCTGTGATTGAATATTCAAATAACGTTATAATGTTATCGAATATTTCCCTAAGTTGACACAGTTTGAATTGTAGACATAAAATAAATACATTTTTCGCTCAAGAAAAGAGTTCTGCAGTTCGAATCTCCGATGCTTTCTTTTCTAAATTTACGTCTTTTCTATACCTTGTTACTTTCCCTCGGAAAGTACTGAAAAAAAAGTTAATTCATTTTTAAATAGTGTTTGGGTAATAAATAATCTGTAATTTGAGGGTTCAGTAAAATTAAAAAAATTGCATTTAAAATTTATTTTTATTTTTTTATTTATTTATTTTTTCGCGGTGTATAAGTTAAAATTGTATGGTGTATAAATTCCGCGGTGTATAAGTTCAAACATAACAAAAGATAAATAAAATTTCTTACCTTTAACTAACATTACTAATCAATAACTAATTTTTCAGAAAAATAAAACAACAAACGTGTAGCTAATTACAGTAACAAAAACATAAAAATTATATTGAAATATATTCAGAAATTGCGATAAAGGATTTTTTTCTTTTTGTCTTTGATTTTGCAGCTGTATTCATTTTTTTAAAACACAGCAAAATTCAAATTTATTCATTTTTAGGTGCGTTCGTAATTATGTAAATACGTAGCACCTATTGTTGTCGCTCAGTCCGTCCGTCCGTCTGTCTGTCCGTCTGTCCGCATATAACAACGCAAAAACTACCCAACCGAATCGTCTGAAATTTAAAATACATAATTATAACATAATTTTGTCGAGTCATTTCAAATTTTATGAAAATCGTATGGATAGATCAATTACAGGGACAATCAAAAGGATTTTCTTACATTACGGTCAATAGGGAAAAAAGTTTCAAATGCATTTTAATCGTTTGAAATTTAAAACATATAATTATTGCGTAATTTTGTCGAGTCATTTCAAATGTTATGAAAATCGGATGCATAGATCAAATACAGGGACAATCAAAAGGATTCCGTTACATTACGGTCAATGGGGGAAAAGTTTCAAATGCATTTTAATGATGTTACACTCATTCGAACATAATGGAATTGGCATGAATCTATGAAATATATACTAAAATATGCATTCTGTACAATCTGTGATGCAAAGAATTTTTATTATTAAATTACAGGGCCACACAAAAGTATTCCACAATATAATGCTATACGGGGAAACATGATTTGGTACGTGTTTTAATTATATTCAACTATTTCACATTTTATGAATAAGATGTACGTTACTGAGGTGTAATAAAAATTACTTCCTGCATATTTACAGAAACGTAAAGATTTCGACTACTATACTGTATCCGGAGTACGCTCTACTATATCAGCAAGATCTGAATATTTTTAAAACTTCGTTATCGTACGAACGCACCTCATTTGCTACGTTCACGTGCAATTTCCAACTTGTTAAAAGAATATATATTTAAAATACGTTTAAAATTTTATCAACGTTTCATTCGGTTCTGCGAACGTCGTCACGATACAATAGAAAGATGTTAAATGTAATTTAAAGTTTCAAAATATAAACACATACGTCCACGGCCATAATTGAGTTGAGAGTGCGTTTGATAAATTTTTAAGTGTATTTTAAATATATTCTTTTTATATAAGTGTACCATTTAGTAATCTGTATTTATTTTAGTACATATTTTTAGTCATAGTCTATTTTCTGAGATTTTTTACTCCGGCATCATTCTCTTTTTAGGTGCGTTCGTAATTATATAATACGTAGCACCTAAAGTGGTCGTTCAGTCCGTCCGTCTGTCCGTTTGTCTGTCCGCATATAACAACGCAAAAACTACCCAACCGAATCGTTTGAAATTTAGAATACATAATTATTACATAATTTTGTCGAGTCATTTCAAATTTTATGAAACTCGGATGCATAGATCAATTACAGGGGCAATCAAAAGTATTCCATTACATTACGGTCAATGGGGAAAAAAGTTTCAAATGCATTTTAATCGTTTGAAATTTAAAATACGCAATTATTACATAATTCTGTCGAGTTATTTCAAATTTTTTGATAATCTTGTGCATAGATCAATTACAGGGGCAATCAAAAGTATTGAATTACATTATGGTCGATGAGGAGAAAGTTTCAAATATATTCTATACGTTTGAAATTTAAAATACATAATTATTACATAATGTTTTCGAGTTATTTCAAATTTTATGAAAATCGGATGCATAGATCAATTATAGGGACAATCAAAAGTATTCCATTACATTACGGTCAATGGAAAAAAATGTTTCAAATGCATTTTAATCGTGTTACACTCATGCGAACTTAATAAAATTTATATGCAACTATAAAGTACATATTATAATATACATCTTACATAATTTGTGGTGCAAAGAACATTTGTTATTGATTTACAAGGCCACACAAAAGTATTTCATTACATAATGGTATAGGGAGAACATTGTTTGATGAGCGTTTTAATTGTAATTCACTATTTACAATTTTATGAGATTGATATATGAAAGTAATATTTTTAAAATTTCGTTATCGTACGAACGCACCTAATTTGCTACGCTTCATGTGCAATTTCCAACTTGTTTAATTTACATTGATTTATGCTTTCATTTCTTTCCGTTTTGTAACAAGTTTATAAACAGTTAAATAATGTTTCCATCCTTTGTAATTTATTTGTATAAGCTGAGAGGTAAAAATATATATAAACAGGGAAAATATTAAAGTAATTTTATATCTTCGAAAATGAATATCTGATTTACACTGTTTTATTACTTACAAACTATTCAGCAACAAAATCCAAGCTAAGAAATATGCGTAACTTTTTTCACGAGTACACACTCTTCTTTGCAATTTATTACTCTATGATCACTAATTCATTTCTACGATAAATTTATTTATAAAAATACACTGATGAAAATTAGGAAGCTTCAGACGCATATTATCTTAATTAAGTGACTACATTTAACAACTAATGAATAAAATGAAGGTTTCATGTAATTTTGTTCACTGTGGTAGATAATTTTATATTATACAGTAAATTAGTTAAGTTTTCATTCGTTTCTTTTTTAATAAAAATATAAATGATTTATACTGCCGTTAACGTTGCCGTAAAAAGAAGTGACTAGTAATTTGATTTATTCACCGTTATTCTAATGAAATGCTGCTTGACGTCATAGACAGATAATCGCATGTCAAGAAAATGCAAGCTGAGAATACGATTCTACAAACACGTGGCCATTTTGTTTCTTGTTCAAGAAGATTGCAATTTCTATAAAATGGTTCAAACATCACTCTTTAATTATCAGCTTAGAAAATTTGGATAATAAATGAGTACGGGCCTAAAAGATTCTGATGCTGTAAGGTTTTAAAACAAAATATTTTAAGCACTTTGGATATAACTTTTTTCTTTTCGTTTTTCTCGAAATGTTTTTTTTTTATGCTTTTGTACAATTTTCTAAAATTCTGATTTAGGCAAACAGTTTAAACTTTCAAAATTGTGTAACTAACTTGTATGTTTTAAAAGTATCCAATATTATAGCTCTGAGTAAAAAAAATAGATAATAAAAATATGTTCTTAAAACTTTTAGGGTTTTCAAAGTTTCTTAGTGAAATATTTTTAATTTTATTTATTTTAAGCCAAAATAAAAACTGCTTCTTATTATTAACATATATTACGTTTTCTGACACCACAACAAATTTTAAGATGATATATTCAACAGTTTTTCAGAATAGTGTACCGAACAGACATATTGTTCAAAAAAAAATTATTTAGATATTTGTAAAGTTTTTTATTTTAATTTATATATGGACTATTACGTTCATATTTACTGTAAAAAGTATATATATTTCATTTCTATCTCTATTTTTAAGTAAAATACATGATGTTAAATATTTCGCAAAATCTGCTTCATCTTTTTTGTCGATGTGTTCCAGGTACCCTTAAGGGTGGTGGTCACTCAGCGTCTAAATTTCCCTCGATAATGTAAATTGTATGGGCGTTTGATGCATTATTATATTTAAAATATCTCCTCAGGAATTTTTTTTTTATTTTTAACATCTTTTCTCGGTGTTCTTTCCTTAAAGGATGTCAATTTTTTTCTTATTTCTAAAAATATTTCTGCAATCTATGTTTAATTTAATATTTTATGTTTAAAAACTCAAACTTTGAGCAAAATTTTAACAATTTATGTAAAATTAAGCGTAGATTTTAGAAATACTTTGAAAACTAAGAAAAAAAGTGACACCTTTTAAGAAGAGAACTCTGAAAGAAGAAATTAAAAATATTAATATCATCAGGAGATATTTTAAATATGAGAATGCATCAAACGCCCATAGAGTTTATATTACCGTTGGTAATTCGGAAGCTAAGTGACCAGCATCCTTAAGTAGTACAAGAGATGGGATTATTAAAACAGAACAAATTTTACCCCAAATGGAAGAATTCAAATAAAATATATGTATAGTTTATAATACATGTCATAACAAGAAATATAGTATTTTATTATTTCTAAAATATATACCTTTGGTAAATGTAAAATGCTTGATGAATGATGGTCATAAGACTTAGTCTCTAGCATTTTATTAATTGTACTATTCGAAGTGAACATGTGTGGGCCGTAATTTCCAGCGTATAATGTGAGGATCAAACAAAAATATTCAAAGAATTTTTATTTAATAATTTATCCCTTAACTGCCGACAAAATCTGAAGAGATCTCCAGTGTCTGATTTAATAACATACCGTAATTTCGGGTGTATAAGCCGCAGATCAAACAATTCTTTTTCGACCTAAAATTTTTTAAGAAACAAATGTAACTAGTTAGATCGCCGTAAATATTTGTCTTCAATCACTAAATAAGATTTCTGGGTCCAAAAAGAATTGTTTGATCCGCGGCTTATACACCCGAAATTACGGTAATTCTATAATTAAATAAAGTGAAGATTAATTTTTTGAAATAACTGTAAGAAAACGCACATTTTATACATCTGCAAAATACGACTCTGTTGGTGGAAATTGTCCCGCTGTAATAAAAATTCCGTAATTCTATAAAAAGTGCAAGCATTCTCTATAGACGTATATATATGTCCGGGGAGTTAAGGGGTTAAAGTCAAATTAATACTGCGTCCGAGTCAGTTACATTTTATTAAATAAAATTTCTGGGTAGTTAAGACCGACAGCAAAGTAGCTCGGCTCAAACTAAAAGTTTTATTAATTCACAAATTGTAAAAAAAAAAAAAAAAAACTCGCTATTTAAAAGACAAGATTGCAGTATAAGTTGCCTAAAACATTTTATAATTTTTTAAAAATTATTTTGAAAAAGGAGCTAAACTATTATTGATGATATATCATGAAAAATATTCTAACTGATTTTTAAATCTTTACACGGTCAGTGTTAGTAACATAAAGAAGCCCATCCCTTATCTAGATGCACTCTTTCTGCTCAAGTTCTTTTTCAGAATTCTGGAAAAAAAAAAAAAAAAAAAAAAAAAAAAAAAAAACTAATGATTGTCTGATATAGTTGTACAATGATATTTTAAAAGACTAAAAGCTGTAGTTATGAAGATTTCTGCCAATAGTGGATTAAAAATTAAAAATTTGATATTTTCAATATTATTTAAATATTCAAATTAGCTCTAAATAATTTGCCCGTATTTGTCCGTTTTCTAAAAACAATTTAAATTGGTTGCATACAAATGTATTTTAAACTGAATTGCACTTTAATAATGTATACTTGAATTAAAGTTGCGCTAAGTGCATTTTAGAAACAAACAGAAAAAGTAAAATTAAATTAACATTAGTTTTATAAGCAATTTTTGGAAAATTCAGGAAACAGATTTAAAGGGACATGGAGGCCACGAAACGTTGTCTTGAAAGAGAATTTAGAATTAATACTTTTTCTAGAAAAGAAGAGATTTTTAAATGAGTAAATTAATCTTGAAACAATTTTTAAATGCTATTTACAATTTTCTATTGCATACTATCGGTATCAGTCTTCAAAGACAAAATTTTTTCGGACTCGGGGTTAAACTAATTTTTAAAAAAAATGTGAGTAAAAAATATTGAACGCTAGGCATAATTTCATTTTTTTAATCGCAAAATAAAACTTATTGCATCAAAGGCCCTTGTTATTTTCTGTGCGTTTAATAGCTAGTAGTTGCCCTGAGAAAACACTTCCATATTTATTTTAGTTGGAACTTTGAAATTTCACATACAAACTCCAAATTTTTAGACTTTCAATCGTTGCGTTTATTGTATTTATCGCAAATGCAAAAATTTATTGTGCTATCTTAAAAAATTCTAAAATATGAGCTAAAATGCCCTTCGGGCTGTGGTGAAGCGCAGAAAATTATTTTGAAATTTGAATGACATTGAAGCTAAAATTTAAATAATTATATGATAATTATTTCGTAAGAAGTATAACTACTCTATAAAGTTAAAAATATTTAGTAATATATTTAACTTTATTAATTTTTAATAATTGCAATGTTAAATGAAGTTTAAAATTAATTTAATTCAAAATATCCATGCCCGTTATATTTGAGCAAAGTAATAAATAATATGAACGTGTATGTTAAGAGTGATAAAAGTACTTTAAAAAATAAAAAGTAATAAAATACACAAGTCTTTGTCCAAATTATGCCTATCTTGTTTTGACCCTTTTTTTAATAAATTTATATATTTCTTAAAGCAAAGATTTTGAAAATTTATGTTACCAAGATTTTTAATTAGCTGAATTCAAATAGGCAATAAAATGACAGTATTGCTGATATAATGTTAAATGTTAGGTAGTTTAATACTCAGATAACCCGTTCTAACAGAATAATTTAAATACAATTATAAAGGAATGCATTCTCATGCAAGATTTCTTTTTTATTGGTTCAAAATCCTATTTATCACTTGAAATAGACTTAAAATGAATTATTAAGAACAAATAGTTCTGAAATTTTTAAAATCATATTTACTATAAAAGTTTACAAAATGACTATAAAATAAAATTTACAGTATTAATCAAGAACGAAAAATCATGCATCAAACATAGATTATAAAACACTTAAACACTTAGATTACAATAATAATGTTTTCGTACAGTATAATGAATAATGGTGATGAAGAAGTTTAAATCAAATACACTTCAGACTAATTTTTCCATGAGCCATAATATAACGGAATTATTTTACGTGTCCTTGTAGAACAGCTATAAATGTTAAACACTTAATTTTCAATAGGGAATATTTTATAGAAAACTCCATTAACATATAAAAATTTCACAACAATCTGAGTATAGTTACGTAAGTTAGAGTATGGACAGATGGAGAGATGGAAAGACAGGCAAACAGCGTTCATAAACATATTTTTAATTTTGTTGGAAAGAGTTCAAAATCATTAATAACTGTTATTATTTTTTTCTAATAACATAAACTTTGCACATACTGGAAAGTGTAATGTGAAAAAAATAGTCAAGCTTTTGTTTAGATTCACAGGCAGTAATAATACTTTGAGTAAATAATATCTCGTACGGAACAACAACAAAAAAATATATATATTGAAGTCGAATTTTAAATATGATCACTCGAAAGGAAAATAACTCTGCTGTCCATTCTTATATTTCATAAGCATTATTTAACTTTTATATGAAGTTTATGTGTTATAATAGAATTCAAAAGATTCATTGCGTTATCAAACAATTGCGTTATTTACCGGGGGTTGTTTTCACTTCAACCACGAGAGTTTAATCGAATACAACCATGAGGATTTTAACAGAAGTTTGTCCTGCATGATAGTATTAGGAAAGTATGAAAAGTTTCAAATGACGAAAATTTGATCGTTGTGTATGAAGCCTGCAAGTAATTCGAACTATTACTTATTTTTGCACATTTTTATTGGTTTTTTATACAAATAAAACATATTTTTTACCTTGTAAAATAATAATAATTACTATAACAATATTAAACGACAAAAGTTTTGAAGTACTAGTTTTGCTGCGATTTTGTCCACGTTCCATGGTTTCAAGTTCTGAAGTGCTGGCTACTTATTTTTCAGTTAAAATCATTGTGCGCGCGGCAGCGCGCAACAATAATATGATTGAGCGATAATGCTTAAGCATAGGAAACCGCAAAAACACGGATTTTTCAATTTTTCTTTTTGCAATAACTAACTAAATACTTATCCAATTTTGATGATTTTTTTTTAAATATTCGTCTGACCAAGAAGCACAACATAGCACAAAAATTATATATATATTTTTTTTTTTTGTCATACTGTAGGTGTACTGTAGAGTATTCTGAAAATCGGACAAAAATTTTGTGTCACAGCACTTTTCTCGAAAACTACTAAGGATAAAAACTTAATTTTTTTTTTAACAAAAGACAAACTTTTTATCCCGGGGTCGAGAAAACGTTATTTCGCTGGGCGGTTTTTCTGAAATTGCGTATTTTCCAAACTTGGTCATAAATGGGTATATCTAACGTTCTATTGCAGATAGAATGTTGCGGTAAAGTTTATTTTAAAGATTTTGCTAATTAATCCTGCAAAAATTCATAGCTTTACGTTAAACAGTTTTTTTACAAGATGAAATAAAAGAATAGCAGTCATCAATCTAAGGTATTTCTGATCATCGGAGAGAAAAACCAGTTACACCATTCGATTAAGCATAAAAAAATACAGAATGCTTTTTTTTCTCTTATTTTTAACTTAATTTTTTAACGAATTATGAATTTTTTTGAAATTTTTGACATGCTGATTTTTGTCATTTTTTAATGAATCATTTACTGAATAATTATGCACGGTGTCTAGCCCTGGTGGCTGTCAAATTTGATTTTTAATTTTAAATTAGGCAATTTTTTGCACCATGCCAAATTTATATTTTATCCATTTTTTTCATTTATTTATATTTTGTTTTTAGCACAATGGCATCAATGGCAAAAATGCCTGGCATACCTGTCAAATATTGGGGCCCTGTACTTTAACAAAGTGTATTTACTATAAGTATATACCGTATTTATTCTAATAGAATGCGCCCTCTAATAGAGCGCGTCTTCTAATAAAGTGCGCACCTTGGTGCTGATTGAAAAAATAAATATACGGAAACGATATAGTAGATAAGTAGAAAACGATTACTTAAATGCATTATCGAGGATTCTCATCGATCAAAATACAGATATTCTATCAAAGCGATGGAGTGGCGATGCAGCAAAAGTTTCAAATTTTGAACAATGTACCACTCCTGTAAACTATAGCGCCAAGGATATGCACACTGTTAAAAATCTGCTGCATTTTGCTGCAACGCACTTCCCTGCTTGTATAGAAAACGGTTACTTGGCCGTGAAATGGCGCTTTCTCATTGGTTGGAATAGAGATATTATATACAAGTGGTGGAGGGCGTTGCAGCAAAATGCAGCAGATTTTTAACAGTGCACTGTTAAAAATTTGACCCATTTGTTGCAGAGTCACTCCACAGCTTTTATAGAATATCTCTTTATGGCCAATGAGAATGCTCCATAACACAGTAAAGCAATCGTTTCCTATAAAAGCGGTGGAGTGACGCTGCACCAAATCGGTCAATTTTTTTAACTGTGTATAGTGTAAAAATTGGCTACACTGTTAAAAATTTTATCCATTTTCTGCATCGTCACTCCACCGCTTTTATAGAAAACGGTTGTTTTACAGTATTGTGGAGCATTCTCATTGGTCATAAAAGAGGTTTCTATAAAAACTGCGGAGTGACGCTGCAGAAAATGGGTCAAATTGTAAACAGTGTATAGTGTAGAAATTGGCTTCAACTGTTAAAAATTTGACCCATTTGCTGCATCGTCACTCCACCGCTTTTATAGAAAACGGTTATTTTACTGTGTTATAAAGCATTCTCATTGGTCATAAAAGAGGTATTCTATAAAAGCTGTGGAGTGACGCTGCAGCAAATGGGTCCAATTTCTAACGGTGTACTTCAGTAATACTTAAAAAATGCGCTAAAATATTGTGTTCCTTAAATATGCAACGATGCTGATGAAATCTAAAGATAACAGTGACATCTGCGTGCTATATCAGGATTTAATGCAAATAAAGTTTCTATTGGTGGTAAAAATTACAAATGTGTTGGTGCAATTTTACACAGTGGCAATTCACCTCAAAGTGGTCATTATACATGCTTAGTCAGATGTTCAGATAATAGATGGATTCACATTAATGATCTTAATTATGATGACATTCAGTACAGAACGCGTTTTGTACCTAGCTTAAAAGATGTTTATTTGTTATTTTTACAAAAACTTTAAATGATGTTTTGTGGTTTTAGACAGTTAAAAGCATCGATTGAAGAACAATGAACAATTAGGCAGTACAGTACATATCTTTGCTTTTTACATAAAAATTTTCAGCAAAATATGGTACTTTTCTTTTTTCATCTAGCAGAGCACTCTAACTGCAAAAATTATAGGTAATAAAGTTCTGCAGTAGAAATAAAGGACAACATTTTAAAGGAGTGTACCTTGAGTCACTCACTGACCAAAGTGTTCATTGGGTGGGTGTCAGCAATTAGGCACAGCCACTCTTACTGGCCTTCATTAAGAAGGCCCATTTGCCTCTAAGATGGGCATGACTGGATTACAAGCATACATGCACGTAGGAGTCTTAGAAGTAAACTCTGCACCATGGAGATTCTACCACCCCTTGCCACCAAAAATGTTCTAGACAGTTTTGGGAACAAACTTTTATGTTTTTCTTTTCAAATTTTATACATATTTTTGTTTATTTTGGATAGATTTCAAGTTTTTCTAAATTAAACTTATCTATAGAATTTTTGCTGAGACATTCCCCTGGAAAATTTTTACTGTGCATGCCTGTTTACAATAATTCAAAGGAGTGTACCAAGAGTCACGCATGGACCAAAGAGTACACAGAGTGGGTGCCGGTCATGAGGCACAGCCGCTCTTACTGGCCTTCATTGTGAAGGTCTTTTTGCCTCTATGTAGAGGCTTCTTTTCCCCATGTGAGGGTTTAAATTCCTGATGGTGTTGCTTCTAGAAGGACACCTGAAGGATCCCTGAAGGTGTTGCTATTATAGGGCACCTGATAGAAATCACCTTGGTAGTGGTACTTATACTCTACTTTTGCATGCTCATTATGGGGTGTAATTGTAACATGGGTATGGCTATGGGTATCCTAGCTGCCATTAATGGAGCTAACCAAGGTTCTGAGTGCAGTTACCTACATTTTTGCCTAAAAATGTAGGGATCTTCGTCTCAGCTGAGGGCAGTTTTGCTGTCTCAGAATTCCCGATGATGATAATTTTCTGTCAGTCTTCTTTGACTGATTACTGCACTGTCTCTTTGATAGTGCTTATCTGAGGGAATTTCAAATATACGTTGCATCAAAGTCAACCCACTTTTTAGAATACCAGACGAAGAGTATCCAATGTCTGAATGTTCAAAAAGACTATCCTTTTTTTTGTATAAAAAAGAAATCTTTCATTAAAAGAAGGTAAGCAGTAAAAATGTAATACATTTAAAAAATACGGATTAAGAAAAAAAAGAAGCATGGTTTTTGTATCAAACTTTACTCTTGCATAAAAAAGTTCCTGTTTTTGGCAAAAATAATGGATATTTGAATGAAAAATCTATTCTTTGAAAGGATTTATTATTTTATTCACTTTAGTAAAAAACTGATTTTTCTTTTTTGAAAACCACCGTAGAATTTTGGTATAGAAAAACCTGTTTAAAAAGTTTTTTAAATTTGTAACACCAGAGTATTAGAGTATGTAGCATTTTTTAATTTCAATACAAATAAGATTTTTTTTTCTATATATAAAATACAAAACAAGTTGCGCAGTATCCCTATGGAATATGGAAAAATAGAAGGACTAGTGAAAAATGCTCCAAGGAGCAGTGCAAAAGCAGAATATGATTTTAATTGAGCATTAAAAAGTAATGGACAAGTTTATTTTTTGGAAAAAGTACACAAACATTTAAGAGTAATGAACAAGTTTATTTTATTGAAAAAATGCCCAAGCATTTAAAAGTGATGGACAAGACTTGAAACTGAGTCAAGAACTAGTAAATAATTTCCTCAAGACTTGAAAATGGCTGATCATGCTCTTATGTGACAAGCATATTAAACGTTCTTTTTTTTATCCCTGTCTATCTTAGTATTGACACGTTATCAGAATATAACATTGTGCTCTATAAAAGCTGAACTTTCAGAGCAAGTTTTTGATGAAGTAGCTAAATTTACCACATGCTGCTCCTTAACAATTTACTTGTGAAGTAGTAACTCTTATGGCAATTTTATTATGTCCAAGTACATAAAAAAATGGAAAAGCAATTGCTGTTTGGTTGTACATGTTACGTGCTTATCAGGTATTCTAACTTTATTAAAATCAAAATTTGCTTGAAATATACAGTGCTTTTGATAAACTTATCGATTACTTATGAAAATATAAAAATTTTAGCACTATTTTATCTTTTGCTAATAAAAATCCGCTTAAAAATTTTTAGAAAAAAGATTGGATAGAAAAACTGTTTTTTAGTGATAAGATTGCGTGCAAAAAATGGTTGTGATAAGAGTAAATACAGTGCAAAGCAGTAATATCAAGGCTTTGTTAAAGAGGGGCCAGGCTGTGTTTAATATATATACTGTATCTAATACTTGTTGTGAAAACTGAGTTTTTCTAAAGCACAGTGTTAGATTCTGCCAACATGCCTATACTAAGATAGACAGGGATAAAAAGAGGACGTTGAATATGCTTGTCACATAAGAGCATGATCAGCCATTTTCAAGTCTTGAGGAAATTATTTACTAGTTCTTGACTCAGTTTCAAGTCTTGTCCATCACTTTTAAATGCTTGGGCATTTTTTCAATAAAATAAACTTGTCCATTACTTTTAAATGTTTGTGTACTTTTTCCAAAAAATAAACTTGTCCATTACTTTTAAATGTTTGTGTACTTTTTCCAAAAAATAAACTTGTCCATTACTTTTTAATGCTCAATTAAAATCATATTCTGCTTTTGCACTGCTCCTTGGAACATTTTTCACTAGTTTATTTTATATGCTGCGTACTAAATTTTTTCTTGATTATACCTGAAACAAAGAAAAAGAAACTTAAGAAAATACAATATAAAATTCAAAATTCATAAAATCTAATAATACATTTTGTCACAACTAATAAACAATTTTTTTATTTGTTTTTCAGATAGTGTTTGTATAGAATGCAATTTTTTTATTTAAATAAAAAAAATAAAAAATAAACATGTAAATGCTACATCTTGTTCAGATATTAACGCGTGAAAAACTGCTGAAAAGAGTGTTTCGGAATAACTGAGTTTAAAATTTTGCCTATGAAGGTGTTGCTGATTTTCGCATGTCATTATTTGTGACTCATTCGACAGTAATTTTAGAATTTTTTCTACCGTATTAACTGTAGGACATTTTGAAAGGTTTTAAACAATATAATAATAATAATAATAATAATAATAATAATAATAATAATAATAATTTGTTACATTAATTATCATTTATTAATTATTATTGCACTTAAATATCCATCTCAATCTAAAACACAAGAATAAGTTTGGAAAAAGATTGACTATTGTAACACTGTATTTAAAATGACTATTGTTTTGTGCATTTAAATAAATTTAATAAGGTATCCTGGGGTAATAACGCCACGTTAAGGTTCTACCAATTTTCACGGCTTAGTTTTAGATTGTATTTTTCAAACAAATATAGGATTTGATTCAGCAACTCATTGACTATCTATGTAAAAAAAATAATTTAACAGATGTGTATTCATAAAATGTAGTGACGTGAATTCTTGACCAATGCTATTTGGCGTTATTACCCACCTATATGGATAATAACACCATGCAAACAAAACTATAAAATAAGATGGAATAATGGCATGTAGATTACCCAATTCTAAAAATACAAACTCTACCTCTCTATAAATTGAAAAATTGCATTCTAAGCTATTGAAAAGGTTCAATTTTTTTGTGAAAGTGCAAAAAAAAGAAAGGTGTGGTTGGGGTGGGGGAGGCAAAAGAATATCTGATTCTAAACTACATTTTGCTTAAAAAGGACCGTTTAAATAAAATTATTAGAAACATTGCATGGTTTTAAATGTGTTTATTTGAATCAGTATTTATATTCCCATATATGCATTCTATGCGATAAAAAATATTCAGGTTTTTTTTTTTTTTTTTTTTTTTTTTTTTTTTTTTTTTTAAGTGAAAGAAAAAGGAGTGAAAGGGAGCTTCAACAGAACATAACACCCTGCTCTTTTTTTTGCTTAAAAAGTCTCGCTTACATATAATTTTAAGAAACATTGCATAGTTTTAACCATTTATTATGTAATATTTTAATCATGTGAAATTTTAAAATAACTAGAGTTATATGTAATAAATATTTTTTAATACTATTATAGTAGTCTTGTAAATAGTTTTTAACCCATAACTCCACATTAATGCGGATTCTTCAAACCTAAAGTTAAATAGTCGGCGTTATATAAAACATGCTTTAATAAATTTTTAATTAATTAAATAAGATTTTTGATAAAAATATTATCTTAACGAGATCTCTTATTAAATTTTATACATGATTCATGTGATTATATATCATTATCAATATATTAGACACAAAATTAACCTTTAACTGCTGTTAGCAATGTCACTGAACGCAGCCCCCCCCCCACACCAAAATTTTAGAGTTTAATTTGTATTAACCAGTTTAACTATAGCTACAACTGAAATTCTCTTTCGTTTGGAGTCCTCGTACTATTGTTAGAAATATATGAACAGATTAAATTTAATTATAATTAATTCTGTACAAAAAGTTTAGTGCAGGAATAGTATTCTATGATTTTTAATCATTGATCGCTTTTTAACCTTTAACTAATGTTACCGATCTCACAGACAACTGGTTTTCTGTAATTTTCAGTTTATCTACAAACACTACCGAAATTTTGTTTCATTTGGAACTTTAGTACTATCGGCAGATACTTTTAAATAGGTTAATATTAACTATAATAGTCTTGTATAAAAAGTTTAGTACTAAAACACAATCCTATCATTTATTCCCAACTTTCATTAATCTGTCAATCTTGCGGTCTCACACACCGTTTCACATTAGTGACGTTACAATTTTTGTCACATCCGTTAAAGGTTAAATTTGTGAAATTTTGAAAAACTGAACGCTGAGGAAGCGGACAGTTAAAATTTAGAACTCAATTGAATAATCCATTGAAAATTTAATAGAAACTTGATTTTGAAGGTGTTCGAATTAAAATATCGAAAACATTTTGAGATAGTTTTATTTATAAGAGTTTAAAATTATTTTTTACATTAGTATTAAAAAAATAGAGAGATTAATTTTGGGTATTGGACCCCCCTTTAATCTTACCATTTGAACAATGATAATAATGCTACCCCATATTAATAAATAAACCCCCTTTGGATGTAGTTCGGACTTTGTTGGGAATCAACCGGAGTAATAGCGCCATTCCTTGGCGCTATATTATTACCCCAGTATACTTATTGCACAGTACATTTTAAATTATAACTTATCTTGAGAAGATATCAAAAATCTTCTACAACATTTTGAAAGTACATGAAATGCACTACAAATTTATGTAATAAACAAAGTATTTCCAGATAAAAAATATAGTCTTCACCTCACATTACTTATCTCGCAAATTTTAGATCAAGTGTTAATTTTAGTTGTTTTTAAAAGCAATAAGTCCTACAAATGGAACAAATTAACTTTAAGCTGTTTTTTGCAATTTATATGACTCAAAATCCTTCTGCGCAGAACACATGGGTATAATTTACCGGATTATTCCATAATTATGCATAATATTAGCACTTGGCGTTATTACACCAGAACACGTTACATAAAAAATGTAAAAATTAATTGTATAAATATTGAACATAATTAAAATATATATTGGAATTTTATAATCATATATGACTCCTTTTGTTCTAACGTTTATTGTGTGAAGTTTTTAGAGACTGTTCTTTCAGACGGTGTTTCATTGCGCTTTCATATATTATGTAACATATTGTGGTTTTGTTTATTCCCACATTATAGATGACTTAATATTAATTATTATTTTAACTGTCTGTGATCTGCCAAAAGGGTTTCATATTTATCTGTGTATGTATGCACTTATGTATGTCTATTCGTATGTTACATACTAGAGCCTCACTGATTCAATCAATTTCAGCAAATGAGGTGTCGTTGGAATTGTATAAATTTTCCAACTGTTAAGATTTACAACGGTAAATCTAATATCGTGGACAAGAAATGTCAAAATATAAAAGTAGCATTTCTTCTTAGAATCCTTGCGAAATTGGTTTTATAGAAAATGTATTGGGGGGGGGGGGCGAAACCAAAGCTATCAAATTTACTAATAAAGCTATCTAATCATTCTTTTTTTAATTCTGTATTTACATGTAATATATAAAATGTAATAATGATACCGTATTTACTCGTGTATAAACGCACTTTTTTTTCAAAAAATTAGGGCAAAACTCCTAGGTGCGCCTTATACACGGAATAATTTTTTACTGTTGGATGCAGTCGAACTATATACATATGAAACAAGAAATTATTCAAAGAAGATATTAAAACTCGGAAAATGTTACTTAATTGAAGTATTACTGCATATTTATTTCACTCCTTGCAGTTTTTTATACAACAGAGCTGGTGAAATTATCTAAACGCTAATTAGCAATTTTCTTTACAGTCACTCATTCCTATCTCCTGTCATTCTCTTACAACCCGAAGTCTAAAAATGCATTTTCGTCTTGTTTTCTGATCTGGTGTAATGTTTGTTTCGACTTTATGTTTATTATACTTTATACTTTTTTTATACTTTTTGAATAAAAAACTTTATTTACATTATTGATAAAGGTATAGGAAAGCTAATGAAAAGTAAACTCGAAATAGATATAAAATAATTAATAATTAAGTTATTAATTAATTATACTATAATATATATATATATATATATATATATATATATATATATATATAGTTAGATATATAGATAATTTATGGCATAATTAATGAAATAATTGATATATATAACATAATACTATAATAATAATACGGTGTAGTATTAATGATAAAGTAATAATTAACACATCTTTAAGTAAACGCTCTTTGCCCAAAAAATCATATTTACATTATCCAAAAGTACCTCCAGCATTTTGAATTTGATCAAAATAAAAAACATTTAGAATTTCTTAAAGATTTTAGTTGCAATAATTTATATATTTGACGGCTGTCAAACATAAAATGGAAAAAATGTCATTTAAATATACACCTGACAGTAGATATATTTTACATTCCCATATCAGTTTCAACTTCATAATGGTGTACTTTTTGAAACAATTATTCAGACATCCTTCTGATTTGTGTTTATTATTATTATTATTATTATTATTATTATTATTATTATTATTATTATTATTTATCTTCATGTCAGCTTTTAATGAAGTAAAGAATTAAGTTAATTTATCATAATTATAACTTTTACATATTATGTGAAGGCTATTTAAACTTTATTTAATATATTTTAGGTCATTTAATATTATTAATTAAAAAATAACAATAGATTCTGTTAAAAAAATGAAAATTTCATGCTTCCTATTTCGTTAATAGGTGGATAATTTACCACCTTAACACGGTCTTTGCAAAATTTACATTATTATTCTAAATAAAAGCTGTACAGAGGTCCGAACTTACATTTTCTATGAGACTGATAGAACTGTAAACTTTAATAAACACGACTTTAAATAATCTCTTTTTGACTAAAAAAATTAACGTATCCTTATCCAAAATTTAATATGTTAAATTTGAGTAATAGAAAACATAATTAGAATGTCTTAATTCTTTTATTTTTTTTTTCTTATATTCATCGGCAGTTAAACATGAACTAGAGTTTTATTTAAATAATGAGCAATCAATCAAGCACTGATTTCTGTGTCACTTTCAGATCTCTTTTTCATAAATAAGTGCTTTTATCTCTGCAATTTTAACACAAATATTTGTATTGAATTTATCAAGTGTTTTCAGCGGTCTCGTATAAAGATTGAAATTCAAAATGCCACAATGAAGAAAAAAAGTCTAACAAGGCTACAAAGAAGTTATGAAATTTACAAAACTTAGTTTTCATCTTCGTAAAAATGTTAAGCTATTATAATGCGTGGTTTCGTTCCGAAATTTGTCTAAAGCTATGTTTGAACAGAATTCAGCTAGTCAAATAATGAAATGAAATGCTAAAAAATGTCAATAGTTGGTACAAAAAAAAAAAAAAATCAACCTCCTAAAGTTAATAGCAGATCAGACAATTCTGAAATCTCCATACAGTTTTAAACAAGTTAGAAACTGCGCGTCAAACTTAGCAAATGAGGTGCGTCCGTACTATAACGAAGTTTTTAAAATATTCAGATCTTGATGTAATAGTATACGGTACTTTGAATACAGTATAGTATCCGAAATCTTTTGTGTGTCCCTGTAAATACTATCTTCTTTCTATTATACAGGAAGTAACTTGTAGTAAACCTCAGCAAGGTATAAAAATTTCATAAAATGTTAAACAGTTTAATATAATTAAAACGCGCTCCAAACGTTTTACCGTATACTATTATATAATGGAATACTTTTGTATGACTCTGTAAATTAATAAAAAAATATTCTTTGCAAAACAGATTGTACAGAATGCATAATTTAGTCCATACTGCATAGATGAATATCAATTTCATTAAGTTCGATAGAGTGTAGCATCATTAAAATGCGCTTGAAAGTGTTTTTTTCACATTGGCCGTAATGTAACGGAATACTTTTGATTGCCCTTGCAATTAAACTATACATCCGATTTTCATAAATTTTGGAATGTCTTGACAAAATTATGCAACATTTATATATTTTAAATTTTATATTTCAATGAAATTTAAAATGCCTTATTTAATTGCAGAAGTCTCCGATACTGGTCGAAATACTGACTGTTTGCAGCTATGAAGTAAGATTCAGCGAAATGTATTTTTAATAGAAATTTTAATTTCTCACCTTAATTATAATTAACGTTACTTTTTCGTTATATGATGAAAATTCAAGCCTAAATATTCTTTTTTTAAGTTAATAGTATGATCAAAACATTTTAAATCAGCATCGATTGGATTTTTTGCGATGGTTTGTTACATTTTATGCAGCTTTGGATTTAACTGAAAAATATCATCCTTTATGCTTACATGCAAATTGTCAGAAATATTAAAATCTACGAGAAATAAAGGATAAATATATGTGTGTACATAATTATGCATTTGTATGCATGCACGTAGGTAAAGATACATGCACAGGAATGCAGGTAGCAATAAGAAGTATTTTTAACAGATAGTTTGATTTTTAGCCTGAATTATATATAATATATAATTAAAATGAAATCAAAAATTTCTATGTATATATAATACAGGTTTTATAGTAAGTGAATAAATTTTTTTATTATATATATACTTGCAGAAATTTTATTGGTAATTTGTAATGGTTTTATACATATATGTGTGTGTGTATTATTGAATTCCTTTCCTAAAATCCCATATTTTTAATTTGTTGTTACCAAAAAATTGGAATAACTGCAATGATTATATGCCTGCTACGGCTGATAACGTTTTAAATAACTTTGAATTTATCCGAAAAATATAATTTGAAAACATGATATTTACAGAAACAAAATGGACGCAATAATTATCCCTCTTTTTTTTCTTTTAGAGCTATTTAACCAAAAACACGTCTCACGTAGTTTAGAGGAAGATGCGAACAAAACAGTTGGACAAGGAAGAAAATCGGACCTGGATGACCTAATTTTTCCACTAAGAATTTAGGTCATGCTTTTTGGCCCTGCCCGATCCAGTTCTTACTCGGGTAGGACCGGTCTCTTCGTTGTTGTTACGGGATCAATGATGCACCTTTTATTTTGTAACGAAACTGGTGAATCTGGAGTTCATTTTCATGAAGTCCAGTCTTTTTAAATTTAACCGGATCATATTTCACAACCCATTTTTCCTACCTTATGAAAGACGAGAAGTATTTTTCTAAATTTCGGTGTCTCACGCAAAATACAAATCTGAAGTTACTCAAAATAAATGAATATGAAAATTTAGAAGTTCCGACCTTTATTTACCGGAAGATTTATTTTTAACTACAATCAAAGGTGGAGCTTATAAAAAGATAGATTAGCATTGATTTCGGGGCCTTCGATGGGGTCAAGCAATTATTTTATTAATTAAGGATTTATTTTTTAAGATATTTTGATTTTTTAAACATAATTTAAGATCAATATTTTTCTACTTGTCTGGTTGATTATTGCATGAAGATTGCTTTAATATGTTATACAGGATCAGACATATATTTTATAACAATTGGGGTGATTTAGGATATTTTAATGTATTTAACTAGCACCAAACTGATTTTTTGCACTATGAAGTTCTCATAACTCCGTAGTACACTACAAAAAAAAATCAGTAAAGTTAATAAAATTTTTCTAGGAAACTGGGATTCCTAAACTTTTTATTTAACGGCAACAACAAAAATTCATGTAAACAGACACACGTTTACACTGTAAATCAAAAACTCTGTACGATTACTAAGATTTTTTTTAGGAATCTGGGATGTCTAGAACTTTTTATGTATTTGCAACCTGGCTTACTGATAAAATTTTAGTAAGGTTACTGTAATTTTAGTAGATTTTCTTCTGTAATACTACAGATTTCGGTAGCTTTACAAAAACTAGCTTTGTTATATAGATTGTTTTGTGCTGTGTGGCAATAAGATTTTAGTAAGCATACAAATTTCTGTAACTTTACAACTGTAAAATTACAGATTTTTTTTTTAAACAGTGTATTGTTTACTTCTGCATGGTCACACTGGTGTACCTTTTGAATACTACTTTTTACAAACGATAATTTTCGTGGTTTATTTTTTTTCCTATTTATTTTGCAAATATTGTATAAAACTATTATGAAAAATTTCTTTTGAAAATACTAGTATTCAGAAAACGAACCAACTGGAGAATCGCGCATTTCATTTAATTTGATTTTTTTTTTAACATTTGGAAAATATCGAATTTTTTGTAGTTTAAGGCTACAGTGGACTTTCAAAATCGAAAAAAATCATCAAACTGTCGAATTTTCATTTTTAGCATAATAACATTATATGAACTCCCTGCTATTGAACACAAAAAGAATTTTTCAATTTCGACTATTTTTACTGGAGTTAGAAGTATTTTTGTCCAATCAGCTGATTGTGCCACGCCCCTTTGTTTACTTTTTTGCCGATTCGCATCCGTAAAATTTAGCCTAGTTTTTAGTTTTACCATACAAAATGTTAGTATTTTGCACTGAAATTATTAATTTTGTGATTTCGCAAAGCAATACTTTAACTGTAACTTTTAACTGTTTCTTTAAGCGTTTGTTTACAATGTATTTAGAGGAATTGCTTTTTGTCCCCAATCTTTTTGCGTAAATTAAAAAATATTAATATATTTAAAATATTAAAAATATTTGATATATTTAACAAAAATTTGTACAATAAGAGGTATTTATGCCATGAATATTGCTAGTAAAATTTGAAAAAATTTCATTAGAAAATACAAAATGTTACTTTTGAGAAGATTTTTTAAAATTTAGATACTTCACGTCCTTTGCATGAATTACTGTCGAAGCCACATATTTTATGTGAATTTACCATAAAAACATAAAACACTTACATATAAGCTAGAAATGATATTATATCCCTTAATAGCTGAAACTGTGTCAGTAGGAAAATATTGAACAATTATAACCACTTTAGTTACTAAAACCTGTTTTTCTCAGAATGAATATTTTCGTCGTTTTCATGATTTCAAAATGTTCCATGCGAAAATCTTTATGCCCAATTTTTCTGATTTTTTGTTTAAAATGCTCTTTATGTATGTGTTAACAAATGTTACTAGAAAAAAAAATTTAGACGCATATAATTTTTTTTAAATTTCAGTTATATGAAATTTTTAATGATTTTTTAACGGAAAATACAAAAAAAATTTAAAATCATTTTTTTAAATTTTTTACAAGTAATATGCTAAAACTGCTTAGTAACATTTGTTAACACATACATAGAGAGCATTTTAAACAAAAAATCAGAAAAATTGGGCATAAAGATTTTCGCATGGAGCATTTTGAAATATTGCCATTTTTTGTTAATTTAAAAAAAGAAAAATCTGTATCTCACTATTGAATATATTTTTTTAAAAATTGTGAAATAAGAGATATATATATATTATGATTATTCCCAGAAATTTTTTTAAAAAAATTCATTGAAAATTTAAAAAATTAGGTTTGAGAGTCCACTGTAGCCTTAAATACAATAAAATACAATAATATTTCGTTTCTTGTATAAATCATTTAAGAAAATCTTCAAGAAAAATTCAGTACGCCAGGTAATAAGTAAAGATCATAAATTACAGAATAATAATCAAACAAAACATTTAAAACAAGATTAAAAAAAAAAAAAAACATGCCTCAAGAATAGATTAGGGAGCACTTTCCAACGCATTCAGAGTAATGCACAAAACTGCACCGTTTAATAAGTTAAAGTGTTATATGTAATACAACAATATGAAAATGCATATTCTATTACACTGGAAATGACTTTCTTTCTTTCTAACCGATGACCAGGCCCCTACCTGCCGAGTTATCTCATCGGGGCGGACGACCGCCTATTTGCCACGTAGCGGCAATAAACTTTGCTTCGCATGCCATCATTTCTGCAGTACTTGCTTGTCGTTGAACATACTTTGTTTCGCTTGTTAATTAATGGTACATCCTGTTGTTTGAACTGCAAATGGCTTCGCAAGATGGTCTCGCAATTTAGAGCCTTGATCAGATGACGAGGATGATCAGATGATCGACCTTCACCTGGCAAGGCACCTCCAGAGGTAAATTCACAGGTAACTTGGAGGACTTTGCACCCACGACTGATTTTACATGCACCAGGTGCCATTAGTGTACATGATGGAATTTTAACCGGCAAAGTGGGGGCGATCTACGCAGACAAGTGCCGAGGTCGGCTGATTGTGGCTAACGGTTGCTGGACTGAGTAGTTTATTGCCTTTGTACACTGGAAATGACTTGTAGTAAACCTAAGCAACGCACATCAATTTCATTAAATGTGAAATAGTCTGATATAATTAAAATATGCCGCAAATCGTGCGCCGCCCCCCTATATCATTATGAACCATTGTGTAGGGGAAGATGGGGATACTTGAGCCATTTTTTAAATTTAAATTTTTTTAAATTTTTTATAATTTCTTAGAACAAAATAAAATATTGAAAATGAAAATTTGATATTTTTTCTTCAATTGAAAACTACTTTCAATTAATTTTAAACTATTTTTCTATGTCTAATAAATTTTTACTTTTTCTTTTACATCGTGGCTCAAGTATCCCCATGGAGGGGATACTTGAGCCAGATGTCACATTCGCACCAGTATTTTGCAAAGAAAAAAACCGATTAACCATATACGCGAAAAAATGCATTAAACTTTTTTTAAATAAATTTGGTCGAATTTTCTGGTGTCGTTGTGACATTTCAGAATTAAAATTATGTGGTAGAAAATTCTACCAGCAGAGCTCAAAGGGTTAATCACTATACTTTCAAAATGGTACCAAGGTATGTGATTTCTTTTTTACATGTTCAGAACTATAAATATGTTACCATGTTGCCAGTTTTAGAAAGAAAAATTGACAAACTGTAGAGATAATAGGGGTGGCTCAAGTATCCCCTATACTCAAGTATCCCCACTCTCCCCTATTCTTTTGTGGTGTCCTGTAAATGAGAAATAAATATTCTTTGCGCGGCATATTCTAAAAAATGTACATTTTAGTGACCTTCGTAAATGCATGCCAATTTCATTATGTTTCGACGAATGTTACATCATTAAAAAACACTTGAAACTATTTTATCCCGTCGGCCGTAATGTAACGGAATACTTCTGAGTGTACCTGTATTTAAACTATATATCTGATTTTATTAAATTTGAAATGACTCAACAAATATACATTTAAATTTTCAAACGATTCAGTTGGGTAGTTTTTGTGCTGTTATATGCAATCAGACAGACGGACAGATCAAACGAAGATTATAGGTGCTACGTATTTATATAATTACTAACACACCTAAAAATCAGATATATTTAAAAGCACATGCCGAAATTGAAAACGTATTAAAAACAATTATTACTCAAAGACAGTATTGTAACCCATTTCTTTTGTGTGTAACTATTAATGGTAAATGTATTAATGTAATTTTTATTAACTTTTAACCTTTTTCCGCGCTGAGTAAATCAGTTTCAAATAATTAACTTCCACCAGAATTTTTAAACGAATTTATTAGAAAATAAAAGATTTTTTTTTTTTTTTTTTTTTTTTTCAGGTATTTTGTAAAAGGAAATTTTAATTAAATATTCTTAGTGCCAGTAAAATAAAAAAAATAGGTGTTCTTTTTTAGGGACACTGCACCGGAAATGGTTAACTGCTGTTAGCAGTCTCACAGATCACTGCGTTTTTCAAGGTTCACGGCTTAACAACTGGGTGACAACCAGTAACCAGCGATGCCCGCTGGTTGTCGCCCAGTTAACTTGAGGCTCTGTCCCTACCCGCGAAGACGTTCGCGAGCTAATGCTATTCCTATGGGGAGGCATTTTTCTAATAACTCTTTCTCATTTTGACATTTTTAAATATATATATATATGTATATATATATTTTTTTTCTTTTGCATTGGAATGCCGAGGTCCCTTTTCAGATCGCTCCTTGATTACTTTTTCGATTTTGGTAGCAGATATTTTTTATAAAGTTAGTTTCTCTTTCAGAACCGGTTCAGAAAGTGAAAGTAACCTTATAAAAAATATCTGCGACCAAAATCGAAAATTTAACCATGGAGCGATCTTGAGAGGGACCTCGGCTATCCAATGCAAAATATATATAGAACCATTAGATAATACTACAAATCACCATCAATTTGTGGAAAAACGCGTTAATGACAAATTATATCAAACAGAGGAGTTGTCAAAAATTGGAATAATATTGGAAATGTGGTATTTAGCTCGTTATCAAGGACAATACTAAACAGCCACATATATATATTTAAAAATATCAAAATGCAAAAGAGTTATTAGAAAAATGCTTCCAAAATGCTAGGAATAGCATTAGCTCGCGGACAGGGACAGGGGCCTTAAAACGATAAAGCATTGGCATTGTAAGCGAAGGATCTGGGTTGGATTCTCGGCTTGGGCAATTTTTTGCTCTGTTGGAAATATTGAATTCGTATGATAAATTTACCAATCAGTTTGACTGTGTTAAAAATAATAGTACGTCTTATTACCAAACTTATTTTTTTTTCTACCGGACGCAAGCAGATTTCAACGACCTAGCTGTATTTTCGATATTTCGACTTTTCTCCATGTGCTTGAACTTCAGTTGGATTTTCTTTTTCTTTTTTAAGAAATACCGTTTTATTCCCCAAAACATATTTTTTAGGATTTCACAAGCATTTCAAGTAATTTTTCCCCATAGGATACAAGCATATTTTAAGGACATTACAGTACCTTCAGTGATTCGACTCCTGCCATATTATCAGCAGTTACATTATTTTTCTTAAAGATATACTTTTTAATTTTGTGAAATACACTCAGCAACTTAAACTTACTCTATATTTACTCTGTGCAGTGTGTTAATAACACATTTACTTATTAAATAAAATCTTAATAAAATTTTTTTAATTATATACATCAAGCCATTGGAATTTTGATTTTGTTATTTTTTACTAAAAGAAAGTAATAGTAATTTGTGTTTATCAACAGATTATTGTGTTTATTAACACATACAAATAATCCAAAAATATATTCTAAATAAAATGAATATTGCTCAGTTAAACTGATGGCATTGAGCTCACAGGCTACACATACTAATTCTACATTACACCCTTATGTTTTCAAGGGTTAATTCCGTTCGCAGAAAAATTAAGGAGGGGGGAACAGCTCCTCCTTTTCCCCTTTTTATGCTTAATCATTGAACCCTCTAAACTGATCAGGACATGCTTTATCATAAAAAAATCCATATCCAAAATTCTTAGCAAATCGGATAATTCTTAATAAAAACCCATTTATATAATTTTAGAGGAGTTATCCCCTCTTTTATATACTTAACCATTAAACTTCTAAAACTATTCGGAGATTTGAACGAAATCTGACAATTCTGTATGAAAAACCCATTTATATAAATTAAGGGGAGGGGAATTAGACACCCCCCATTTCCCCTATTTATATTTATCCAATGAACACCTAATACCAATCACAGAAGTGCTTTATCAGAAAGATCCTATGTGTAAATTTTGAACAAAAACTATTATTTCTGCATGAAAAATCCATTTATATCAATTAAGGGGAGGGGCATGAGCCCCCCGTTCTCCCTCTTATACATATCGAATGAACTCCAAAAACTAATCAGGGAAGCGCCTTATGAGGATATACCTATATACAAAATTTCAAGTGAATGTGATATTTTTATCATGAGTTATCGCGCTACGCACGTACGAACGTACATACAGAACGGACGGGCACATAAGCTCTCAAGCTATGATAGCCTGTGAGCTAAAAAGTAATGTGACAACAGGTTTCGGGATTTTAAAATAATTTCATTAAATTTTGAATGATTCCGTATTTTTATAACGAATAGATGGCTGGTATAAAACACTGATTCAGGTAAAAATATGTATATATACAACGATTAAAGTATATCTAAACGTCAAGAAAGTTTGAAACATAAGAGTGGGCACTAATGAATCTGAGTCTACTGCCCATTGACAATTCAATTTCCGAGTTTTCACCTATAGATAACTGCGATGTGCTGTGCAATGCCAAATCAACTTAGCTAAATATCAATGATTGATCTTTAGCTCAATTATGTTAATTCTAACCATTCACAAAATAGATTGAAAATTACGAATGTAAATTTAAAGAGATCATGAGGGGATTGTTCAGAGGGCAGAGCCCCCCCCCCCCCCAGAAAAAATGTACTTTTTTATTTAAAATTTTATCATAATAAACAGTTCATCAGATGTTAGAATATCGTTGCATAGCATGATCAATTTAACGCATGTAATTTCTGAAACTTCCTATGTATTTTTTATTCTCATAAATATTTATGTTACTTGAAAACCTTCAATTGCGGTTTGTATGAAGTTAAATATTACTCAAAATGTGGTTAAAGACAGTGGTTTTCAAAGCTGACATTGAAGCTTCTGATCTGCAGATTTAATAGCAATTTTAATTATGGGAATCCTTTTGCGTGGTTTATGTATTTTTAATGAGGAAAAATATCTAGAATTTCAAATACCTGGAATGGTTACTACCTTTTATCTCTCTCGTAAAATACCGATGTGCTTCAAAGTATAATTAACGTTCCCTATTTTAGCAAATGCATGTTGGTCTTCTTTTTATAAAACATTGAATAAATATGTATTCATATTCAAACAAAATATAATGTAAAATGCTGAAAATAAGTATTATTATATTGGAATGTCTCTGAAGCTGTAGAAATAGGTCATTGTAAAAGAAATTGAAAAATAAAACATGAGAGTCTGCATTCCCAGCTGTAAAAAGTTTTAATAGCCTTGATACAATATAGTATTATAATTATTGCATATGCTAATAGCTAAAAGTTTTTGCAATATTATTAATTTCATTCAAACATACAGGGTATCAGTCAGTCATAGATATATCTCGTTAGTCATAGGCATACAGTTTCAATTACAAAAAATTTTTAAATGAGGTAAAGAAATATTTTTCAAGCGAATTGGGTCAGTAAAAACATTTCTTAAAAAATTACGAAATTTAATTTTTGTGCTGTTTCCAGTCCTATAGGTTGTATTTAGTAAAATTTTAGTGTTACACTGACAAGTAAGACAAAAAATTCCATTATTCTACAATTAAAATTGACTGAGAAATAGATCGTTAAGTTGAAGCATATTTTTGCTGCTAATTAGGGGACATTCCAAAATTTAGTAGGATATAATTTTGACAGCTATATTAAAAATTTGTTGGCATTAAACTTAACACTGTAATGCAAATTTGAAATGTTTCTGTTTTTTAATAATATATTTAATCATTCTGACATATGAATGCAAAATGTACAATTTGTAATGTACACATAAGGGAAAATCACAGAACTTTTGTTAAAAAAATTATGAAAATTAACTGCCTACAAAATTATACATATTTTGAAATTTTATTAGTTAACACTAGCCTGCAAAAGTTGGGTTACGTCCTGTTTTTTAGCTTTTGTACTCTATACCGCTGAACCCGAAATTGATCTTCTTTTTTAACCATCGCGAAACCATAAAAAAATTATCTTCATTTTTAACCATCGCGTCATTTTTCGAAAAATGCAATTTTCAAAGTTAAAATTCAACCTTTTCCCTCACCTCATCGTACGCCTCAGTCGTTTAGCTGTAAGAATCCTTGTATTAGCCAAAAAACTGAATAAATGTTTCAATGATTTTTTTTCTTTTGTAAAAGCTTTTTACATCATTTAGTTCTAAATTTTCGCCTGTATTTTAACTTTGACATTTACAATTTACTAAAAAAGGATGACGAGATGACTTAAAAATGAAAGTATTTTCAGATTGAGCGCTAAAAAGTACACAAAAATCAAATACCAAATGTTAAGGAACACAGACTTCTCCTCTATTTTATAGTATCCGATTTTTGTTATTTTTGATCTTTGACAATTTATGATTTGTCATTTTTTTTCGAAATGGAGATACACATGAAATACATTTTTCGATTACTATAAGCATTTGTTAATGAACCCTCAAATCATGGTTATTAGTTTTGAATGCAGGAAAGTGATGTAAGTCATACATTTTTAAAGTTTCGAAACTCGGTCAATTTTAGTGTTATATGAATGGACATTTTTTGTCTTACTTGTCACTGTCATAGGAAAAAATTACTAAATATAATTTGTGGGACCGGGGGACCGTATTAAAATTTTAATTTCGTCATATTTTAAGAAATGATTTTATTGACCAAAATTGCTTTTAAAATACTTCTTTAATTTTGTAACTACATATTTTTATACTACATTCTACTACTCTACATTTTTGTAAGTGGAACTATATGTCTATGAGTAATGGTTGATGAATTAGCCATTGGATACAATATATACACCCTGTATACAATAAAGTATCCTGCGGTAATAACGCCATGTTTAGATTCTACTAGCTTTCACGGTTTAATTTTAGATTTTTTTTTCCAAAACAAATGTAGAATTTGATACAGCAAGTTATTGACTATGTATTCAAGAAAGAATATTTTAGCACATATGAATTCATAAAATGTAGTCGCATGATTACTTGACCAATTTTATTTTGCGTTATTACCCAATTATATAGGTAATAACGCATGCAAACAAAACTATAAAGTAAGATAAAATAATGGCAATTAAGGTTACATGGGGCAATTCGTGATAAGAGTTTCACTACTAAATCATGGTAAAAATTTCACTATATTTTGGTTTCAGCTACTGCAACATCAAAATTCGAGTCAATCTAGAATTTATTTCTTAGCACCGTAGATATTTATAGAACTTGAATTCTGTACATGCGTGATAAGATAGAATCAGAAGAGCCAAAATATAAAAAGGAAAAAATAAAATAAATATAGTTTGCTCGGTAAACTTACAATCTGTGACCTAAAACATAGAGTAGTGGGTAGACATCTTTGCCGGAAATTGATTTTATTAATATCTCGGTGGCTACCCGATATTGCTAGACACAATCGAATACATGTTACAAGGGCTAAATCGTGACTCGAACGCTCGTTTTGCCAAAGAAGCATATCTAGGGAAGACGAGAGATCGCCAGTTTTCATTTGTCATAACCTATATTCCTCTAAGTTTCATTGTATAAAACAAACATAAGTTCTTTCACATCTAAACAATAGCAGAATCAAAGATATACTGAAATTCAAAAGGTAATTTTTGAAATCATGGCCGATAAAACTATTCATGAAACCGGATTTTATTTTAATAAATCATCCCCATTGTCCAGATAGTATCTGACAGTTCACCCTTAGCGAGAAAATTGGCATTTGGTTATTGAATTTAATGATGAGGTTTCCCACAAATCGATTTTTTAGCTTGCTTACTTCGCACTTTTTTGCGTGCGAACAATGGCATTATTCAGTCAGCTGGACAATGGCAGCGACTGATATTTGTTTCTTTAAGCAAAGATATGTGATAAATGTATAGGGAAAAGAAAATATTTTTTATTTGATTCGGATTTCGTATAGAATTTTCAGATTTCATAGTTCATTTTCTTTTGCTTTCTTTCTTTTATAGTGTTCCTTACCTAAAAAGTAACAAGAAAGAAAAAATCGTGCTTCAAGCATAGATTATGAAGGACTTTCTAACACATTCAGAATAATGTAACATAACCGAGCCGTTTAAAACATTAAAATATTACGTCTCATTTCACCATATGGGAATGTATAACGCATTTCACAACCAAATTTCAGATGTTCCCATCTACAATCGGAAAATTATCCAAACTTTTTAGCAGCCCTGTATATGATATAGAGATTTGTATAGATTAACAACATGCATTCCAAATTTAGTTCATTTAACAGATAGATATACTATTTCAGGAAATTTCCCTTACAATTTCTTTTAAAAATCCCTTTCGGCCTGGCCTATAGGCGGAGGTAGATTTCGACGAGTGCTAATTTCAACAACAAAAAATAAAATATGATTAGAGATAAACCCAGTTTAACATCTTTATTTGGCCGCTGCCGAAAAAATTTTAATTTCAATTTTCTGCAAGAACAGGTTTTACCAGAATCATTTTAAGCTAAATTCAGCTCAAATGCCCATTTTGGCAACATATTTTGAATTATATTCTGACTTTATAAAACAAAATCGACCAAATGCTCATTATATAGTTCGTAAATAACAAAAAACTGTTAATTGAATTCGTTTGAGAGCAAAATTGAATTTAAAAATGAGTCATAAAATAACCAATTTGTTATTTGAGTATATCCACAATTCTTTAATCAAGATCGCTTTGGGAAATTTTGTGCGAAGTTCCCACTTTGACAGCTTTTTTAAAATATATATTTAGCCTTTATCAAAACCTGACCAATACGGCACATTACACAGTTCCTAAATAAGAAATAACTGACAATTGAATGAGTTTGAGAGCAAAATTGAATTTAAAAATGAGTCATAAAATAACCAGTTTGTTATTTGAATACATCCTCAATTCCATCCTTAATCATGATCACTTTGGGAAATTTTTTTGCGAAGTGCCCACTTTGACAGTTTTTTAATATATATATATATATATTCAGCCTTTATCAAAAAATCGACGAATACGCAAATTATATAGTTTTAAATAACAAACTGTCAATTGAATGCGTTTCAGAGCAAAACTGGATGTAAAATAAATTTAATTAGATTTGAATACTTAAGAATTGAGTGAGTTATGATTTTTTTCTTTTTCCACCCCTCTTTTTGTTTTCGGTTTTAATTTTTTTCATCGGTAAAAATTGGTCCTATCAAAAACTTGTAAGTACAAAAGTTTTAGATAATGTTAAGAACATTTATGAAAAATTTATTTGGATTCGATATCTTGAGAATTGATGAAATTATGAATTTTTTTTTCTCCCAAAAACCCTGTTTTTTTTCGCCCCTTGAGCGCATTTTTAACTTAATCAAAAATGTGTCACGTATAAACTTTTAGCACATTTCTTAGAAGTAATATAAACTTTAAACTGATTCGATATCTATTTTAATTAAGAAGTTATCGCGTTTTTTCGGTTTTCACAAAAACCCTCCCTATTTTCACTCTCTTGGTCCGATTTTGCCCATTAACGAACTTGAACAAGATTTTATGCCCTTTGATTTTATGTAAAATTTGAAGAAGATCTGAGCATAATTATGGAAGTTATCGTGTCTAGAAGAAAGTGATATACACCGATAAATAGATAGATAGATAGATAGATAGATAAACATTTTTACTGATGGTAGTTTTGGGGTTTAGAGGTCATGATCGGCGTAGACCTGCAAAAATTTTTCAGAATTTCCAACATAGGAGAGAATGCAATAGGTAGTATTTCATACGAAATCTACCTAATAAGAAAAATGGTATGCGAATACTTTTGTGGAGCTCTGTACATGAAATATAGGATTTATATATAAAGAGTAATATGCAAAATGATTATATAATTTAAAAGCACATACCGAATTTTAAACGTGCACTACAGCAATTATTACTCAAAGACAGTACAATGAATGATTTATTTTATATGTACCTTTAAATTAATAAAAATTGCTATGAATGTTCTGTTTTAACGTGATCGTAGTGAAAGTCAGTGATTTACATCAGTTTCAATACATATGAAATAGTATAATGCCATTAAGATACCCTCCAAACGATTTTTTCCTCTGATACCATAATGTAAACGAATTCGTTTGAGTGTAAATGAACTATTAATCGTACATAATGAATATTTAATACCAAACATGCTTAGGTGACCCTAAATAAGCTTTATCAGTTGCATGACAGTCCAATTATGTTAACGGGAGTTAGAGCGTGGAAAGACGGACAGACAAACCGAATGCATAAGCACTTTTCAACTTTGATCGAAAGTGCTAAAAACAGAACCTTTAAAAGATCACATGTGTGTCTGTGTGTCTATTACAGCAATTTTCTCGTTATATATGGAACGTAAAAATAATTCAAATTTGGTAGAAGAAATAAAGGCCCACATAAATATATATTATTAATCATTCACAAATACATTTAGGAAAAACTAAAGCGTGTCGGAAAACATTTTAACTAATTTTTATTTATTGAATTATAAATTTGAAATTTTTTGTTGTGGTTAACCATATTATTTGTAATTAAAATCACGTGATAAAATGTCTCATAAATAAAAAAAAATTAAAAATTTGTTACAAAAGGGAAGGGGAGGTAATTTAAAATCGTTATAATTGAAAATATTATTTGTAGAAATTTAATTATTTTTCGTTTAAATAAACAGAAATATGTAAGCTTTAATTTTCATCCAGCATTTTTAAAACTATTAATTGAAATAAAAATTTTAAATATTTTAAGTAAAAATTAAGAAAAAATTGATGCAACTTTTTTTTCAAAAAATCATAGTTTCAAAAGTTTATTTATTTTTTTTAAATTTCTGAGACAAAATTAAAGAAAACCATTTCAAAAAGACAAGCTCCAAGTTTGAACCAATTATCTTTAACAGTTCTTGGCTTATAATAATCTAAATAGGAGACATATGGAAAAAAACATCATGGAGAAAAAAGCATTTTCACTAAAGTTCGTTTCCATCAGAGCCATTTCTTGAAAGCTAAGTTTTGAAATCAAATAAAAAAAAAAAAAAAAAAAAATCAATATTTCCTGTGCCAATTAAAATAGAAAAATGATTTCAACGACAT
This sequence comes from Maratus speculifer, assembly GCA_964019185.1. Lineage (NCBI taxonomy): Eukaryota > Metazoa > Arthropoda > Arachnida > Araneae > Salticidae > Maratus > Maratus speculifer. The sequence goes on from OZ025299.1 coordinate 186,885,397, forward strand.
TTTAAGCAGAAAGAAATAAATTTATATTCCAATATAATATTTGTAGAAAATTTGACGATTTTTGTGTCCCGGACCCCCCTGAAGGTGTCTAATTAAATTATTTGATTTTTTTATCGTGTGAAAACTTTGTAATGTCGAACTCAAAAACATTCGTTTTAATTTTAGGTATTATATTTTTCGAAATATTGTCGAAAATATAATATAAAAATATACTCTCTTCTCTATATTTTCTCTACTGAAACTAAACTTATGAAAAAAATTAGAGGTAGTAGAAGTTTATTTAAACCTTGCAAGGAAAACTATACGATCACCCTGAGAGGCAAATAGTTTATGAGAAAATCGCATTTTTCTGTTACGCATAAATTTCAATTTCCGACACTCAGCAAGAGAATTGAGCAATCACTGATTACCGAATAGGCACCAGAAACACGCGCTTCCTTTAAAAATTTTTAAAAGGGCCCAGAATTAAGGAAACGGGGGCCCCAAAAATTTTTATTGAATTAATTGCAATGTTAGATTACGTTTATTTAACATAACTGAATGTTAATATTTTTAATTTGGTTTGTACGCACAATGTAAAAAATTAATAATGTAAACTATTGCCAAAATTGAAAGAATTATTTCAAAATATTAATATTTTATGCATGCTAAATTTGAACTTTTTTATCAAACTTAAATTTTTACGCTATTAACACTATGCAAAATCGTTTTTCAATATTTTTCATGATTGTATCCAATTATTGTCATACATATAAGGGAACATAAAAAGCGTTCTTTAATGAAATACAACAGGTGAGCAGATCTGAGTCCACGCTATGTAGCACCGAAATGAAAAGGGACCTCGAAATAACACTGTGCTTCCCATATCTTGAGAGGTTAATCGGGCCCTGGAATTGAGAAGCGTTCCCGAAATCTATCGTCGGAAAAGTATAAAAGGATTTTCGATGGTAAGTTTTGAAAACAAATATCGGTAATTAGCCGATATATTAACCTTTAAAGAAACGGAGGGTTTGGACATACATAAAGATACGTGTGGCGTACTCTGAGCGCCAATGGCTTTTAAAGCCTGGATAACAATTTATTATTCATTTAACAACAATTTTTTTGCATTATTAAAGTTAGTAATTATCATATTTATTGTACGGAACCCTCTATACATGAATAACACTCGAACTTGACTAATATTTAAGTTATTTTATTTATTTATTTTTATTTTTATTTATTTATTTTTTTGCACTTCTTATTTTTTTTATTTTCATACTTTCGATGTCTGTTAGTATTAATGCCCATTAAAGCAGTAATAAGGTGTTACACTTTACCACGAAGAAATTGCACCTAGCGTCACATTTGGTGATCTAAATTTACCCACACCCAACATGACACGCTGCTCGAATTCCGGTCAGGTGGGTTCGTTGGTTGTTGCTTGTGTATAATGTGGCCAATTATCAACAAGTTGGATATGGGCCCTAAGGGGGGGAGCTCACCATGGGGTTTTTCTAAGGGAACCTAACCCGTATTTTCGCAAGAAAATTCAAGGTTCGTAGAAAATACGAAAATCTCCGAACGATTATGCGACGGGCGCGATTAGGTACAAAACCAACACCTCCCGTCTACCAGTTTTGAGGGCAGAATCTCTAGGCCATTGGTGGGGCAAATCTGATCGGGTTGACTTCTGTTAATTCTACGGGTCGGATTAACATCAGTTTATTCAGTCGGTTAAATTGATTCTATTTTTTTTTTCTTCGGATGGGATTGATTATTTTTCATGTATCACGTTTCAGTTCTTGCGGGTTAGAGTCACATAGATTCGATTTCTTACAAGGAAGTCTAGAATTTTATTTCAAAAAGAGTCAAAACACAAACTAACAGTGGTTTCATCAGTTATTTCTTCTTTCATAAAATAATAAAATATATCGGCTCATAATTTATGAATTCGTTTTTCAGTCATTAAAGTCACTCGCTCTGTAGACCCCACAGGAAAGGTTTTCATTTTTTGGTCGAGTAAAGAACATAAGATTTTACTCGCAATTATCACTAAATTGACACTTAAATTCTATATGAAATTCATTTATGAAAATTCTCCTGAACATAGCGAAACTATTTCTGTAGAGATCTTCGTTGTAGTTTTGATTGTAAATTTCGTGCAACTTCCTTATATTTAATGTACAATGCAAATGCAAGAGCTTAGATTTTTTTTCTTCCATAATGATTATCTGATGCCTTTAAGTTTGAGATAAACTCTCTTACTTTATTTTTTTCTTAAAACTAAGGTGGCTTCTCCTGTCACCTTCTTTCTTTTCTTCAATAGGTTCTCCGGCATTTACTTTTTTTACAATATTGGACTATCTTGTACGTCCTACTTTAGTTATAACTAGGAAATTGTTTTTACAAACACGGATTCTCCTTCCATTGCAAGTGATAATGTAATAATAAGCAGAAAAAGCATGCTGTGAGCCCGAATAATATGACTTGTTTAGGTTTGGTTTATTAGGCCTACGTCTAGTAACATTTTTTGTAATAAGCAATGAAGTTTTACTGGAATCTTACTTTTTTTCGCTTGGAGCATTGTAAAGTCTATCTCGAAGTTTTTTAACATCCTTAGGCCTAACTTTCATATATGAAAGTGTTTTACTAGAATGTTTGCATGGAACTACCTGAATGTGCTGAATACCTCTTCATTTTCACTCCTTTTCTTTTCCCATAAGTTTTCTGCCTTTTTCGTGTTCCATGATTTCCAGAGCTTACTAATACATCATCTACCACGTCTTCTATCTAAAAATCTTTTACAATTACGGATTATTTCATCAAATAAAACGAAATATAACACGTTGTACTTTACACAAGACATTAGCAAACTAATCAGCAGATGACAAGACCGCAGATGACAAGGATCCCGTGACCATTCAGAATAACTCTGATCTGAAGAAATCACTGTTTGATTGAATGCAGGCTTTGGAGGAAACATTCTTTGATTGAAACGTCAAATTTTAAAATTGGTTTAAATAAAGAAAAAAAAATGTTAAAAATACTGTTTATTTTTATGCAATTCAATAAAACTAACAATAACGCATTTTTTATTTATCTTTTTTTTTGTGAGAAAACACGATTTGAATGTATGCTCCACATTTTTTTTATGTTTCCGGGCACTTTCATCAATTTTATACATTCCAAGACAACTACATCATCTTTTCTTCTAAATTTCATAAGCTGATTTGTATATATTTTATTTTTATTTTTTCTGAAAGGAAGAAACATTTAAAAACATTTCAAGAGAAAAACATTATCATTTTTTACTGAAAAATCGTTATTTCGAAATCTATAGGGAGACTCGGGACCCCTAAAACGACCCTAATTACTATTTGGCGCGGGTCCTGGAATCTAGGTAGCTGCCCCGTTTTCCGGATAGTCACGCCAGCTCTCTGTATGATATTCTAAAAGGTTCAAACATTAAAAAATAATTAGTAGAAAAGAATGATTTTCTTTTCGTCATTTCATGCTATTATTATCCCCTTAACGGAGTTAGGGTCAGTAAATGCTGACCAGAGCCGTGAATAAAAATCACGACATCTGAAGTTGCAATTTTTATGGGTCCTGACCATTATCGTAGTAAGTTATTATTTAATCCTGTTCCATGCACCAGTTAGATTGGGCTGTGACTTTTGAAGGATTCACAGCTAGAGATCTGCACGGGCCCGTGGTACGAGTCCGGCCCGGGTTGGCGGAATGGTTCCGAATTTCCTAACGGGCCGGGTCGATAAAAAAATTTGCGAGTTTACCGGCCTGATATAAAGGTCTAAACAGAAACAATAAAATATGAGCTATTTTCAATGAATATGGCTTTAACGAGAATAAGTATAAATGTGCATCACAAGTCGATACCAGTTTGACACCTTCAATGCAGAAATGTAACTTGTACAGTGAAGAGATCGGCATTTGCATCGACAGTTACATTGTGTGTAGCCAGAGCTTAATATTTTTTTTAGCAGTCTAGTGCCGGACAGAGATCAGGCTTGCATTGTTTTTCCACATATGGACGAGCCGAGCCGGAATTAGATGTAATTGTTCTCAAGATGTGTATGGCGGACAACATGATTTTCAAAATTATTAATAGCGAAAAAGAATTTATGTTAAATTAATCTTTGGATATATATACTTCTTCAATTCACTTCTCGACAACGCGAAAGCTTGACACATTTTCTAATTTTAAACTGAAAAGTATAGAATTAACAAGTCTGACTGTTGAATTTTATTTGGAATCGAATAGCGTTTTTCATTTTTGATAAATAAGATACTTGTATAACCTTGTTGAGATAAGAGTGATTCTTATCAAATGGTTGCAGATTTTTTTCCCTTCCCATGCTCTCGCTTCCGAAAATTCTATTCAAAACGCTAACTTTGACAGTATTTTCTTAAATCGCTTATATAAAAAAATAGATAACGTCATTCGATTACATAGTTTTTGAATAAAAACACCTGCTAATCTTATGCGTTTCCGAAAGAAAAATGAATTCAGAAATGTATCTGAAAGTAGCTTTTTTGCATTTGTGAATGAATTTGGATTTCGAATTTTTAATAAAATGATATAGAAATATTTTCATAAATTTACTTATATTTCTTCAAAGTTACGATGTTTTTAACTTTCTTTTTTCTTCTTGTGTTCTAAACCATATTAATTTTTAATGAATCTTTATTTGGATATTGAAAGTTTAAAATTCTAAGTAACCATTAATGTTACTAATGTGTATTTCCATGTAAAATATACTGTAAAATCATTCCATAGATATTTAGGCAGTATTCTTTAAAAAAAACTTAATTATATGATAAAAATCTGATTTTTTTAGAACTAGTAGAAATTGTGACGGGCCAGAACGGTGTGGGCCTGTTTTCACTGATTTCTGTACGTGCCGTGTCGGGCCGGGCCTAGAAGTGTAAAGATTCAAAGGGGCCGTGCCAAACTTTTGAGTTTTATAATGTACCTGGACTTACAGGCCAGGCAGGACCCGGGTTTGAATATTCCGGCCCGTGCGGACGTCTAGCTTACACTCTATCCATCTTTTAAAGATCAATTAAAAATAAATAAATAAAATAAAATAACGTTTATAATTTTCTTCGAAAATTATCCCGCTTTTATTGCTATTATTGGATAAACCTACCATGAATTATTTCTCTTAAACAATACTGGTTTTCCAAAAACGGACAAGTAAAGCCCTGATTTTGACATTGTTTACATCACGTTCATAGAAATAATCATAACAGAGATGATAATCATTATTTAATTCCAGTTTATATTATTTTGTAAGTTCATATGTGCTATAACTAGTGCCATCTGTTGTCATGTTTTAAAGCTATTATAAAGTTTTCTTTACAAGTTTAAAAAAATATTTTTTTTTTTATATCAAGAGACATTGAAATAAGTGGATCATTGGTATTATATGTCCCATATACATCATAAAGACAAGTCTCAAATTTCACGTCAAATGTAGCAAATGAGGTGTGTTCGTACTATAAAGAAGTTTTTAAAATATTCAGATTTTAGTATAATATGGTATACAGTACTTCGGAAACAGTATAGTAGACGAAAACTTTTGTGTGTTCCTTAAATATTATCTGCTTTTTATTAAAAAGAAAGTAACTTATAGTAAACCTGAGCTACGTATATCAATTTTATAAAATGTGAAATAGTTTAATATAATTAAAACGCGCTCCAAACGTTTCTCTTATACTATTATGTAATGGAATATTTTGCGTATCTCTGTAAATTAATAAAAAATATTCTTTGCAACACTGATTGTAAAGAATGTACATTTTAGTCCATACTACATAGATGCATATCAATTTCATTATGTTCGAAAGAGTTGGCATCATTAAAATGCCTTTAAATTTGTTTTTTTCACATTGACCGCAATGTAACGGAATACTTTAGATTACCCCTGTAATTAAACTATACACCTGACTTTCATGAAATTTGAAATGACTCGACAAAATTATACAAAAATTAAATTTTTTAAATTTCAAGCGATTCGGATGGGTAGTTTTTGTTCTCTTATATACGGACAGACTGACGGGTGGACTGAACAACGACTATAGGTGCTGCGTATTTATATAATTACGAACGCACCTAAATAAAGTCTGATTTGCTAGATATTTGTCATAATGGGAAAATATGCATTGATTTCTAGCTGCCGATAGGACCATTTTTTTCTCCTTATCCTAGTTTTAAATAAGGATCGACAGAAAAATGTTTTTAAGGCCGAAACCTAATTTTATCAATCTTCCTACACTGTTAAAAAAATTCTGAAATTCACGAACATTTTTTTCCTGAATTTCACAGAAAAAGTCCCTTTTCACAACAAAAGGGCATTGTCCGTTACAAATCAGCAAATCCCACCATATTTCCTGAAAATAACGAAATTGGTGGAAATAAAGACAAAAAACGGAGACACTCCGTTGCGTGGGGCGCTCCATGGCCGAGCGGTCAAGGCACCACACCGCTAATCGCCTGCGAGCACAGATTGTGGGTTCGAGTCCCATTGGCGCCATGGAATAATGAAACATAAAAAATTCCTTTTAAATCACATTTTTTCTGTTTATTTTTATCTCTTTTTCTTATTAAAAATCTTTTAATTTATTAACCGAAAAATAAATAAATAAAGAAATAAATAGTGTACGACAATTAAAAAAAATGTCTTTATATATATATGTATACATTTGTAAAAAAAAAAATTAATAAAAAAATTTTATTAAAAAAAAAACAGTGGTTTTAAACAGTGTTTTTTTTTTTAATTTAAACTATTTAAAAAATTAAAAATGATTTAAAAAAATAATAAGTATTATGCATCATTCTAAAATAATCCGTTTACAAACATTCTAAGGAATACATTTGAAAGGAAATCTTTAAAAAGCGCAACAGATTTTCCCACTAACTCATAAAAGACATACTTTGTACAGTTTAGCATCAGCAACTTTGGCTCAGTTCGTAAGAATTGGTTCTGCAACCTGAAGGTCCCGAGTTCGATCCTGAGGACGGCGTGAACTAAATTATCCAAATTAACAGTTAAGTAAAATAACCTAGCAGCTTAGAATCCATCGGTGATTTCGAATTCTTTGAAGATTAATCGGTAAATCATTTTTAAAAATTATATTAAATTTTTACTATTATAAATCAAACTTTGTAACGGACAGTTACTGATTCTTACACCGGAGTTTTCCCTTCTTGTATTTCACACAACGGAAAATCTACTAACGGAACGGTAAAAGTTCGGCTACATTGCTGCCGGTAGTTTCACCTGGAATTCACAGATTTATTTTTAACAGTGTATTTTCGGCCGAAAAAGAAAATCAAAAAGCCCAAAAATGCTTTTAAAATAATTAATACATACATAAATATACGTAACTTTTAATTAATTGTATGTATTTAGTAAATATATATAATTATTAATTTATTGTATGTATGGTCCAAGTTGTCAGTCTGTTACTTAGAACTAAAACTTTTATATTTTCATGTAAAATACAAAGCAATTAGTTCATCAACGACACAGAAAGATTTTCTAATTACGCGAATTTCATCTAATTAAGGAAAATTTTAGTTTTAGGTATTCACACCTCGATTAATCTTTCATAATGATTTTTTTTTAATGATCATCTGTTGTACTATAACTTTCTCAAAGAGAATTTGAAACATTTATGCGGTTTCAAATTAACCCATTAGTGCCTAGCGTCCCTTTTTAGGGACGCTTCAAAAGGTGCATGTAACACTGATTTTGACATCGGTAAAAAAGAACAACACTCTTTATTTTATTTAATTGAAACATTTTCGTAATTAATGAACTAAACTTAATTCTTTTAAAAATAGTGGTGACAACCGAATAAAATTTGCGCAAAAGGTCGTGGGCACGAATGGGTTAAAAATATCTTATTATTTAAAAGTTTGCAGCCTTTATTGAGCACGTTAAAAAATTTAGTCATACATGCATTGCATTCATTTATAATTTACGCTTACGTCTTAAATCACTAATAATTATAAACAATGAAGTACAATAGCAACAAATAGTCTCATTTGAGTCGATATAGCTCAAATTAATGAGCATTGTTGAAAATTTCCAAAGGAAGAAACGAGATTTTTGGAATACAGATAATTTCTGTTGAGTTTCGGTCTGATCAAGTTTTCAGCAGCCTTTTTGCCAAAAACTAACTTCAGTGGAAATTAAAATTTTGTGCTGAAATCGAAAACAAAACTGAATTTCCGGTCAAATGGGGGTTAAACCTTCTCCGGGATCATTTCAGAACTGATAAAATGTACATAAAACTGACTTCATTGACTGAACCCACTATCTGAAACTTAATAAAAATTAATTCAATCGTAATATTTGTATGATATTTTTCAAAGCTCAGATACACATGAAATAAATTTTTTGACTACTGTAAGCATCTACAGGGTGTATCTAAACTACTGGGCAAAACTTTAATGGGTGATAGTACACATCAAGACAAACAATATTAAACAGGAAACTAAGGGTCCCAAACGTCTTCCGAAGGAGATAGGCGCCATTAAAGTTTAATGTCCAAAATTTCAAATAAACATAAAAGACGGAAAAACTGGTCGATTGATTTGCGGTTTTCACTAAAACTATTCTTTATATTAGTATTTTCTTGAAAACAAATTATAAAGATAAATTTCAAAAAATACCAGTAGAGGCCGTTTTAGACTTTAGAGTAACGAACAACTATTTTTGCCGTTATTTTTTGCATCTAATTAAATGTTTTCGGAAACTTAGACTTAAACTTAAACTTTGAGTTCAAAATCTGAATAGTTGGAAGTGGTTAAGTAGCGCAAACTCAACTGTGTTCAGAGATTCAAATTTCAAATGATTATAAAAAACGGAAAAATTGGTCGATTCGTTGGCGGTTTTCACTAAAACTCTTCTTTAAATCAGTATTTTCTTAAAAATAAATTTTAAAGATAAATATCAAAAAATGCCGATAGAGGGCGCCCTACACTTTGGAGTAATGTACAACTATTTTTAACCGTTATTTTTTTTATCTCATTAAATGCTTGCAAAAGCTTAGATTTGAACTTTGAGCTCAAAATCTGAATCTTTGGGAGTAATTAAGTTGCGCAAAATTGAGCTGTCTTCGAGGCAGGGGGGGGGGGGGGGTTTCCACTCCTGAACACAGTTCAATTTGCGCTTCTTAACCCCTCTCAACGATTCAGAATTTGAGTTCAAAATTTAAGTCTAAGTTTTTGAAAGCGTTTAATTAGATACAAAAAATAATGGTTAAACATATTTGCTGGTTACAATTAAGCTTAAAGCGCTTGCTAACGAAATTTTTAAATTTATTTTTAAGAAAATACTGACATAAAGAATAGATTTAGCGAAAACCGCCAATTAATCGACCAATTTTTCCGTATTTTATAATCATTTGAAATTTGAACCTCCCCCCTCCCCCTTGAACAAAGTTCAGTTTGCGCTGCTTAAACACTCCCAACGATTCAGATTTTGAGCTCAAAATTTAAGTTTATGTCTAAGCTTCTAAAACAATTTAATGAGATGCAAAAAATGAACGTAAAAGATAGTTGTTCGTCACCCAAAAGTCTAAGGCGCCCTCTATCGGCATTTTTTGAAATTTATCTTTAAAATTTATTTTTTTATGAAATACTGATTTAAAGAGTAGTTTTAGCAAAAACCGCAAACGAATTGACAAATTTTTCCGTTTTTTTATAATCATTTGAAATTTAAACCTCTGAGCACAGTTCAGTTTGCGCTACTTAATCACTCCCGACTATTCAGATTTTGAGCTAAAAATTTAAATTTAAGTCTAGGCTTCCGAAAACATTTAATGAGATGGAAAAAATAACTGTAAAAAATAGTTATCGTTACTCCAAAGTCTAAAGCACCCTCTATCGGTCTTTTTTTAAATTTATCTTTATAATTTATTTTCAAGAAAATACTGACGTAAAGAATAGTTTTAGTTGAGTGAAAACCGCAAATCAATCGACCGATTTTTCCGTCTTTTATGTTTATTTGAAATTTTGGACCCTAAACTTTAATGGCGCCTATCTCCTTCGGAAGACGTTTGGGACCCTTAGTTTCCTATTTAATATTGCTTGTCTTGATGTGTACTATCATCCCTTAAAATTTTGCCCGGTAGTTTAGATACACACTGTATATCTCTCAAATCATGGTCGAACTGGTTTGCTTTCAAAGCAAGAAATTGGTATAAATCATGCATTTTTAAAATTACAAATCTCGGACAATTTTAGTGTTTATATGAACGGGAAGTTTTTGTCTTACTTGTGTTAGTGTAATAAGAAAAATTTACGAAATATAACTTATAGAACCAGGGGACCGTATAAAAATTTAAACTCCGTAATTTTTGAATAAATGGTTTTAGTGACCCAAATCGCTATTAATGTATTTCTTTAGCTCATTTAAAACCTTTTTGTAGCTGCAACTGCAGAACTAATTAGCCATTGGCCACCGTTGAGACAGGACACCCTGTATATATTTTTACTTAGAGAGATACGTATAAGCTCAAAAACATGCTCTTATTTATGTTTGTCTCAATTATCTACTTAATGACGTGTTAATTATCTATTATCTACTACTTTGAAATGTCGAAAATTACTGGTCATTTCATTAGATTGTCTAAAAAAAATAATGCGGACAGGAATTGAACATCTGCCGAAAAAGACCTTAAGTACTAAAATATGCTACGCTACCATCCGAGCAACATAGCTGATTAGTGGCGCTAACTTACATGGGCCCATGGGGCGCGAGCCCACCCAATAATTTGATATCACTATCCACCCATCATAAATTGAACCCACTCAACATTTAAGCATTTGTTCAAAATTTTTTTGAGCCCACCCAATATTTTTCAAAAGCTGGCGCCACTGTAGCTGATCAGAAAAAGAGCAATTTATCTGATTATGATACGTAAGCGTAAATGATGCGCAAATTTTGAGTTTTTATTTTAAGACCCCTTAACCATTCCATTTATGGCTTTAATATATTTATATAATTACTATAATATACAGGGTGATTCAGCTCGTCGGTGACAAACTTTAAGGATCGATAGAGCACACCTAGACGAACATTTTTGAATAGGGAATGTAAGGTCCCTGACGCGATGGTAAGGCGCTAGGCGCTTTCGAAAATTTGGGTGCCGAAATTCGAAACGTCATAAAAACTAGGGAAATGGTTAGATTTTCTTGCTTGTTGCGTCGAAATGATTCTGTTTGTTTAGACTTTCTTCAGTACCAATTTTATAAGCGTATCTCTTAAAACATGGATAGGGGGCGCTGCAGACTTTGGAGAGCTAGACAACAACTTTAAGCCCGTTATTTTGATAATTTAACACATGCTCGCCAAAGTTTATACTCTAACTTAAAGTTTGAACCCAAAAGTAGAGCCCTGCAAAAAGCGTAAGAGCCGGAATAAAATGTCAAAGTACAGGGTGGTCGAAACTCGAAGGCTCCTAAGAGATAAACAAACAGATTTCTTGACTTATGGCATGCATTTTCATGATTCTGTTTGCTGGGGCTCTCTGAAACTCAGTTGAACGGTACAAAAAGAAACATCGATAGGGGGCGCTTTGGGCAAAAAACATAATTCATTGACATTTCGGACGCTAACTGGAAACGGGGCGCTACGATCAGTTAGAAACAAAACAAGAGAGTAATTTACTTATCATAAGAAGCTATTAAAACTGCAGTTTGTTTGTTTTTTTTAACAAACATAGCTGGTTTCAATCATGCACAATGCGCGCAATAAAATTTACATAAGGTGCTTTTTGCTGATTTATGCAAAAGATATCGTACCATATCGATATGCAAAAGATACGTAATGCGTAGACGACAACGCGAGATGACGTAGTTGTATGCGCAGACACGTCTTTTGAACGTGCGGTACCTACTTAAGCTTCGGGTTACTTGTCTGCAGATCGGTAGTAGGATGGAACGGTACACAAACTCTGAATTGGCTGACATGCATTTGGCGTATGGCGCTGCTGGTTGTAATGGACGAGCCGCTCAGCGGTTGTTACGCCGAGCGTTACCCCAACAGGCAAATCCCCTGCCATGCCTTCTTCGCTCGAGTACACCAGAGGTTGTCCACAACGGAATCTTTCGACGGAGGCAGGCCTGAACGGGAGCGATCACTGAGCACCCCCGACAACGAAGAGGCTGTGCTTAACCTGGTTGAGGACAACCCAGGTCTTAGCACGCGAGATATCGCCAGACATGTTGGCATTTCGCAAGCAACTGCGTGGCGCATCTTACGTTCCCGGAATCTGCACCCCTACCACATCCAGCGGGTGCAGTTGCTCAGAGAGCAGGATTTTGGCCCTCGAGTGGAATTCTCAAGATGGTACTTGGCGATGAGATCCAGGGATCCCCGTTTTGTAAACAGCATTTTGTTTACGGACGAGTCCACCTTCAGCCGGGAGGGAATGTGGAACGCCCACAACAGTCATGTGTGGTGTGATGAAAATCCACATGAAACCAGAAGCCGAGCAGCCCAGGAGCGTTTCTCAGTAAATGTGTGGGCCGGCATTCTGGGGGATTGCCTCATTGGCCCTTATTTGTTACCTGAACGGCTGACAGGTGGAAATTACCTGATTTTCCTGGATCAAGTGCTGCCGCAGCTTCTGGAGGAGGCGCACGTACCCGAAGGTTCGCGTCGCCAGATGTGGTTCCAGCACGATGGAGCTCCGGCCCATTACACGAACGACGTGCGTCTCCATCTAAACGCAAGGTATGGCCAGCGGTGGATCGGGCGTGGGGGTCCAGTTCACTGGCCTGCCCGATCACCAGACCTCACCTGCTTGGATTTCTTCCTTTGGGGTTACCTGAAGGCCGAGGTATACCATACACCTGTCAGCAGTGCTGAAGAACTTGTGGCGCGCATTGTGGCAGCTGCAGGGCAGATCAGAGATACTCCTGGCATTGTTGGAAACACACACTCCTCAATGCGACGGAGGTGCGAAGCCTGCATCATGGCCCAAGGTCGAAATTTCGAGCATCTTCTGTAGTGTTATTTTTTGTAAATAAATTTCCAGTATCATTGATGTTTTTGGTCTAAATTTATTCAGAAGTGTTGAGCAGAGGTAGAAAATGTGTTTTCATTATTACTAACTGATCGTAGCGCCCCGTTTCCAGTTAGCGTCCGAAATGTCAACGAATTATGTTTTTTGCCCAAAGCGCCCCCTATCGATGTTTCTTTTTGTACCGTTCAACTGAGTTTCAGAGAGCCCCAGCAAACAGAATCATGAAAATGCATGCCATAAGTCAAGAAATCTGTTTGTTTATCTCTTAGAAGCCTTCGAGTTTCGACCACCCTGTACTTTGACATTTTATTCCGGCTCTTACGCTTTTTGCAGGGCTCTACTTTTGGGTTCAAACTTTAAGTTAGAGTATAAACTTTGGCGAGCATGTGTTAAATTATCAAAATAACGGGCTTAAAGTTGTTGTCTAGCTCTCCAAAGTCTGCAGCGCCCCCTATCCATGTTTTAAGAGATACGCTTATAAAATTGGTACTGAAGAAAGTCTAAACAAACAGAATCATTTCGACGCAACAAGCAAGAAAATCTAACCATTTCCCTAGTTTTTATGACGTTTCGAATTTCGGCACCCAAATTTTCGAAAGCGCCTAGCGCCTTACCATCGCGTCAGGGACCCTACATTCCCTATTCAAAAATGTTCGTCTAGGTGTGCTCTATCGATCCTTAAAGTTTGTAACCGACGAGCTGAATCACCCTGTATATACAAAGCGTCATCCCTTTTTTCCATTCTTCCTTTCACGAAACCTCCCATCGTTGGAAATGACGTTACATGTTTGATGCTTATTTAGCTGTTGTAAACATATGTATTTTTAAAGTTTTACAACATACTTGAAAAGTATGCTTGACTTCGGTTAGTCTGTCTATCTGTGCGCGATCCAATACCCATAAATTTACTTGATTACACTGAAATTTTTAAATGCTATTGACATTTTCTATAGAACGATGGCTATTGAAAACACGGTTTATTACATTTATCGTTTGATGACAGGGATAGTCAAAAGTATTCTGTTACATTACGGTCAATTAAAAAAATCACTTCAAGTGCATTTAATGATGTTACACAATTTCAAACATAATGAAATTTATCATGAATTTCTGAGATGCATTAAAATGTGCTTTTTCAAAAATGTATGGGATGAAAAGTATTATTTTTTCCTTTATAGGGTCAAATGGAACATTTCTGTTACATAAGGGTCCACGGAGAAAAACCATTTGTAGGGTACTTTAATGGTGTCACACTATTTCAAAAATAATGATATTATTCAAAAATAAAATATGAATCAATGACAGGCATTATAAGTTGATTACTGAAAGTATTGTGTGCAGTCCATTTATCTTTAATTTACAGGAACGTGCAAAGGAATTTCGGTGGAGTACTGCCTATGAACGGTGATTGACTGAAATTCATTTTCGATTTTGGTTTGCATTTTTTAATTCAGCTAAATTTTTGCTTAATACGTGGTGTTAGATGTCTGCACGGGTCCGTACCCAGGCCGGACAGGCGGAATGGTTGCGAATTTTTTTAACGGTCCGGCAGAATTAAAATATTTTTTTCAACGGACTGGGCAGGCAAAAAAATTGAATAAGCCGTACTCGCCGGGCGGGGCCGATAAAAAAATTTAGCGGGTCTATCATCAAGTTATAAGGATTTAAGCAAAGGCGATAAAATATTAACTATTTTCAATGAATATAGCTTTGACCAGAATAAGTATAAATGTGCGTCACGAAAAAATATTAGTTTGACAACGTCAATATAGAAATGTAACATGTACAGTTTAGAGATCGGCATTGCCCAGTTACATTGTATCTACCCCGGGAATAATATTTTTTAGCAGAATCGTGCTGGATCGAGATCAGGCTTGCAGTGTTTTTTCACATATAGTCGAGCTGGACCGGAACTAGACTTAATATTTCTCAAGATCCGTAGGAAATACAATATGATTTGTAAAAGTATTGATTGCGGTAAAGAACTTATGTTAACGTAATCGTTGGATACTTGTTGATCGTTCTTAAATTCACTTCTCAACAATACCAAAGTTTGACACATTTTCTGACTAATTTTTAACTATAAATGTATAAAATTTAAAAGTCTGGCTATTGAATTTTATTTGGAATTAAATAGCATTTTTCATTTTTGGTAAATAAGATACTTGTATGTAATTGTTAAGATATAAGAGATTTTTGTCACGTGGTTGCAGATTTTTCTCCCTTCCCATGCTGTCGCTTCCGGAAACTCGATTCAAAACACTAACTTTGACAGTATTTTCTTAAATTTCTTGTATCAAAAAATTCATAACGCCACTCGATTACATATTTTCTGAAAAAACACCTGCTAATCGTATGGGTTTCCGAAAATAAATAAATTCAGAAATGTATCAGAAAGTAGCTCCTTTGGATTTGAGAAAATCTTTAATGAAATGATGTAGAAATATTTTTCTAAATCTACTTTTTATTGTGCAGCTTCAAGAGTTATGATGTTTTTAACTTTGTTTTTTTTTTTTCTTTCCTTCGAAACTATATTAATTTTTTACTGAATCTTTATTTTAATGTTGAAGATCTAAGAATCTAAGTAACCATTAATGTTACTAATGGGTATTTTCTGTAAAATATACAGTAAAATCATGCCATAAATATGTATTCTGTATTTTTTAAATAAATCTTAATTATATGACAGAAATCTGATTTTTTTCGAAATAGTAGAAATTGTGTTGGGCCAGATCGGGCAGGGCCTACAACGAAAAAATATAAACGGGCTGAACTTTTGAGTTTTACACCGTGCCGGGCCAAAATAACTTTCTTTCGGGCCGGGAAAGGACCGGGCCTATAAATTCCGACCCAGGCAGACCTCTACGTGGTGTGTATGAAATCTATGGATCATATACAGGCCTGCAGAAGAAACTTCGAGTCCGTTTCTGTTCACTATTGAAAATTGCTGAAGATTAATTTTTGACTGTTAGGTGAGGCCTTTAACAGAACAACAAAAAAAACATACTATGCTGTTTATCTACAGATCTTAAGATGATATACAGGGTTGTACAAAAAATCGTAGGCTTTTACGACTATTCCTGGTAATTGCTAAAATTTAATTTTCAAATGTGTTATGTGTTTTACAAACATCATATTACATTGTATTAACTGCGAAGTTTTGAACAGTATTCAGAACGTGTTGGAAAGTGTTACATAATCTATGCTTGACGAATTATTTTTATTTCTTGTTTAGAAATCCTTTGGAGAGACGTTGTATTGATTTGTGCTTGTAACGATATAAGTGTTCGCGTATTTATGGATCTTTATCTATGTGTATGTAGATATGGAAAGTTAAAAACTATCTCCACCTATTAACACTATCAGTGACAATTATTTGTTTTTTATAATGTTGAATTCACATCGGAATTTTGAACAAACTTTATTTGAATACAAGGAAATGCAATTTTACAGCCGTTTCCTTCCAAAAGTCATGAAAATATAATTTTATTCCAAAATTCTGATATATACCTTGATTATAAGGAAATGCAATAAAATATATCCCATTGCCCTTAAAGGGGTTTAAACACGAGAACATACTAATTGTGATGTATTACAGTTAATTCCTGACCCGAAATCCGCATTACCTCTCAAATTTCGCAAAACTTGAGATAACATCGAACAGATGACTGATTACCAGATAATTCAGCAATATAAATATGCTAAAGAATACTAGAAATTAGATTCAGGTTTGAGACGTCTAGACGAGGGCAAATATTTAAACATGGATTCCAGCATTTCACATATCACGTATAAATGGTTTTTCTTTTTGAATAAGCTTAATAAGAGTTGTGTTATACAGAGTAAATTTTAAATTCTTGTGTGAAAGATTTTCCTATGACTGTTCTAAAGAAAGCTTTTTTTTTTCTTAAGTAAATGCTTTTATGATGTATTGATTGTTGGAAACCTCCCAGTATTTGAATTCTACTATTTCGTAGAAATGTTAATATTTAATCATAGAAATTCTACCATTAAACAAATCAACTAGTTATTTATAAAAGTAGTGGTATTCAAAAATCGGGAGGTTCGGCACGATAATGTGTTTGATTTAAAAGGACTCGGTAGCCCGTGGATTTTTTTTAATTAAAGAATTTTAAAGGACATTTCTAGCATAAAAATAAACGACACAATGAAAGAAAATGATTCTCTTAAGAAATTTTTAGATTCCCCTGATAAAATTCGAAAAATTAAATTTAAAAAAAAATAAGTAAATTTTAAAATGTATCTATTATTCTGAACGTTTTGAGCTAATTTTTAAAACTATTCTTAAAAGTGCGCTGAATAATTTTAAGTATCGGATTTATTATAAGTTAATTAGTTTTGAAGGAAAAACGATAAAATGTGCAAAAACGTGTAAAATTACAGTAAAAACCGAGTTTATTGTACATTTTTATTTGTAAAAAAAATCTTTTTTACCTTATGGTAAATCTGATACTTAGTTTTATCAAATAGACCATAAGGAACAACCAAAAATATTTCGAATCAATTGAAAAATATACATAAAATCTAATCTGAAATATCACTTTGAACATGTTAATTTGTCGAAAAAACACAAACTGAGAAAAACACTTTTTAGTGAAGTGGGTATGGCATTTAAAGGACCATTAATGTAATAAAATCGTTTTTAACAATATTTATAATGCTCAAATCTTTATAAAACTTCATCAGAATAGAAAAGAGTGGTTGAATTTGGAACACTTTACATGTTTTCCAGTGTAATTCACTTGATTTTAGGAATATCTACGAGTCATCATTACAGGTGGTCAATCTATTGATCTATTAACTTAATTTTTAGACCAGTTTATTTTTTTTTAATCATAAGTTTTATTTTAATTTGAAAAAATTTTCAAAAATGATCTAAATTCAGTAGCTAATCGTCTAAGTTGAACCCCTAGCTTCCTAAATTAGACCAAACAATATTAGACTGTTTTAGTGAGTTAGGAATATAAGTAATTTTATAAAAATAAAAGTTTGCGATAGATAAAACAATAAAGCAACACAACAGCATTGAAATATAATGAAACATGTCTGAAAATAAGGGTAATTGTTTTAAATCAAATAGTCAAAATATAAATAAGTAATTAATTAATAAGTATTAATAAGTAATTAAGTATTGAAATTATGAAACTAATTGCCATGTATTAATATTATATAAAAAATGATGCAAAGCTTACGGATGAATTATTTTTGTTCGTTTTTTATTCAAGCGCACACAACATGGAACCGTCTGCATCAATATGATCACTAAATCATATCTGTTATTATTATTTTTTTTTTTTTACAATTTAGGCATAACCAATCATTACTGTCTTTTTGCTATTCTTTTTAGACTTTTAATAATTAGACTTTTTTTTTAAACAGAAGTTTTCTTTAGCTCATCTCTGTAGTTCTTCTCCTCATTTATTTTCTTTTCAATTGAATTAGGCCTAGTTTTTAAAATTTGAAGTTCTAATTTCTTTTGTGCTTTGGAAGCTCCTTTTTTTTCTTCTTTTGCTAATTAAATAGAAAAAAATCAAAATTAAATATCAAGTAAATATCATCGAAATTAAATATCATGTGGAAATTAAGTTTTTGTCGTAAAATTAAAGATTTTTTCATTAAAGTATGGAGGGACGTTATTTGCAACTGTTACCAAAATAACTTTACTGGAGTAAGAGGCTTTTAAAAGGACAAGAACAAATTTTAAAACATTTTTACATTTAGAAGTTAACCTCAAATGCAAATGGTTGCGTATGTTTGTGTTGTTGCCGAATTCAACCGACAAATTCAGACGGGTAATATTAGGAATCAACAGGATGAAAAATTACCATCGAACATGGGGGTCGCAAACCACGTATTTAATCACAATTATATGGTGCTCTGCCCTCCTAATCCAATTTAGGGTGGCAGTCATAAATTTCAGAAAGCTGAAACAGATTACAATAAAACTTTTAATAGACATACTCATATTTCTTATAAATGTGATAATATTTAAAAAACATGGTAAAAGTTTTCATTATATGAGCCAGCAATATGTACTTGACGCTCCGCATTTTGGGCAGCAATTACCAGTTCTTACGATATCATCGATTTCTTGAACAACAGGTTTTCCACGCCTTTTCGTGGTGTTATAACATTTTACACAAAACAAGGACTACATATCATTGTATTTTAAATGCAACGTTCTTATTTTTCTCAAAGTTATAACCTTCAACCCAAGTTCAGATAGGATGGAACACCCTGTATTTGTGACTAAATAATTAGTTTGTGATCCAATGTTTGATGGCAATTTTTTATCCTTTTTTATTCTTACTTCCTCCCCTCACAACTTGCCGGTCGAATTACACAATGCCCTGAATGTACAGCAGATTTAGAAATTTTATTTAATAAAATGTATCGTAAAAATTTTATTTTATATATGAAGTAAAATTTCTTACTCGAAATATGACTATATACCATATATATAATATTAACATCAGATTTGTAAAAGCCATATATTTTAAGTCTGAAGAAAACTTATACATTGTGGACATCAAAAAGCTTAATTCTACATAAATCAAATTATCTGAAGCAAAATTTAGTTGACAAGCTATTCGTTCTCGAGATATAGCTATCGTAAAATCGCTAAAAACGGAGCAGAGGAGCCACACCTCTATTGGGGATACAAATTCAAAGCTAATAAAATCAATTTATGTCAAGTTTTTACGGATCATTAAGTTTGATGGAACTCCGCGCATTGTTTCTTGAGATATATCTAACGCGAAGATCATGAGAAATGTATCCTAGCAGTGCTCGAAGGTTCACATAAAAATCTGATCAGTATTAGTATATGTCAGTATATGTCAAGATCTAATTTAATCAAAGTTTGATTAGTTTTCACGCGCTAGTTCTTAATATAGAGCCCCCACGAAGTTTGTGTCACATACAGACACATATAGAGATAATACAGACTCACCGGCAAGCATTTTCAAAAAACAGTTAACATGTGTTCAAGATCTAAAATGTACAAATTCGTCGAAAACCGGAAGTCTAAATTCTTCATGAATCCAATGTTTTCTTCTTGTAAAACTAGAAGAAAATAGAAAATAATTTGACTCACCAGATTTAAAATATTCAATAAAATTTAACAGACTTTTTTTTCGAAGTGCGGTTTCAACAATGATTTGTTAAAAACTGTGAAAGAGATTTTTCTTGCTAAAAGAAAAAAAAATTCAAATAGGTCTAATAAATCGATTTAAATTTCAAAATTTCATTAAAACAATTGTCGTATCGGAGTGTGATTTTAATTAAAAAAATCTTGTTAAGTATTCGGAATATTTGTGTAAAAAATTGTTCAACGGAAATTGGAACTATTCTTTTCTTTTGCTAAAAACTTGCGATAATTTAAAAGTTCTTAAGGTGCAAATAATACTCCGATAACATAAATTATTATTTTTATAGATTTTTAACTGTGCACGTACTTATGTGATGTCCTGAATTAACGGGATTGAGTGTTTTAATTTGAGAAACGTGTCGTCGAATCTGGTAAAACTTATTTGAATGAGGTTTCTGATTTATCCTTCTAAAAACACTTTTTATTTATTTTTTTTTTCGACATTTCAATAATTTTCTGATATTCTTCGTTTCAATTTGTTCTGCAGGACTGACTACTAGATCCGTCTTTGGCCCTGGAGTTGTTCGTTGAATAACTACGCTGAACAGAATTGCAGAAAATGTTCTATAATGTAGAAGAAATGTTTCGAAAACTTTCGTGCCACATCATACTTACTCACGATTCTGGAAGCCTTTGCCTTTCTTTCAAAAGTCTTTAGGACAGGAAGAAATGAAAATTCTTTCAAAGTAAGAGGTTTCTAAAATTAACTTTGTTTTAAAAACTTTTTTTTTTCTCAACAATAATGAAGTTACTAATACATGCGCAGACTCTTTTTAAATGTAATAGCATGAAAATAGTAGGCATGATTAAAAAGTAATTTGGAATACAATAACGATTTCAATATCCAATAAAAACATTACATCTTGAGTTATAAGATGCTATTTTCTCACTGCAATATTTTCAGGCTATCGTGCACGGCAGTTCGGTTTAGAACTGGAACTTTGACAGCCTTTTCTGCAAATTTACATACTTTTACCGAAAGATGAGTAAAGCAATTTGTTTTGTAGCTTGAGTAATCTCTCTCTCTCTCTCTCTCTCTCTCTCTCTCTTTTTTTTTTTTTTTTTTTTTTTTTTTTTTTTTGCATTTTCTAACAAAGTTGAAAAGTGTTTATGCATTCGGTTTGTCTGGCCGTTTGTCCATGCTCTAACTCCCGTAAATGTATTAGGATTTTCATGCAAAAATCATTATTTTAATATTTAAAATTTACGGTAATAGACATGACAGGGCAAAAAATGGCAAGTAGTAGTTGCGTGAATAGTTTAACTATATCGCTGAATATTTGCTGCTAACTTTAGGCAGCATTCGAAACCTATTTTAACTAAAATAATCACAAGGTAACGGACTCGACAAAAAGTGAGAGACAAAAGATTTCTGGTAATTTCTTAAAGAAAATATCTTTTGTAATAATTTTTTTCATTAATATAGAACACTAAAAGTTCATATTTAAAATAATTAAACCTTTTTATTTAAAAAAGTTAGCTCAATTTAAAAAAACGCAGTTAAATACATAAAACTTGGAATGGGACAGGTATTTTTGCTTAGAATCAAAATTTTAAAGATTTATATCTCAAATTTTTTTTTATTTTTTTTTATTTTTCATGTTAGAAATGTTCAATATAATCTTCTTTAGCTGATGCCTAACTCAAATCATATTTTAAATATTAATTTATGTTTGAATTTTCTTCTTTTTACTCTAGGGCAGCATATGTAAGCGACATTTGAAAATGGCCCATAAAACGGAGCATATACCTGTTTTTCAAAAATTAACTGGAGTTAATTTTCTGAAGTCCTATTTCGTGGCTTTATCTTCATCATTCAAATAATCGGAATTGAAAGTGTTTTTAGATTATCTAATATGTTATGTCTTTAAATGTTTTTTACACTTCGTCTCATTACGGAATGTTTATTGAAATCCTTAATCTCCAACTTTCTTTCACACCTGTGTTACAGTTTTATGCAATCTTTTTCATCTTGTAATTTTGTAATAATAACAATAAATGTAACTTCAATTATATCGTATAAATTATAAAATTTAAAATGAGATGTTCCCTTCATTATATGGAGCATCGTTTTACACTTCGTTTAGATCCATACCTCTTTCTCTATCAGCCGAAAAAAGCGGGTTTAAGCCTTTATCTACCATATCATGAAAATTTTACATTCTAAAGCATTTTACGTTAATTGTTTAAACTAAATTAAAAGATTTAATAATCATTTCATAAATTTTTGAAGGATTTTAGAAGAATGGAAGGATTAAGAAGGATTAATTAAATTTGAATTTATAGGGATTTTGTGTAATATTTATAACCCCACTCAAATCTTTTATTTTAAATTGTTTTCTTATTATTTTGTAGAATTATAAAATGTACAAATATGATGTTCTTACAATATAAATATAGAAATATTTCCGAATTGAAAAATCCCCATCCTCCTCCCTCAGCGCCAAGAAAGCTGAAAAGGTACAAAGGCAAAAGAAATCCTTTTAAAAATATTTTTGTTTTGTATAACCAATAATGCTTTTCGAACAAAATAAAGTAATATATCTGTAACTCATTCTAAACAGTATTACAACTTAATGACGCATTAAAAGAATTTTATAATAAGTAATTTTTATGGTACTTATAAGTACCGTTGGTAGATAAGATATTTAAAAACTTGTACAGGTTTCTATACTTTTTTCAAAACTGCATGGGTAGATAACAACAAATATAATTCGCTATATTTTATTTTCTTAAAACTATTCCAATATATGTAACATTTCTGGATAGATACAAAACGTTTACTAGTAACATTTTATTAATTTTATGAAAGACCTCGATTTTGGTCTCGCAAAACGCGTGATTTAACTGGAGGCTGTAGTAATATATTTTGTATAAAAGAAAGAACTTCCATGCAGTATATAATGCATTAAATCATAGGGCTGTTATCTGCTTAGCCGGTCATTTAAGAAAAGATTTGCAGTGTTTGAACCCCTCCCCCCTAGAGGTCTGCAAGGGCCGGAATTTCCAGGCCCGGCCCGTAGGAAAAAAAATTCTGCCCAGCCCGGCCCGGCCGGGCCTGTTGTAAAACTCAAAAGTTCGGCCCGGACCCGGCCCGGCCCGTTTAAATTTTTATATTTTCGGCCCGGCTCTTACAGAAATCAGTGAAAACAGGCCCGGCCCGTTTTAGCCCGTTACAATTCCTACTATTTTAAAAAAATTCAAATTTTTATCATATAATCAAGATTCCTTTAAAGAATACTGCATACATATCTACACTGTAAAAAAAAAAAATCAAGAGGTTACTAAAAATTTTTTACTAAATTTGTATTCCACAGAATTTTTTAGTAACCATTACAAACTTTTTTTTTTGCAAGTGAAACAAGCATTTCTTTTGTAAACTGAACAAAAGAATTTTTTTTATAACTAACTTAAAAATTTTTAGTATGAGCCACCAAGCAAATTTTAGTAATAGCTCCAAAATTATTTTTAATAACCATTACGTGCGCCCGAAGGGCAGGAGGTTCCTTCGAGCTGCAACCAGACTTCTAAAGCGGAAGATTTTCGGCAAAACTGCAATAGATGGCAGCACCAAACATTGCTAACTGCTCCCATAGGATTTCCATAATCCCTTTGCTAACGAGAACTTACCCTTCATACATTCGGGGCGTATTTGGCGGTGCCCAGTATCGAATTTAGGACCTTTTAGTCTGGGGTCCGTTACTATAACCACTATGCTATCAGGACCACACCAAGTGAGTTTTAGTAATAGCTATTAAAAATGTAAAACTATTAACTCTTTTCGTTGCTAACTTTTTTCTAGTAATTCTTACAGATTTTCTTGTAACCGACTAAGATTACTAAAAATTTTTTAGTAATTACAAGGATCACTAAAATCTTTTTAGTAGATCGACCCTTTTTTTTTTACAGTGTATGGAATGTTTTTACAGTATATTTTACAGGAAATATACATTAACAACATTAATGATTATTTAGATTCTCAGGCTTTCAACATTCGAATAAAGATTCATTAGAAAATTAATATCGCTTAGAATAAAAGAAAAAAGAAAGAAAGCTAAAAACATCGTTACTTTTGAAGCTGTTTAATAAAAGAAGATTTATAAAAATATTTCCTTATCATTTTTTTAAAGATTTTAAATCAAAATTCATTCTTAAATTCAAAGAAGCTCCTTTCTGATACATTTCTAAATTCATTTTTTTCTCAAACGCATAAGATTAGCAGGTATCTTTATTCAGAAACTATAATCGAATGGCGTTATCCAATTTTTTGTAGAAGCAACTTAAGAATACTGCAAGCAAATAAAATACTTTCATAATTATCGTTTTGAATAGAATTTCCGGAAGCGATAGCATGGGAAGGGATAAAAAAAAACATGCAATCATCTGAGAAACTATTGTATCTCAACAAGGTAAGTATTTTATTTACCAAAAATGAAAAACGCTATTTGATTCCAAATCCATTCAATAGTTAGGCTTATCACTTTTATACTTTTACAATTTAAAATTAATCAGAAAATGTGTCAAACTTTCCATTATCGAGAAATTTATTTTAAAACAATCAAGAAGTATATATCCAAAGATTAAGCTAACATAAGTTCTTTATGGCTGTTAATAATTTTACAAATCATGTTTTCTGCCCTACAGATCTTGAGAACAATTAAGTCTAGCTTCGGTCCGGCCAGTCTATATGTAGAAAAGTAATGCAAATTTGGATCAAGCAAGAGTAATGCAAGCATGAGTAAGCTAAAAAAATGTTAAAACGGGTTACACACAATGCAATTCTCCGATGCCGATCTCTACACTGTAAATTTTTATATTGATTCTGTCAAACTAGTATGGCTCGTGATGCACATTTATACTTATTCTCGTTAAAACCATTTTCGTTGAAAAAAGCTCATATTTCATCGTTTGTGTCGAAATCTTCAAAACGGGCCAGCAGGCCCGAAAAATTTTTTAATCGGCCCGTCTGGCCCGAAATTTTTTTTTGCCGGCCCGTTTATCTTGTTTGTCGGCCCGGCCCGCGGGTCAGGCCGGGTACAGGTCTACCCCCCCCCCCCCCTAGAAAAAAAGAGAGAGAGAGAAAGGAGAAAAGAAACGAAAGTGATTTTAGCGGAAATTGTTTCTTAAACTAGGATAAAGCATTGTATTTCCGTTTGTATGCATTAAAATTTAATGAGGTCCACGATTTTTGTAATATCAGAAATAACCGATTAACTTTTTCATTCATACTTGCCTCATATGAGGACAGATAATTTGCTCTAATAAATTTATTTATATATATAAAATCTGCATTCATTTATGGAGATCTAATTTCAGGACAGGTAATAGTTAGCATGCAGCACAATAATAAAATTATTTTATAATGGGCTCTCATTTATAACAAAAAACGATTGTTTGATTTTTTTGCTGTATAAAAAATAATTCATGCATGAGAGGGTTAAAATCAAACATTTCTTCATATGATGAAGAAAATCTCCAAGAGTTTTCAGAAATGTGCCGTCACTTTTCTAGAGAATTATTTGGCCGGCCTTAGTTTTTATTTATTTATTTATTTATTTTTAATGAGAAGATGGTACTTTGAAACTTCTACCAACAATACGCATGACTTTTAAAAATTAGCAATTTTTTTTTATAGTGTACGTATTAAAAATAAACCGTAGTGTACTTATATTTATATATATTTCTAAATGAATGCTATTTTGTCAATTATGAACTTTTAAACTAAATGTTAATATGTGTTCCAGATAATATCTAAATCGTTCACAACCTGAAAAAAAAGGGGGGGGGGGGTAAACTGACCGGCTCGTGGAAAAAAAAAATGTTCGTCCGAATGAAGAACTCTCGGGCATGCACTATCAAATTTTCAAATATAAAAATTCGTAGTAATTGTCTTAATTAAAAAAATTTAAAAAGTTGAACGAAATTCCGATTTGATAGGGCATACAGTAGTATAAACCGTACACCTTTTAAGTAAAAAAAAATCTATATACCTCTTATTTCTCAATTAAACCCATAACGCATACGCACGAGAATTTACCTTACATCTACTGAGTTATATTCTCGGTTATTATTTTTTTTAAACAATTATTGCACTGCACTGCTTAGAACTTAAAATATTCGATTGCAAACCGTTTAATTAATATGCCTGGAGGTTTAGCCAGCTCCGAAGCTAAAGGGGCCAGAGGGGACACGTGCCCCATGCGCCAAATGAAGATTTTGTTTGTCGATTTTTCTCATGTCTATGTTTAGCACAATATTGTTAAAATAGTCTTGTCTTGAACATGCTATAGCATAGAAGAAACAAAAGACGATGTAATATGATTATCCTGTATAAAGTAATTATTTTTCAATTCTGTTTTTAAGGTTTTAATGAATCCATATTTGACAAAGCTGATTACGTATTTCAGTATAAAACATTTTATGATTATACATTTTAAATAAGTCATCTATTTGAAACTACTAGGGGAAATAAGGTGTTACTGTCTGAAATAAATATTCCAATACTTTTGAACAGCCCTCTATTTGGTTTGTCTTTTAGTATATGGGGAAATTTAGTTCAGCAAGAAAACGCCTTACAGATTGAAATTTCTCTTTCAGCAATTTATACTAATAGATGGAAACATACTTGAATACTTTTGTTCAGCCCTATATTTTACCTAGTACCTTTTTTAAACGCCAGTATTTAGCTAAAATTTAATTCAAACTAAATATTCTTTACATTACTGAAATCACAATTCCATAAATTATTATCCATAGGCGACCATGTATCTAATTCTTTGTGTGGCCTTGTATATCATTTTATCTATATTTTACAACCATTTCTAAGTAAATGAACGCAGTTCAGCGTAAACGCGCATAATTTATTTAAAAACCATTTTTAAGTAATTTGCGCTCATATTCAATAACCTTTACGAGCTCTTTTGTGCAGCCCTATATATCAACTATAGCATTTATACACACCATAGAGTATGCATAAACTTTCTGAAACTTAAAAGAGCTTATCATAATTAAAAATATACTTCATCCATCCATTAGCCATCTTCTATAATATACAGTACTTCATATAGAATATACTATTTAATCTTTTGTGTGTCCCTGTAAAAATATGTACTACGTATTATGCGTGGAATAACTCATATTAAACAGAGACGTATATAAATTTTATTATATAGGAAACAGTTTGATATAATGAAAACATTGCAAACAATTCCCCACTTAATCATTATGCAATGGAATAATTTTGTTTGGCCCTGCAAATGAATAATAAATATTCTTTTTACCGTATATTTTACGGAATGCATATTTAGGAATGCTTCGTAAATTCATATAAATTTTAATAGGTTTGACAGGGTGTATTATCTTTAAAATTAGTTTGAAACGATTTTTTCTCACAGGCCGTAATGTAACGGAAAACTTTTGACTGTCTCTGTAAATAAACTAATCCTGCTAGTAGCTTAATTTGAAATAGAGCTCGCATTAGGGTAAATTTCAATAACCTCCAAAAATTCCAGGGCAATTCGACCACATTTTCAAGAGTTAAAGCACGTCCAGATGGACAGACAAACCAAAACCATAAAAACTTTTCAACATTGTTGGAAAGTGTTAAAAATGAGCTCATATAGGTGTTACAAGGTTTCACATTGTTAACTAAAGAAAACTTTTTTTATTTACATACTTTTAGCACCGCGTTAAATCAAAATGTTTTTCGATGCTGTACATTTTTCAATTTTCAATTTATTGCAATTATAAAATTTGCAATTGGTTAGAAGTATTAGATTTAATAATTTTTTAAAATGTCACTAGGTCTCATGGCCTAATTTATGGCTTACTACTTATATAAGTTTGACCAAATTCCGAAACGAATTATTTTATCTCGAAAAATATTTTTTAAAATAACACTCATCTGAGAAAGATTTGCTTTACCCGATTGTTAGTTATTTCATTAAAATTGAGATTATAATAAATAAAGCAATGAATTAAATTTTAGTGCTGCCATCTACTGACTGAAAAATAAAGTGATAAACAAACCTTTAATGAAAAATACTTTTAAATGCTGCCATCTATGAAGTAATTGCTGAACTTTCTCCACTCAACAACACGAAATTTTTCACATTTTCAAAGGCTCATTTTGAAGCATAAAAGTATAATACTTGCACGCACGAATATTGAAGTGATTTGATATAGAACATATTTTGTCATTTTTCAATAAATAATAACATAACATATTGAATTATAAGCGTCTGCAACTGTTGTGTTTTCCTTTCCCATGCTATCGCTTAAAAAAATTCATTTAAGGGTGTATTTCGATTCAAACTGCTTATTTTCCGATTTATTTTTAAATTCATTTTTGCTTTCATATGCATCAAACTGGCAAATTGTCTTATTTAGAAAGTACACAAGGTGCCGTGATTGTCTATTCTTTGATAAATGCAAAAACTATTGCAAAAAGAGCAATCAAAAACGGCATTTTGAACCGATATGGGATTTTACATTTAATCTGAATTTTTTCTTTCGTCAAACAAGAAATAAATTATCAAATCTCTCTAAATAATTAACTCTCCATTTAAATATTAAAAAAATAACTACAAAATTGAATATGTTAAATCCATGCACAAAAATATTAAATACCCTAGGGAAAAGTAAAAAAAAAAAAAAATAAATAAGTCAAACTGCTGTTTAAATTAGCAAAAAAGTCTTAGTGTTTATCGAACAAGCAAGTTATAAAAGTATGAGCACGATGAAAAATCAGTTTAAAGTTTTCTTTTTTATGGGTAACTGCGCTGGATCCATTAACAAAATTTACAATATCTCGCGAATAATTGTCGTATACATAAAAAATGAGGTGTCAAAATATACACAATTAAAGAAGCTTTCAGTTAATTAAAAAAATAAAATAGATAGTTGACAAATTTCAAGGCATTGTGTCCGCTTAAGTAGGTCCAGGCTGCAAAAATCTTAACATTTTCTAAAAAAAAAAAAAAAAATTTGCATTAAAAATCTTTCTGTTTTTTATGCTTAAAATGACGTTTAAATCATGTTTCTATCTTAATTAAAAGGGAAAATATTCATTTTCTCGTTTGGTTTGTTTTCAAAATCTAGCTTTCAAACAATGGTTGTCATGAAATGACTTCCTGTGAAGTTGAGTTTTTCTTCATGATGGATGTTTTCATTATTTCTTGGATTTAAATTATTATAACTCAAGAACCGTTAAAGATAAATGCTTCAAACTTGGAACATGTCTCTTTTGATTGCTTTACTTTAATTTTGATTCAGCAAATTAAAAAAAAAATACTTTTGAAAATATGATTTTTTAAATAAATGTTACAGTACTATTTTTTCAAATTTTTACTTAAAATATTTTTAATTTTTTTTTTTGGAAATTAATATTTTTAAAAATGCTTAATCAAAATTAAAATTTCGATATTTTTGTTTATTTAAATGCAAAAAAATTGAAATTCTAGAAATAACATTTCGAGCTATAACGATTTTAAATTAACCTCCTTAAAAAATAAATAAATAAATTATGAGAAGATTTATTATGTTATTTTGTTTACATAAAAAAAATTGTTACCACCATTTTGTTACAATTAAAAAAAATTAAAAATTTTATCAAAATAAATTACTTTAAAATGTGTCTCGGACCCCCGAGAGAAGGAGATGATGAGAGATCACTGACAAGTTCATCGGAATTTTAAAAAACGTGGAAATACAAGTGCTTGGAATCAGCAGGAAATGCCCTTCAAATTACATTTATTTACTATTTTATTTAATTATTAAATGAAAAGTACGTGTATAAAAAAATTATATGCATTACAATAGCCTTTCTGCCCCATCTACATATTTATTTTTAGTTTAACAGGTCAAATGAAAATTCTGAATTTATAACTATATTTTCTTTTCTGGTTAGTATTTTAATGCTCAAATTTACTCTTTTAAATGAATAAATATGTTTGCTAAACTCATGCAAACAGTGATTTCATGCTTCTAAATATGCTGAATTCCTAAACTGAGACGACTGGTTTGTGATGAATAGACAACGGATTATATCCAATTGTATATCTGCAGATACATTTGCATATATCAATGCATTTTATGATAAAAGCATATAAATGCCTTAAAATTGCCCTTAAATGGGTATGTTTATTAATTTAGAATCTGAAGTTCAGCTTGATTTAAATTCGTCTGTTCTTTGCAACAATACATTCAAGTAATAATATTGATAACTCCGACTCTTCTTCCATTTCTTACGCTAAAAAAGTGCTGAATTATAAGTAACTCCAAAAAACTTCTCCGCGATATAATTAAAACTTCTATTTAAACTAGAATTTTATGATTATCAAAAAAGTTTTTTTTACGTAAATCAAATCGTATGCATTCAAAATTAAATTAAATTCCATCTTGAGATTTAATTATCACGGACATCTTGAAAACAGATCATAGCAGCTTGAAAAAAATATATTATTAAAAAAATTAAGTATTAAATATTAATTTTATTAATTATGATTAGATAAAATAAACTTTAAAGTTTCCGCGGACTGCATAGAGAGGTAAGTCAATTTTTATCGAAAATTTTAAATGCATATTATTGACTTTGTATTATTTTGGCATATTTCAGACGTTTATGCCTAAATATTTTTGTGAGTTTTTAATGACGTAAAATTCGATGTCTGAGGATAAAACTGTACGCGATAGACTAATTTCATTACCCTTCGCAATCCGTTGTCACCACTATGGCGACATAATCTTTTCCTGCAAAATTTGTTGTTGGCATCTGTAATAAAGGAAAATAAATTTAGAAAAAAAAATTCTATCTAATAGAATTATCAAATTATACTTAATGCCCGTATGTTACTTTATAATTTTTACATGTACCTTATTCTCAGGCATTAGTTTTCTTCAATACAAAAACTACAACCATAGGCAAATTTTCTTATTTATACTCCATATACAAAATGCATAGTCTCCTTCATATAAAAGGCATGCATAATAATCAGTTTCATAGTTTTAAGATAGTACCATCATTAACCCCCAAAAAGTTCAATATTTAAAAGTCAATTAAAAATTCAAGTTCAAATAATCAATAAAAATCAAATTTAAAAA
This sequence comes from Maratus speculifer, assembly GCA_964019185.1. Taxonomy (NCBI): domain Eukaryota; kingdom Metazoa; phylum Arthropoda; class Arachnida; order Araneae; family Salticidae; genus Maratus; species Maratus speculifer. Next base: position 186,916,715 of record OZ025299.1, read on the forward strand.
ATAGTCTTTTTCAATTACCATATATAAAAACAGTTCTTGACTTATATCCACACGATCCCCAAAAATTTCTTAAATTCACATTGTGCCAATATCATCTTTAAAAAATTTCACAATTGTCTAATTCAAAACAGTTTTTCCTCTTTTTATAACCAAGGCATGTACGATTAGTCATATTTAATCTAGAGTCATCACATCCCCAAGTTTCAAAATATAAAACTTTCATAATTCACTTTTAGTCCAGTTTTTATCCATTTTCAAGTTAAAAAAAAATAATATATAAAAGGTCAGAAAGTTTCATTCTATTCTCACCCGCTTGTTCCGTTCCTCCTGTAGTTTCTGTTTTGAAGGGGGTGAGAATAGAATGAAACTTTCTGACCTTTTATATATTATTTTTTTGAACTTGAAAATGGATAAAAACTGGACTAAAAGTGAATTATGAAATTTTTATATTTTGAAACTTTGGGTTGTGGTGACTCTAGATTAATTATGACTAATCGTACATGTCTTGGTTATAAAAAGAGGGAAAGTTGTTTTGAATTAGACAATTGTGGAATTTTTTAAAGATGATATTGGCACAATGTGAATTTAAGAAATTAAATGGGATTGTGTGATATAAGTCAAGAACTGTTTTTATATATAATAAATGAAAAAGACTGGTTTCTTTTAAATTTGATTTTTATTGATTATTTGAACTTGAATTTTTAAATGACTTTTAAATATTGAACTTTTTTGGGGTTAGTGATGGCACTATTTTAAAACTATGAAACTGATTATGCATGCCTTTTATATGAAGGAAACTGTGCATTTTGTATAAGGAGTATAAATAAGAAAATTTGTCTATGGTTGTAGTTTTTGTATTGAAGAAAACTAATGCCTGAGAATAAGATACATGTAAAAATTATAAAGGATTATAAAATCTGCCTTATTTAATCAGAGCATTTTTGAAATCGTGTACTTGAAGAAACTTTTTTTTAAAAGTGAAGCCAACTGAATAAAATTTAAGTAACAGACGCCGAAATCCAAAAGTTTAATTTTCAAAAAGTAAGCACCCAAAAACTTATAAAAATTTGCTTTCCGTACAGTCAACTTTACTACATTACAGCAAGCTTGCTCACATTGAATAGAAATAATGCAGTGTTGAATGTAATGCGTTAATTTTAACAGGGTATTTGGTCTGAATCAGACAGATGCTGATAAAAAACGGAAACATGAAATGTCAGAGCCAAAAAGAAATTGTAATTGAAAAATACAATGCAGATGATAATTCATAGAAAAGACATTAAGGAAGCTATAGGCTCAGACTTTGGGATCAGGACAAACCTTAAAATAGGTGTTTTTGATCTTTTTACCTGAAAATCTTTGTTGTCACAATTTCGTAAAGGTAATCTTTGCCCTTTGCATCGCCCCAGTGCAGATTGTATCTTTTTGCCCGTGTTGAGGAACTCATTACTGTGATTATTATTCAAATTTTCTAACGGCTACACATTTCTTTTTATGTTAAACTGAAAAAAAAAATCCATTAAATTTATGGCAAAAAAATTACAAATTACAAAAAAAAAAATAAAATAAAAATAAATAAAAATAAAAAATAAATAAAATTTAAAAATAATAAATAAATAAATAAAATGAATAAATGAATAAATAAATAAATAAATGTTGTAATCAAATTAGATGTAATAAAAAAAATTTACATCTAATTTTACTGCAAAAAATGCTGTCAACATTTCTGCCAGTAATTTTTGCCGTAAATTTAACGGATTTTTTTTACAGTGTATTTTTGATATTAAAGCTGTGTCTGGTACCAAAGAGAATAAACAATATTATATTTTTAGCGTCAAAAATTTTTTTTATTCCATTTATAAAAGGTTACATCTATTCCAAACACCCTGTATAATCGTACTTGAATATTTCAACGAAAAAAAAAAGTTAACATCTTATTTAAATAAAGAAAAGAAAAAAAAATTAAAATGGCTTATAATGGACAAATACTGACATTCGGAAGATGAATAAGGTATTGAGACAAGATGATAAAAGTTATAAAATTTAATCGGTCATTAAGGCTGACAGGCTGAAATTTTGTTGTAATCCATCTTTTAATTTATTCTAAAATTGTATGCTGAATAATATTCAGCACAAAAGTACTTCTTATTTCTTTAAAAGTACTTGTAAAATAATTTATTACTTATAAGATAATATAATATCATACTCGAAAATAATTTATCGTAAGTATAACGTATCAACAGCGTAAAATTCATTGCGTTGGACATTAATATTTCAAGCTATGAAGCATGAGATTGCAATATCTGAAGCTAAGACATATTTTCAAGACTTCGTAATTCTAAAATGCATTTATGAAAACTATCGGCGCTTAATTCTGTTGCAACGTGTGGGAGTAGTGACCTCTAATTTTACTTATATCTTGTTGTGAGGACATAATCGCGAAAGTATTCTAGATTCGTTCTAGCTGTATAAAAATGCTTTACATTTTTTAAAACCATTTAAATGTCTGATTGCTGACAGTTCAACTTAATTTTAATTCAATAAATAGCTGAAAAAAATATAAAAAATTACTTTTTTAAAATATTATTTTAGTTATTTTAAATTTCAGATTTTACTATACAGCTTTTACAGAAGTTTTGTATTTTAGGATAGTATTAACGTCTTTATTCGTCATAACCTTTTCAGTGGCTTGTAATATTAATTACTTTCTAAATTAAGAAATATTTACTATAGCGTAGGAAGGCGGCGGATTTTCGTGTTAAAACCTCTCCGAAAATTATTGATAATTTCCTTTAAAATTTTGTTCAGTCTTACCGAATGTTGACAGTGCATGTTTTCTGATTTATCTAACTAGGGAACGTTCTCAGGTGTAAATTATGAATTTGGAGAAGTGTAGTATCGAAAGAAAGATCTCGTCATGTACTTTAAAAAGTGCAATGGAACTACCCGTCCGATTCCAATCAGTTACTATATATCAGCACTTGAAGTGTGAATGAATAAATAAGTAAATTGATAGGCAGATATATAAATTGTTCGCAAGTCAAGCCAGCCTAAGAAAAAAATTCTATTTTACACTCTAGATATACATATAGTGTGAAGTATTCATTACGGTACGCCACACATTTGCCGAAATTTGCATAAAACGAAGTGTTGGGAAAAAAATGGTGGAAAAACTCTCCAAATGCAGCTATACGCGCAAACTTCGTAGAATTCGAAGTGCCTGTCTAAAAGAGGCGATATAACTGGCAATGTCTGGGTGTAAAGGATTTTGTCGTAGTACGGGAAAAAGTATTGGCAGAAGGATTAAAAACAGTGCAAAAATTTTTTTCACTTGCGAACAATTTATATACCTATTTGTCAATTTATTTATATATTCATCCACGATTCAAGTGCTGATACCTCGAAAACGGTTGGATTCGGACGGGTAGTTCCACTGCCCTTTTTAACGTACATGACGAGATCTTTCTTTTGATACCCCATTTGTCGAGTTCAACTTCCGAAAAATCGTCCTTTTTTTTTTTTTTTTTTTTTTTTTTTTTTTTGAAACAGCAGAGTGTATATCAGTTTCAATATGTAAAATGAATAAAAAACTATGAAACATTATTAAAAATCACTGCAAGTGATAGGAATTTTTAATGTCCCCGTAAAAAATACTGTAACCGTTAAAAGCTTCATTTTCAATGCCGAACATGCCACAGTGGATATCAATAATATATATCAATTGCATAAAAGACAAATTATGAAAATTATTGCACGGACATACGACAGACAGACAACCAACGTCGTACATTTTCAACTAGCTTAGAAAGTGTTAAAACAGATTATAATGAAGGTAGTTTTTATAAGCATAACTCGGACGGATAGAATGGGTTCCAATTTTAGATTCAAAAATTTTATTTTTTTTAAATGCATATCGATTTTATGTCGGTTTTTGTAGATTTCTTAATGTTATAGGTTACTTTTTATACATTTTTAATTAATTTGATACCAAAATGTATGCAGTTTGAAATTATATTATGAAAAAAATGATGAATTTTAACATATCCATTTTTTTTTAATTGAAACCGATATCTAGAAAATAGAAAAATACGAAACTTAAATAACACCTCAATCCCTCAAGTAATTTTGAGTTATGTTTAAAAAACTACCTGCACTAACCTCTTGGTGTCGAGCAACCGGTATTATAATCCACTTATGGTGATCTGAAATCCTTATTATTATTCCCACTAATTATATTTTAGTGAAAAGTTTGCCTTATTTAATCGGCGGATTTTTGTGATTCAACTGCAGAAAATTTTCTGTTTGAAAAATCAGTGGTAAAAAAATTAAAAATTATACAAAGTGCTCTCATCGCGAAGATGTTATAAGTTAATTTAGCATTGGTAGTTGAAAATTTTAAATTATCTTTATTTTTCTACACCAGTAAAATTTTACTGTTAAATTTGCCTTATTTAATCGGAGCATTTTCTCGATTTAATAAGACAAAAATTTCTGTTTTAAAAAATCGGTGACAGAATATTAAAAATTTCGTAAAAGGCTTCCGTCGCGAAGGGGGTTAAACATACAGTTAAAAAAGGCGCATTATCCAGCAGAATGGCAAATTTCATTATTTTCTAAGACAATTTGGTAATAAAAATATATGAGGTCTCTGGTCTCTCTCCCACTCCCTCTCTTTCTCTTTTATTCCAATTGTACAGTTGAACCATGAAGATAGATATAGTAGAAGGAGAACAAAGACGGCGCTTCCACTTTCGTCCCTAAAGTCTTTCCGAGTCTGGCTGGTATTTCCGGCAGTTTGGGAGCAGATGAAGTCTAGCGCCCCCTACGTCCCGCTAGCAGACTAGTCGAGAGACCAATCAAACAAGTCATGTGATCGAAAGTCAGTGCAGCATCACTAGCGCCACGCTATGCACCGGGAAATACTTTGGGGCTAAGTTCTGTTGGGAAAAGCCTATCTTCTCGAACATAAGAAAAAAAATATTTCACCCATTAATGAAAAACTAAAATAGCCATTGACATGTGAATCTCATTTTCGTTAATTGTATACTAAAAAAAGAAAAAGAAAGATAAAAGGCTTAGAGGACAGTATTCGTACAAAAATTTTGTCAAAAATTGAACTTTTCGATACAAACACCAAACTTTGGCATCATATTTAGACTCGTTTCCAATTTTAATTTATGAGAAAACCAAGGCAATGTGTAATATTGAAAAAAAATCTAAATAAGCATAGAGAAGCTTGTTTTCTATGCATAAACCATTTGCTTTGTCCATCCGTTACCGAAATATAAAGAATGAGAGCAATACGTTATAATTGTACCAATGAGAACAATAAGAATACGTTTGCTAATTTATTTGATTTAGACGAGAAAAATCGAAATTCAGATTCAAAAATTTTAATTATCAGATTAATACAGAATACAAAACATACTTAGATAATGTAGCGTAAAAATTAAAGTGGATGATACTGAATTAAAAAAAAATGATTGAAGTATGGAATATCGTAGCACCAAGAACATTTCCTGAAATTAAATCTACAACAGTGTTTACAAGGGTCCGTTTTCTGTGGAAAAAAATGCATAAGGTCGTTTCAAATATAAATGGCCGAGTTTGCACTAACACGAAGCCAATTATTTATCACCAAGTTACTTTCATAAAGTGAATGCAATGCTGCTCACTAAATCACCCATATATAATCGTCCATATGATATAGCACAATATATGGCTGGCCATATATTACTAATTTTTCTGGCCCACAGCGATTTGATTATTAAAAAACTAGTCGGATGTGGCAATCCCAAAACTTTCTTCTATCTCATATATTCTACTGCGTTTATAATTACAGAAGAATGAAACATGGTAGCGTCACCAGTTAGGTAATTTACATCAAAATCTAATCTGTAACAACTTATTTCAAGTTTTAACTGGATCTGAAGTTTGATGAAAATCCGTGTAACAATATTTGAGATAGAATTATCGCAAAATCGTAAAAGAATAGGATAGAAACATCAGCTGTTGTGTGATCAAAAACTAGAGAATACTAATTTATATCAGGGACTAACTGAATTTGAAGTTTGATGAAAATTCGTGCATTAGTTTCTGAAATAAAGCTATTGCGATAATTCTGAAAAATGCCGCATAGCAGTGCCACCTGTTGAGCAATTTACTTGAAAAACTAAAGAATACTAATTTGTATCAGAGACTAACTGAATCTGAAGTTTAAAGAAAATTTGTGCGTTAGTTCCTGAGGTAGAGATATTGCGATGATCATGAATAATGCGCGTAGCAGCGTACCTTTTGGGCGATTTACACTAAAACGTATTAAAAAAATAATCATATTATGTCAAGGACGAACGGAATTTGAAGTTTTATAAAAATCCGTCCATTAGTTCTTGAGGTATACCCACTGCGAAAATCATGAAAAAGACATCATAACAGCGTCACTTGTTGGGCGATATACACCAATAAAAAAGAATATTGCCCAGTTAAACTGATGGCATTGAGCTCACAGGCTACGTATACTAATCTTACATTACAGCCTTATATTTTCAAGGGTTAATTCCTCTCAAAAAACAAATTAAGGGGGGGGGGGAGGACAGCTCCCTCCATTTCCCTGTTTTATACTTAATCAGTTAAGCCCTTAAACTAATCAAGGATATGTTTTATCATATAAAAACTTTTTGGACGAAAACTGATAATTCTGCATGAAAAACCCATTTATATAAATTAAGGGGAGGGGCATTAGTCCCTGTTCCCCCTCTTATACATATCGAATGAACTCCAAAAACTAATCAGGGAAGCGTTTATGAGAATATACATGTATCCAAAATTTCAAGTGAATTGGTTATTTTTATTAAGAGTTATCGCGTTACGCACATACGTTCATATAGAACGGACGGGCACATAAGCTCTCAGGCTTTGATAGCCTGTGAGCTAAAAACCCATTTATATCAATTAAGGGAAGGGGCACGATACCCCTGTTACCCCTCTTATACATATCGAATGAACTCCAAAAACTAATCAGGGAAGCGGCTTATCAGAATATACTTATATACAAAATTTCAAGTGGATCCGATATTTTTATCAAGCGTTATCGTGTTATGCACGTACATACAAACAGACCGGGCGGGCACATAAGCTCTCAGGCTTTGATAGCCTGTGAGCTAAAAACCCATTTATATCAATTAAGGGAAGGGGCATGATACCCCTGTTCTCCCTCTTATACATATCGAATGAACTCCAAAAACTAATCAGGGAAGCGGCTTATCAGAATATACTTATATACAAAATTTCAAGTGGATCCGATATTTTTATCAAGGGTTATCGCGTTATGCACGTACATACATACAGAACGGGCGGGCACATAAGCTCTCAGGCTTTTATAGCCTGTGAGCTGAAAACTAATTAGATTCAGTTTATATCAAATTCTAACTAAATGTAGAGCTTTGTGAAATTCCGTGCATTAGTTCTTGAGGTAGAGCACTCACAAAATTTTTGTCACATACAGACAGACTGACAGACTCACCGACACACATTTTGTAAACACATGTTTTTTTGGAATCTCTGATCCCTAAATCGTGTAAATCCGTCGAAACAGGAATTCGAAAATTTTCACGAATCCAGTACATTCTTTTTGTAAAGATAGAAGAAAGTAAGAACGAGAAACAACAGGGGGAAAATCTGCAAGATGTTAAAACGTGATAACTGAGACATTGAATGCTATTGCAATGGCACGCAAAAGAAATGAGTGGTTCGAAGGTTACATAATTCATCTTTCCAAAGAGAATTATTATGAAAATAGTAATAGCAAGTAATAAAGCAGGTGATACGTGGAAAACATTTCTCACAATTCATGAAGCGTGGCTTTATCTAAATGTCTCTAATAAAAAAGGGGCTAAACAAACTTACAACTTTAGCTCAAAAACTGCAAAAACAGTTTCTCAAAAGGATTTAAAGTGATTACTGAAATATCTTACAACTTTATTTTAATACTGAGAAAAGTTGGAAGAAAAGTCGAAATTAGCTATATTTATTATCAAAACAATGTTCTAATTCCATTTTTTTTTTTTTTAAGGAAATTCTAAAACTTTATCCTACGTACGTTAGAAACGTTGTGTTTCACCAGGATAAAGAAGCAGGCATACATCCAAAAGTACAGTCGCATTTCCCGAAATATTGACCAGAGAAACAGGAATCAAGTGTATACCATTTAATCATATTCCAACCAGGTCCCCAGATGTTTCACCAATGGATTATTGTGCCTTTGGACCAGTAAAATAAGCTCTTGCAAAGAGTCAACCAACTTCATTGAGTCGACACTGGAAATATATGGAAGAGAAATGGAAGAAAATTACACTTCTAGTTTTACAAAAAGCTCTACTATCTTGGAAATCACTCTGCAATATGAGAATCCACAACAAGCGTTACAAGATAGAACGTATTAAAAATAAATTGTTTTTAATTATATGCATTTTATTTTTTCTGTCAATATCGTTTACAATATATACTAGGGCTTTTCGGAAAGTAAAGATAGAATGCAGATGATGGGAAAAAGAGATTTAATAATCGCGTTGCCAACACAAATTGTAACCCTGAAACTCTGTCTTTTCCCTGGCGGTCATTCGTTAATTCTATGATGACCAGTTTTGTGTAGCAAAGTTTTAGAATGATTGCTTCAATTAAAAATCCTGCCAAACGTGAAGTTCGATCCGTCATACTCTTTTCTCCAGCGAAAGAAAAGCGTCAAACAGAAATTCATTGGGTGTTGAATTTCTGAATCATATTGTTACTGGTTTGAGACGTGGGTTTATCATCATAGACAAACCAAACAACAGTCTGTGCAATGGTGCCATACGAATTTCCTAAAAGTCAAGAAATTCAAAACTTTAATTTAAGCCAAAAAACATTATAGCTTTTGTATTCCGGGACAGAAACGGCATTCTTCCAATTGAAGTCATGCCTCCTGGAAGCACAATTAATTCTCAATCAAATTGTGAGACTTTGACCCGACTTCCACGTGCAACTCAAAACAAACGTAGGGTTATGCTGACAAGAAGACTCTGTTTTCTTTATGATATTGTTTGTCCTCATGCGGCGCTTCGAATCTAAACACCTCTTAGAAAAATGAAGTTGAAAGTTTTAAGCCATCCACCATACAGTGCTGACCTAGCATCCAGTGATTTGCATTTACTTATTTACCTGAAGAATCACTATACAGGACAAAACATCCACGACGATGGTGACATCAAAATTGAAGTTGAAATGTGATTGCGACAACAAGCTGGAAAATCTATAACAATGAGAAACAGAAGTTTGTAATCAGATTGTAGACATGCTTGGACAATGGCGGCAATTATGTCTAAAAATAAGATATACAACTGTAAATAATTTGCAATAAATATTTTATCAAATAAGATTTTTTTAGTGTGTATGTTTGTATTGTATCTTTACTTTTCGAAAAGTCCTCGTATAAATACACTCTGTATGAGTTGTCTGTATAGATGAACCACAAATTACAAATTAAAAAAAATATGCTATATTTCACGGATGCGCAGATAAAATATATTTCATAGCGGTAAATAAGTTTTATCAAACATTGAACACATTCTGTTTGTCATCAGTAATTCCAATATAAAATTTCTACTTTTTTATATCTGCTGAAAAATGTTCCTTCAAGCATGTGCTTTATATTTCTTTTCGCTAAATAGTTTATGAAGTATTTGTCTAGATATTTCATAATCTTTCTAAAATCGAAAATTTTCCGTTACTTTTGATCATATTTAGTATTCCCTTAGGGATCTTTTTAGAGAAATACATGTTGGATGTTCTATCACCATAAAAATGTAAAAATTAAATTCTTGACAACTTAAAGAGTCGGGTACTTTTAAACTGACAAGATTCATGTAAAAGTGATCCTAATGAGGATTTAGTAATTCTACGTGTAATTAATTTTATGATGCGAGAGTTTGAACACACGTTAAAAGAGATCTACTCTAACTATGGTTTTTACATTCTCTGCTCAATAAAGCAAAGCATTTTGATGCATTTTCTGTATCATTTTTAAACATAAAGGCATGAAATTGACAGGACAGACAATTGTAACGAGATGGAATCAAACAGCATTTTCAAAATTTTCTATAAATAAATTGCTTATCGTGGTAAAAGCAATTCTTGTCAAATAACAACAAATTTTTCTGTTTTTTTTTTTTTTTTTTTTTTTTTTTTTTTCTGATTTCTGCGTCAAGTATTTGGTTCAAAGCGCCTACTAGGGCAGTATCTTCTGAAATTTCTTCTGCATTTACCCAGAAATGGAAAATTCTCTTCACTTACATATTTTTTCAATAATAACACCTGCCAATTTTTTGCGTTTACGAACGAAAATAAATTCAGAAATCTGTTAAAAATTAGCTCCGTTGGATTTAAGAAAAACCTTAACGTTTGAAGAAGAGTCTGGACTCAACTTTTTTTTTCCTCTCTCGCAGTCCGCAAACGCATGTTTGTGACTTAGGCATTATTATAAGTATGTAGGCAATAAAATAACACAAGAGAAGTGTAGTTTAGGTAGTAAAGTAATAAAGTAGTATAACAGTGTAAAGTTAATAATATCATTAGGGGTGAAGGTATGTTGCAGAAGAAATATTACCAACAGATTTTTTACCATCTAAACAATATACTTCGTGGGTATATTTGTAATGAAAATATCGTAGCAATATACTTCTTAGATTGGTATTTGGCGACAATATTATAGAATGCAATTGGTCCCAATTTTATCCGCGAAAAAATTCGATTCTTAAAAAGCTATTTGCGATGAATATAATAAGTAGTAAATAACGCATACATATAAACATAATAATAATAACACAGATTTTTTATGTTTAAAGAAAAGAAATGAGGAGATAATCTTTAAAAAATTAGTAGTTTGCACAATATATTTCTTTAAAAGTAGAAGTATACAGATCAAATTTGATTAATTTTAAACAGACTTTATTTAGTGTTAAAATTATCTACTCTACAGGGAAGCAGGAAATTTCAGCCCCGACACTTCGGTCCCGATACCATTTCAGTCCCTAGATACTTTGGTCCCTTGCAGATGTTATTAGAGGCAGTTATATTTTTAAATTAAAAAAATTGTCAAAAATTTAGTTGTTTTTATTAAACGTATTTATTAATAAAAATTCAAATCTTTTTTCAATTATTAATTGTTCATATAACAAATTTATCAATTATTTGTTTTAAAAATTTTACATGAACTATATAATAGTTATTAAAAGGTAATTGCCAACATTTTTTTTTTTTTTTTTTTTAATTTCGTTTTTTTTTTTTTTTTTTTTTTTGTTAATATAATGTTATTAACTTCATTAAGATTCATAAAAATGCTAAAACTTCTGGGGATAAATATGTTTTTTACTTATTTATTAGTTAGTTTATAATATTTTTCTTGCTCTTTATATATAATTAATGTATAATATCGTGTCCTTTACAAATGTCATACGGACTTCATATTTGTACATTTTATAAATCTACAAAATACTAAGAAAGCAATTTAAAATAAAAGATTTGAGTGGGGTTATAAATATTGCACAAAATCCCTAAAATTTAAATTTAATTAATCCTTCTAAATCCTTCAATCCTTCTAAAATACTTCAAAAATTTATTAAATTATTATGTAAATCTTTTAATTTTGTTGAAACAATTTACGTAAAATGCTTTAGAATGTAAAATTTTCATGAATTCATAATTCGATAGATAAAGGGTTAATTAATTACTTAGACCTGAAATGGTGGGGGAGTTTCCCGAAAACAAAATATTTTTCACTGCGCGTTCAGTTACCATCTCACTATTGTTTTCCCAATTTTTATACCGTTAAAATAAATTATGAAAATTAATTTATAAGATGAACTTTGTATTATATAAATAATAATAAAAAAAACTAACTATTTTTTGCTTTAGTAGATATGTCTAATTTCTTATTAAACAAAGGAGAGTGTGTAAAGGGGTGATTTGAAGAAATATTTGCCTATAATAGCTTATAAATGTTTAATTGAATTATTTAAAATATTCATTATTAATGTTATTGAAAGAAAAAAATTAAGCACAATATTTTTATTATTATTTAATTAATGACAATCTAAATGTTCTAAAAATATGTGTGAAATCAACCCACAAATATTTATGGAACTTTATAGTATGTATGAAATACACAATATTTATAATAAACTAGTATATAACCCCGTCAAAAATGACGGAATTTTCACTTGCATTTCATCTTTTTAATACTTCATACAAACAAACAGGATGCAGATTTTATTTTTGAAGAGTTTGTATTGTAAAAAAGCACATTTTAAAAATAGCAATAAATTTCTACAAATAGAAATGTTTTTTTTTTTTTTTTTTTTTTTTTTTTTTTTTTTTTTTTTAACTTGATGTTTAGTTTTTGAACAAATTTTAATTTCAAAACAAAGAACAGTATTTATTACAATAATAATGATAATTGGCAAAATAAAACTCAATTTCTGAAGATTTCACAAAACATTTAAATTAAATATTCAAGTTTTAAAAATTTTAAAATACATTCTTTATTATGATTCGGCAGCGATTTTAGTCGTGGGTATATGATAGATTCTTAGTTCGATGCTTTTAGGCATCGATTATGAAGCTTTGAGTTTTCTTTTTAAATTTAGATTTGGTGCAATCTATACGCAGTTAATATACACAAAACAACTTAAAAAAAAAAACTCAGTTTCTTATAGAAAATACTGCTATTTTCTATAGTAGGAGGCATTGATTTAAATCAAAATAAATTTAAAAAACTTCAGCTTGCAACTTTAAAAATTCAATCCGTAAGTTATGAAAACCAAAATTATTATTATTGTTTCTTTTGTAAAATTTTAAATTAAATCTACCAGTTTTTAAAGCTTAGATTATATCCATTAGAAATTTGCTTACATTGTAAACGAAATTTGTATTTTTTATCAAATGCTATTTAAATGTAAGGAATATATAATATCATAAACTAAATAAAAATCATCAAATTTTAATTTAAGAGCAATTTTGATTTATTTGCATGCATTGCATCAAAGCAGATAAAATTTTAATTTAAGACCATGTGAAAAAATAATTTTCAGTTATACTAATGCAGTCATGATGATATCTTATATATCCATAATAACTTGAAGAAAAAAAAGAGCTTATTTATTTAAATAGAAAACAAAATTTTAAAAAATTAACCGGGTTAATGCTAGTATTTAAAAAAAATAATAAAACTAAATTTAAATTAATCTAAAACTAAATTTATGTTTTACAATATATTCCCCAAAAGGCTTCTAAAATAGCTCATAGATGGCAGCACTAAAGTTGTGAGAGACGATGCTAGAGTGATAAATAAAATACGATCGTACTCAGATAGTAAAAAACTTTTCCATTTACACTGTTATCTTTATGTATTATAATTGGGTTTGATATATATATTTTATATGAAAATATGCTGAAAAAACATTATTTCAAGTGGAAGAAATTTTAAAAGCATCATTTTAGCATCTGTTTTCAATTAAGCCTAACGTGGCGTCTAGCAACGGTTAAATCCAGATAGGAGTGGCACAACCTGGAACCGTTCTACACATTTCTTCGGACGCATTTTATTATAAGTAGATAATAAATCCTAAAAAAATATTTTTCTTAAATAATAATAATGATGATAATAAAACAATCTCCCCTATGAAATTATGTCACGTTGTTCCATGAAACAAATTTTCAGCTCGCTGTGATTTCATAATCACGCTTTATAAAAATTTAAATTTATTGAACTTTTATGTTCAGCTTTTAAGGGGGGGGGGGATAAAAAAACAGAAAAGGGAACAAATCATGTTGAACCTTGCAGCATTTTACAGGATTGTGACAGTTAGAATTCGAGTTATAAAGTTGTGGGTACCGAAACGACAAGGGACCGAAACACTAGCTAACTACCGTGCAGACTACTCTCGTAACCAAAGCTTAAACAGTTCCAGGTAAGAAAAATACAATTACGTTAGAAATGACGCAGCATGAATGTCATACGCGAGAAATGCAGATGCTGATTATGCATTCTGTTTACTTTCTTATGTCTGATTTTCGCTATAATTAAATTTTGTCTTTTAGTAGAATTTTTTGTAATCTTTGATTTTATTATTGTTTTATAACATCTGTCATTTATATAGTTTATTTTTATTTTTCTCGTTAAACATCCTTTTTTTAACATGTAATTTTGATATTTTATTATTTTTTAACATCTGTTATTTTGATATTTATTTCTTTATTACAATCATTCAACCAAAAAAGTTCTTTTAGGAACTAAACTTTAATTATCATAATCTGTCCAACTAGAAGAAAAGAAATTCTATCGAAATAAACAACCTACACTTCATTTTCCTATCGCAACAGCTACCGCAAAGCACACTGGGAAAATAAAATATCGTCAATGTCGACAAACCCTGGTAACGAGAGTGCCTGAAAAAAGCCTAGAGAAAAGTTTATATATCAAAAATCCGGGAATAAAAGATTAAAAATTATATAAGATTAATCACGAAGCGGTTAAGAAATTTGTGCATCACTGTAGCGCAAATGGGACTACAAATAAAAAGAACTTTTGACTAAGCAGACCTCATTTATGTTGTTTAACGTAATATAAAATTAGTTATAAATAACAGGACAGATTTTGTCATGAAACTATATAAAACAACAGTGATAATCTTAAATATATCTTATGTACATCTCAATTAATTTTCGAAATATGAATTAATGATCATGTGTCTTGGGCCACACATAAAAAGCTCTTTGTGGTTCTCTAGATTAATAAAAGGCGTTTAAATTAAATTTAAAATGTAATGTATTTTTATTTAATGAATTCCCCTTTTATACCATGGGAGAAGAATTTCTCGTAATACTCTCTGTAGGGTAGTTTTTGCCATTAAATTGAGCAGTGGTTCCCAATCTCGGATACGCGTATCACTGGGGGTATGTGAAAATAATATCGGTAATGGCGAAATCACAAAACTGTTTGGTGAATTTACAAAAATGTTAGAAATGACAATATAATTTGTATCTATTTATAATATGGTTGTGGTAAGAAGATAACCAATGAAAAACAGCATATCTGAGTTATCAAGTAGAGTGAAGTTGATGTGGGATGTATTTATGAGAAAAGGGGGTATGCCGAAATGAAAATCCTAAGAAATCAGTTCGTAAAAGAACAAAGGTTGGAAAGCGCTGAAATAGAGATATAATATATGGTTATAGTGATCTGAATTGGAAAAATAAAATTATTACTTCTTAAAGAACCCCCCCCCCCCTCAAAAAATTGAAATTTATATTTTATAAAGCAGTCATAATTTCTAAATTTCAGAGCTTAAATATGTTCCAAATTTTGAACATAAAAGTTGGTCCTATATCGTCAGTCGAAATTTCAAAAAATTCTATCCTGCAACTTTTAAGAAATTATGCGCACAATAACTAAAATCATCGTTCGCGAAAATTTACTTTAAAGAACTAAAATTATCGCTTGATTATATAAAAACAACACAAACAATTTTGCACATAACTTTCCATCTGAAGCGAATTCTTGAATGGAGTTTCATTTAAATTATTCATAACGAATCTGATTTTAATATAAGATATTATGCATTGAGTTTTGATACTTTAAAAGATATCCGAACCGATAAGTTCTAGATTATGATGATCTTTGCTTTCAACAAGTTATCTCTATAGAAAAGTAATATTGCGTCAGCCAACTGACAGACTCTACATGTAACTTCATACCATTCTCTACTACGATCAAGTTTTGCTAAGACCATAGTTAGATTATTTGACGAATTCAACTCTGGTCCGCTCCATTATTATGAGTAATGTTTTCTATCTTGTGGTACACAACGAAAGAAGTCATTTCTCTTTTAATGCAATTTAATGTTATTTATCTCCATTCTATATCAAGTTGGCCATTCTACAGGAAATCTTACATTCTGAGCTTGAAAATTCCAATAAAAAAATTAAAACAAAAGTTTCTATATTTATATTCACAAATCATCTATCAAATATTTGAGATTTACATAGGTGGTCTTAAAAGTTTCTCTTTACTTGGTACTAATTTGTTTTCTAAAGATTTAGGGGTTAATATCCTGAATAATATTATAATGGAGGAAGAATTACAGAGATTAGAAAAAAACGGTTTAGACCTGGAAATAATAATGCGGGTTTTTTAGGAATAAACCAGGTTTTGGGGAATAAAACAGGTGTTTTGGTAATAAACCTGGGAATAAATCGAGTCTGTTGGAAATAAACCCGAGAATAAACCGACAGTTTGCAACTCTAAACGGAGGATATAAATACACAATGTTTTGTTTCATAACTTCATACTTATTTGGTAAGGATTGGAAGTTTTTTCCAAACTGTGTCAGTCCATACTACACAGCTTGGCAGTTCTCACTTGGACGAGGTTTGTTAGAAAAGTTGTATTTATATAAGACACTGCACTGTTAAAAATTTGAAACTTTTGCTGCATCGTCACTCCAGAACTTTTATGCAAACCGATTACTTCACTGTATTTTGGCGCATTCTTATTGGTCAAAATAGAGATATTCTACAAAAGCAGTGGAGTGACGATGCTGAAAAAGTTTCGAATTTTTAACAGTGTAGCTTGACAAAAATGACAAAATCACAAGTGTTCACTGTTAAAAATGGAGGATATTCCAAATCTGCGTTCGAGGCTGTAAAAGGTCACGTGGTACCGGTAATTTACCCAAAGAATTTCCAACTAATAAGCTGGGAGGCTGCTACAGCTTTCCCCATGAATTGTTTCATTGGCTGGTGGGGATTTAAATTGCGTCTAATGAAGCCTTCTCTTCTTTACGCTAGAAGTTTTTGCCTTGACCATGTGATCATAACGTAGATGGAATATCCTCCATTTGAAACTTTTGCTACTTCGTCACTCCACAGCTTTTATAGAATATTTCTATTTTGACTAATGCGAATTTCCCTAAATATAGTGAAGTAATTGTTTTCCATAAAACGCATGCAGCAAAAGTTTCAAATTTTTAACAGCGTTGATTTTTCCAAAATCCTCTCGCTCAATCAAATTTTAATTCACGTATATCGGTACTCTGCTGAAACAATGTACTTTAAAGACAATTAAACTTGATGAAAGCAACGTTTGGATAATCTTATTTAATTTTACAAATTCTCCTAACATGTATGCAGATTTTTTTTTCATTAAAATATCTGCATACATTTTAAATGTATTTTAAATGGTCGGCAGTAATTTAATATTGTATTCGCATATTAAAAAGGATGAAAAGAATTCTGTATAAAACTTTGTTATTTCTATTGCATAATCCGAAATATTTTCATCATCTTATGTTATATTTTATGAAATTTCAATTCCTTTTACAGATTGATATTGAATTCCATTTTTGTGAAAGGAAAAGATATTTTTCAGAGATTTCTAAAGAAAGTATACTTTACATTACTTTTATATTTTAAAAATAAGTTTATAATTCTTTTATGTAAATATTTAGAGAGGACGACTAGATATTTTATTCTAAACATAATCTTGCCTATAAAAAAAGAATAGTATATAGTTTATATATAATAATAATATTATGTCTAATTTTGTTTTCATGGGATACGATTTTTTCTCTTGGAATTACAAAAGGAGGAAAAACATTTTATAACAAAGGTCTAAGGGTAAAAAGGTTTTATTTTCATAAGTCAAGCTTTCACATTCCTGTTATTGATTTATTACTTTCCTACTAATTATTATCCATACGTAACCAAGTCTTTTTATGCTTTCTTCATTATTCTTTAAACAAGGTTTTTCTACGAACGGAAAAAAGATTTTCTTTTTTAACCCTTTCCGGCACGGGTAAAATCTGTTAGTAAAATGAGAAATTATTGACTGACACCGGAATTCACTGACATTTTTTTTAGATATTTTGAAACCCCTAATTTAAGCTTTTATTGTAAAAGCAAAATTTTACTAAAATATTACTGGTGCCGTTTGCAAGTTTGAAATTAAAATTAGGTATCCCAGACCTGGCACAGTGTGCCGGAAATTGTTAACAGATGAGATCAAAGCTGCGTAAAATAACTGATGAAAGTATATTAAAAATAAAATAACGCATCAAATGTGATTGTTTTGTTACGCAGACTAAATTGCCACATAGAAACAAATCTAATAATAACTAACAAGGAAGGATTCCATAGTGGGCATACTCAGAATATTTTGAAAAAAAAAATACTAATTAAATTATTTATGTATGTAATGAAGAATCAGTCAAATTTAATGGTGAAATTACATTAAAAAGACTGTAAAAAAGTAAAATAGTTTCGAATATTTGGCGTGAAACGACGAAAGTTGCGATTTGGCGAGAAGCATTTATCCTCGCCAAAATCAAACGATTTTCAGGTAACTGAAAGTTGTTTGTTATTAGACTTTTAGAATGCGTGTAAATAGCATTTAATGAATTTAAACTTAACCAATTAGAGAGCTTAACATATATATATATATATATATATAATACCATTAAAAGTAGACAAGATTCACCAACGGATTTTATCAATAAAACAATAAACCAAAACGAAGAATTAAATTGAATTATAGTAAACAATATTAACCATTTGAAATTAACCATTGAATATAATAACTTATAGCACATTGAACATGGAAGGAAAAAAAGAATAATATGAATACAATTGAAATTTGTAGAACCAAAGCAGAATCTTCAGGTCCCAAATACTTTGGAACTACAAATGGAGTGTGTGGTTTCATCTTCGTATTTGCCATGAAAAAGCAAAACAATACGAATTTGGGACTACCATCACACAAAAACCAAATTATTAAACAAGGAACAAAGATATTTTACAAAAAGGAGTTGAAAGTAAGTAAAAATAATAGTTATCCATAACATACAAAAAAGATAAAGCTGAATGGAAATATAATTGAACCGGAAAAAATAATAATCGATATTAACATAAAATTAAATTAATAAAATGATTAAAATTAGAATTAAGAGATAACATTCATATTAACATATAACTTAAAATACATTATTGTTACTTTAATCAGTAACATTTATTGTGACTTTACATGGTAAAAACTCATTATCTTAATATAGGATAATAATAATAAATAATAATAATAATAATAATAATAATAATAATAATAATAAATAAATAAATAAATAATAGTAATAATATTATTAATAATAATACCAAAAATTATATCAATACCATTAAAAATAATTTGATATTTAAAATATAGCTATTTAACTATAGATATAACTAGACGAATATCCATATATTGGTGTAAATTAAACAGTTTAAAAATTATGTTAAAATAAATAACCCACTCTCAATTGTTTTTTTTTAAATAAATAATTAACTTTTGCGTTTTTATCCAGACAACACCACCCTCCTCCGTACTCTAACATCTACCCACCCAACCAACCTATATTTATATATTTTTATTACTTTTTAACATTTTTAATTTTTTATTATTATTTTTATGTTTTATAATTTTTTTTATACATTTTTTATGCAAAGAATTAATTATAAGATCATGTAATATCTAATTATAAATTAAAGAATATATGAATTTTTTAGGATAACCATTATTTATAGCATCATATACAAGCTTTTTAATATTAGTATTAATTAAATGGGAAGAACATAGACATTTTATTCTATATAAATGGTTAAGTATTATATTACGATATACAGAATTATGAAGACATGATTTAAAATTAGTAAAAGTATTAACTTTAAAATTAAATTCTTTCCTTTTGTCATAAATATCAGTTATAAATTTGTTCTCTTTTAATATAATTTTAATATCTAAGAAATTGATTGTATTATTAAAAAGTAGGTTTTTTGAAAGTTCTAGATTAGAAGGATAATCAACAGGGAATTGAGATATACAGGTGTTATCAGTATCAATTAAAATTACATCATCTATATATCGATATAAATGTATTGTATTATTTAAATAATGACGTTCATAGTAATATAAGTATAAGTCAGATAATACACTAGATGTACTACCACCTTGTGGTATACCAACATTTTGAATATATATATTGTTATCATGCATGATAAAATTATTATAGATAATGAAATTAGTTAAGGTATGAAAATATTCAGAATCGATATTATGTGATATATCCAACTCGTGTTGATATTTTTTAAAAAGCTCATTTATGATATTATGTAAATCCGATAAATTGATATTATTATATATATTATATTGTATTACATATATATATTGCTTGTTGCAGAAGTTATCTAATTTTAATACTATCTATAAAAAATATTTTCATATTAACCTTCCTACCCTGTTGAAATTTTACTCAAATTTGATTATAATGTTACACACCAGAATTTTTATTTAAATCCATTTAACATACTTCTTTAACTTAAATCTATGTGTTATTTATTTAATTTTCTTTGTGGAAATTTTTCTGGTTTGAATCGAATGAAACGCATTATAGGACTGGGTCGATTAGACCCATTCAGGGTAGGAAGGTTAAAAAATATAATTTCATGTATTTAAACGTATTCCAAAATAAAAGCTAGATGAAGAATGCGGCAGTAATACATTTCAATATCGGAGAAATTTTTGTTTCCATAACAAAAAAATTGAATCGTCAGCGCTCATTTGAACTTAATTTTGAGATTTAAACAAATTCAATTAATTTAATTTTCGTTTTGATTCATAAAATTTCATTCTTAACTTTCATTATAAATATATACATGACAAAACTATAGCTATAACAAACTAAAAGCGACAAAACTAAAGTTATTTAAATAAATATTTTTAAAAATAGTTTAGCATGAAACATTTTTACCTTAAAACTATTTGTCAAAAAAAAAAGTCTTTTTTAAAATTTTATTTCTTTGCCAACCGGTGATAGACTGCCAAATAACTCAAATATTCATTATTTTTTTACGAACGTTCTATAGGGGTTCCGATTAGATCTGCAGATGGACACGAGTAGTGTTGCGAGATGTTGCTGTTATTTTGCGAATGTGGACGGAGTTTTCGTGAAGCTGCCCACCAGTGTGCCTACCGTTTCTCCGCCGGTTCACATCCCACGGAATGGACCATCCATTTTACTGATAATAGGAATGAGATTTCCGCGACTTTGAACTCCAGTAATATTTTAGAGAAAATGATGTTCTTTTAAGTCGCAAAAATGTTCCGATTAAATAAAATAATATTTTCCCTAACAAAATACTGGTGTGAAAAAACGCGGAAATCTCATCCCTACTGATAAGCATTTCCAATTGACTGATCATGACAATGAATCTTAGATATTATTCTAAGCATTCCAATGAATAGCTTCGAATAGCAACTTTATATATCTTTCTGTTCGGCATTCACTACATGATGTACAAATGCAGTCAGAGGACGTTCTACATTGTGCTACGCTGCCTCCCACACAAAAACACTAATGTTACCGCCAGTAAAACGTTTTACTTATGCCTGACCCGTGTGTGTAGAATCATACACGAACATGGTGCACAATAGGGCGGAGCGTAAAAATGTTTTTTTCGAAATTCTTTTCTCCCTAGCGCGGAAAAGTTGTGTAGTTGTATCACTAACATACTCATAAAATTTCACAACAATCAATAAATAACTTCCAGTTCCACTTTTGGGTCAAAATATGCAATTTTAGCCAAAAATGTTGTAAATTTTCTCATTTCAGCAATATTTTTAATTTCCGATTTTTTCTTAGCCGTAGAGCGGAAACGTTGATAGAGTACATAAGGAATATAAAATCAAATTATTAAAGTAATTAAAAAATATTTTTCGGTTCCACTTTGGGTTCTAAATATCGGAAATTTCTCGAAAATGATACAAATTTTCACATTTTAGTCATTTTTTTTTTTTCGATTTTCTATTCCCGTTGGCATGGAAATGTTAGAAGAATATGCAAGAAATATAAGTAAAAAACTTTAGAATAATAAATAAATGTATTCCGACTTCCCTTTGGGGGACTAAAAATGTCAAAGTAGTCAAAAAGTAGTAAATCGTCCCATCTCAGGGATTTTTTTTTCTTATCAATTTTCTCTTCTCGCTGGAGCGGAAAGTATGGAAAATCATAGGAGAAACATAGCAGAAGAGGTTATTGGTGACACTTGCCCTGTGTAATCGCAGTCAGGTTCTTCTATAAGTGTCAAGTATTCTTCAAACACTCTTTGTTGATGGAACATTCCCTCAATATTCCTTTGAATTAAAGTTTCATCTTTTCGACGGTCAAAATACAATCTTTAGAAGGTATAGGTAACTCTAATTTTGGTATGAAACTCTAATCTTGGACTTGGCATTTCATGCAATAATTATTTCTTTCTCTTCTTTTGTTATGCCTGTCTATAACATTGGACCCCACCTGTCTATAACATTGGAGTTGGTACACATGTCGTCATGTGTCTTCAAGAAGTCTTCAAGAATTGCGCTTGTTACTGAAACTGCAACTCGGTCGGACACTACCATTAAGTTTCAAGTTCTGGCTAGGACAAGACGACGGGTTGTTCGTGATATTTTTATAGTATTTATATTTGACTGCAATGACACTAAAGGTTTATCACAAGATGGTAACACAAGTTGTTCATCAACAAGACTAAAAGATTTAAATAACTAAGTCTTCGATGAAGCAGTAGTTTTTCCCCTTTTATACCGTTTATGAAACTGTCTTATTTTTTTTTTCGAGCCTGCTCGTTCATTTACTCAGTTTCCGTGTTGTGGACCGTGTTTCCGAATGTATCAATAGGGTCTATCGACAATTTCCTTGAAGTTCCTTGATCCTCAAGAAACTGTCTTCCACTTCTGGTATTTTTATATCATGTGGGCATTTACATCCTTCTAGAGATGTACACTTGTAAGAAAAAATTTCAAACATACGTCTTTTCCCTTCCAATAAGAAAATTGTCAATTTTGACTTCGTCTGTTCTTTAGCGTCAAACTTCTTTATACTCTTGCACTTATCATTATATGAACCAATCATTTGGACTATTCTTTGCCTAAAAACCATTGGAACTGAGGCAGACTGCCAAATTGCTTCAAACACTTCAGCCCATAATCCACTATCGCCCCAAAGGTGGGTCCGATTTTTGATGATATTTCGATTCATTTCTCACCAACAAAAAAGTACATTATATCTTCATAAGTTGGTAGAACGCCAAGTCTTAATTCTGTAGGATCCCAAAAATGGGATGAGGCAAATCCCGTGTACTGCGCCTTAATTGTGATAATTCTGTGTAATATTTTCCATGCACGCTATTAGTTCAACCCAATATTAAAAATTAAAATTTTGCAAACACTTTCAGATGTATAATTTTTTAATAAAATATAGAAGCCTAAATTGAATATCCTCATTACGAACTTATTACGAAGGAGCATTAAACCAACAGTAACATTACAGCAAACAAACAGAAAGCTGAACTTATTAGGGGAATTTCCCTCGGATCGCTTTTAATTCAATTGTTCTATGATGTTTGTGTACATTAATGCCATGTATTCGAAAATTTTAGTAATAAAAGTCAAACCAGAAGATATTTATTAATTACTTTAAATTTTTACACTTATTTTTGTCATATGATTTTCCGAATTTTCCACGCCGGCGAGAAGAGAAAATTGATAAGACAAAAATCCCTGAGAAGAGAAAATTTATATAATTTTTGGCGACATTGACCTTTTTAGATGCCGAAAGGGAAACCGGAATATATTTATTTATTATTCTAAAGTTTTTTACTTATGTTTCTTGCATATTCTTCGTACATTTCCATGACAACGGGAATAGAAAATCGAAAAATAAAAAAATGACCAAAATGTGAAAATTTATATAATTCTCGACCAATTTCCCATATTTAAAACCCAAAGTGGAACCGAAAAGCATTTTTTAATTACTTTAATAATTTGAATTTATATTCCTTATGTACTCTATCAACTTTTCCGCTCTAGGGAGAAGAAAAAATCGGAAAATAAAAATATCGGTGAATTGTAAGAATTTACAACATTTTCGGCTAAAATTGCATATTTTGACCCAAAAGTGGAACCGGAAGATATTTATTGATTGTTGTGAAATTTTGTGAGTATGTTAATGATACCACTACACAACTTTTCTACGCTAGGGAGAAAAGAATTTCGAAAAAATATTTTTTACGCTCCGCCCTAGAGCACAAGCTACACCAATGCTCTCGTAGTTTCCTATGGACCACCGGAGACGCTTGAATTGACGTAATTACGCTTTAATATCGTCAGAAAAAAACAATATTTGTCTCCAACATCTTGCGAACCAACGAGGCACAATGATGTATAGTGAACACACGGGACATGTATTATAGAGCACCTACGTAGCCTTTTTGGAACGTGTAGTGAAGTACTAGGTACGTTCGATAACAAATATCTGGTGCGGTATTTAAAAAAAGTACTTGAGAACTGTTTTGTTACAAAGGAACATTAATACGACGCCAATTCCTTCAATTTTGCAAGTCATCTTAATGGATCTGTTAGATGATCTTTTTCTACTCGAATACTATCCCTGTAGTTTCCCCATGGCGGAACACTTTAAACAAAAAAAAGTGAAGTTTGGCTTTATATCCGGCGTTTTTGGCCAACAGGTAATCTGATTTGGTGAACAAATCACAAGTGGCCTCCGATTTCACCTGACCAAACTCCTATAAACGTTTTGCCCTGGTACTTTCTGAAAGGCTTGGTGTATCTTGAGGAACCAAACTCCACAGTAAGTTTATTCTATCGCATCGTCGATGCGTGCAACATTATCACGCTTGAGATTTTACATCTCCAAATTCCTAATCATTTGATTCGTGTATGCAATATGTCGTTTCCTACTACTTAGATCATCCTAAATAACTTTGTAGTTTATATTATGTGTGCGTGGTGTCAAGACACCTCGCGCTCGTCTTGCCGGGTTAACCCTTTCAGGGACAAGATGCTTGTATTCTTAATATGTTGATATAATTGAATGACTCCAGTATTTAACATAGGTATGTGTAAACAAGTAAAGGTGTATTTTTCCATACTTAATAAACGTGAAATTTTCATTAAAAAACTCGGGTGCCAATGTGGCAATTAGGAATTAAAGTTATGTGATGCCATAGCGGCATCATCATTTGCATTCGCCCCTCAATTGTTTAAGAAAATGAGGCGCACAGCTGAGTGTAGCATCCCGGTATCGGCCTCTTACCGTAAGACAAAATACACTTTTCAATACAACCAAAGTGATTTGGGATCCCGTGTACACACGAGACTTTAAGTATCCCTACAATCAAAATTTTATCGGGGCAAAGTCCAGGGATCATGAAGACCATTTAGACTTACAACTTCGATTTATCATTCTGTCTTCAGTGAAAATACTCAACAGGAACGTGGGCGATCCTTTAAATTCCCTGTTTCCTCAAAACGTACTAAATCCAGTATATCTTTCAATGAAATGGGGCTCTTTTGCACCGTCAATTCATTCTCCCTCCAAAAATTTGTGCAATGCAATAGTATCGATTCGTCACTCTTTTAGAAAAGTTTAACCATCAACGCTCGATCTGGTAAGGATATTATGCTGCTGAGATCGAATGACGAATCCATTTCTAGCCAGGTGTTTTAGTGTTAGACAGTTTTACATAAAACGTCTCAGTATGACGTGTGAGTGTCTCGTTTTGGTTACTTTTGGAATATTTTTTTTATACATGGGAAGAAAATTCAATTTCCGTCTGATCATATTCACAAAAACCAAAATTTTTCAGAGCATAACTTTTTTATAATGAATCTTTTAATTTTCCAAGAACTTATGACGCACTCTGTATTTTTTAAAAAAATACGAAATATTAATTATGAAAAAAAAAATATTGCGAAACAAACTGTAATGCAGCTTCACTATTTTTAATGAGATTTTTAAAGAGCATGTTATTTAAAGAAAAAATTAAAATAGAAGTTTTAATATTTTATTTTTTTTAAGAATTAAATTAGTCATTCCATTTGTTTTTCACAAAAATAATGACTCTGTTTTATAAGTCTGTCGTAACGTTATCTTTGTTTGCGGACAAAATAAATTATTTCTTAGAAAATGCAGTAGAGACTATTTTATGCAGATTTGCCATCAAGAAAATTACTGTTACATCACACGACTGATGATGCAATATAGCCGTTTGCAAGATCCTTAATAGAGAAAAAAAAGCACCGGAAACTTTAATCCTAGAATTTTTCTTTCCGATCCTATTAAGAATATGGAAGTTTCTCGTCTTTGTTTCTTTTCACTTAAGCTCTTTGAAATATTTCAAAAGAATGCATTAAATTTCATGAGTATTCCGAGAATCATTAGAGAAAATCACTTATTTATATTTTTGCGAGTTTAAATATTCTATATACACTGGCGAAATAATTTTAGAGACGGGCAATTATTTTTCATTACTTTCTTTTATATTTCCAAGAAGAATTTATTGGATTCGTGAAAAATTTCGACTTCCTGTTATCGATGGATTTAAATTTTTTAGAAGGTCCAGAAAAAGATTTCATGGTTTTTTGAAAATGCCTGTTTGTTAATCTGTCCGTCACTCTGTGAGTCTGTATGGGACAAAAATTATCGATATTATTGTAGGCGATCATCTCAACAACGAATGCGCGGGATTTCACGAAAGTGGAGATTCAGTTAGACCTTGATAAAAACAGGAGCTTGCTCGTTTTTGATGTATATCGCTTAATAGGTGACGCTGTTATAGTGCATCATTCATAATTTCTACAATAGCTGTATCTCAGGAACTAATGTACAGATTTTCATAAAACTTTAAATTCAATTAGTGCTTGACGTAGAATAGTGTTTGTTGGAGAAGCTTTTGGTGTAAATCGCTCTACAGGTAACGCTGCTATGCTGCATTTTCCACGATTTCGATACAGCTGTATCACAAGAACCAGTGCATGGATTTTCATCAAACTTTAGATTCAGTTAGTACCAGAGAAAAACGGATCCTGATTAATTGGTACATCATCCAACAGGTTACGCTGTTATGCAGACCTTTTTAAGATTACCGCAATAGCTCTATCTCAGAAACTAATCTACGGATTTTCATCAACTTTCAGATTCTGTTAGATGTTGATATAAAATGTAGCTGACTAGATTTTGGGGTAGATCACCGAACTAGTGGAGCTGCTATCCTGCATTTTCGCGGAAGTATTAACATGTATGAGATAGAGGAAAGTTTGGAGATTGCCACATCTGACTAGTTAATTCATTTGTTTTTGATAATTTTTCAAAAAATATATTTTGGAGATACTAATATTTGTACTTATATGTAATAGTAAAATTCATTTCACAAGGACATATAAAACATTATTTCGACAACATACCTACAAGTATAGTTAACAAAGTGTGTTTCTAGTGCTGTCATATGGTTTTAAATAGAGAACATACCGGGTGTTTCAAAAGTTTGGTTCAAAGTAAAACGTGATAAAAAAAAGAAGATCTAAGGATCGGAGAGACATGTTGTTTGTAGATAAATATTCAGCGTGTTACGGGATTTTATACTACACCTACAAAAAAACTAGTTTGAAATCTCGACAATAGAGAGCACTACTGCATATAATTCCATATTGCTCATACATGGAAAGATTTGGATACAAAAACATTAGAGCAATACTGAATGTATACGTTTTTGTATCAAAAACTTTCGTTCTGTGAGCAATATTCATCTATTTTCATGGAATTACCTTCAGTATCACCCTATTGTGGAGATTTGGAATTGATTTTTGTTGCTGCCATACAAAATCCCGTTCCGCACTGAATATGTATCTACATATTGCATGTCGCTACAATTTATAGATTTTTCTATCACATTTTACTTTCGTACCAAACTTTTGAAACACCCGGTATACATTTCTTTGATAAATAAATTTTCTCTCGTCATAATTCAGTGCTCACATTTGGTTCGTTCTTTTGAATGCTAATTTTATCAGACAGTAGTCTTCTTTTTATGATTTCCCTAAAAACTTTTAGATACAGACACGGGAGAATATCTCGTCTAAAAGTTTATTTCTATTATTATTTCTGTAAATACTGGTATTACAAGAATGGAACAATGGGAGCTCTGCATAATGTTGTGGCAATTTCACCGAATTTTAATTTTGAATTTGCAAGTGTGCAGGTCTTAATTTTTGTGAATATCATACGAATGAGACAAATTTTCTGTAAAATTGGCAGAGGATCCAAAATTTGCAGTAAATGAAAATATTTTGTTATTTGAAAAGCACACAGAGTAGCCAAATGTGACTATCACCGAAAAGTATAGAAAGACAAACAACTGAATTTTTCCTTACTGTAATGGATACATTTCTGACCAATAAATGGCCTTTTCAGTTACGTTAATAGTTTGTGCAGTGGCGCAACACAGTTCGCCATGTAGTTATATTAAAAAAATTGTATACACCATGTATAATAATATATAAAATAGTTCTGAAGATAAATATTTTTAAAATATTTTCAGTCCTATGAGTATATCTTGATAACACGGATATGATGGCAAAAAAATTATGCGTGAGAAAATGTGTTTCAATATACTTTTCCAATTGCTGCTTTCATACATTTTTTTCCTTTACTGTAAGGCCTAGTTTCCTGGTGATATTCAATTTAGTAGATACTTCTGTTTTTAAATACCGATGATTAAAGATTACAAATTCTGCTTGTTGCGAAGTAGTTAAAATGCATCTGAAAAATAGGATATGGTTTATACAATGTAGGTTCAGATTTTTTTAGTATTAAATGATATAAAAGCAATATAAAATATAGTATAGTAAATTAGTATTTTTATGAAATAGTAATAAATAAGTATATTTGAATTACATAAGTTTATTTACGTAGCATGATATTGTTTAGAGTATTACTAGATATAATTTCTAATTTAGATAGTGTCATTTTTTTATTTAATGTTTTTCTGCAGTATTTCTCCCCAGTTTGTTTTGGAACTTTTGTGTTTTTTAGCTCTGTGTAGCCATGAATGCTAGACGAAAAGAAACTTCGCCTGAAATTCGAAAATTAGTTATTAATTTGCATATTGAACGTGGAAAATCTATTAGAAAAACTGCTGAAACAGTTAACTTGAGTCCTTCAACAGTTTTCAATATCATTAAACGATATAAAAAGAATCATATGATTCAGGATAAAAGAAGACCTGGCCGACCATCAAAGCTATCCAATAGAATAAAGCGAATTATCGTTCGAAATATTAAAAAAAATCCAAGAAATAGTGCTTCAAAAGTGGCTGCTGATTTACAAGCATTATAAGGAATAATTGTTAATCCTGAGACTATTAGAAGGGTAATTCGATCTGCTGGATATCACGGTAGAGTAGCCAGGAAAAAATTCTTCGTAAGTGAAAAGAATAGAAAACTCAGACTAGCTTTCGCAAAATCCAACATAAATAAGAATTCTGATTACTGGAATAAAGTTATATTTGCTGATGAGAGTAAATTTAATATATTTGGTTCTGACGGTAGAATCTTGGTGTGGAGAAAACCCAGGGAAGAATTTCGCAAACAGAACTTGGTACCAACAGTAAAACATGGTGGAGGAGGAGTTATGGTATGGGGGTGTATGTCGTCCGTTGGAGTTGGTAATCTTGTTTTTATTGACAGTATAATGGATCAGTACAAGTATATTGATATTTTAAAGCAAAATTTGAAATCTTCAGCACGAAAATTGAACCTTCATAACGATTTTAAATTCTACCAGGACAATGACCCCAAGCACACTGCTCTGAACGTTAGACTCTGGCTGCTCTGTCCTGAAATAATAAAAACACCACCACAATCTCCAGACTTAAATCCCATAGAAAATATTTGGCAAGAATTGGAATCAAGAATTCGCAAACACACCATTTCTTCAAAACAACAACTAAAATCGGTGTTTCAAGAAGAATGGGGTAAAATCACACCAGAAATCACAAAAAATTAGTCGAATCCATCCCAAAAAGATTAAATCGTGTTTTAAAAGTAAAAGGAAATCCAACAAAATATTAAAACCTTTTAAAAAGAAAATTTTTGGATAAATATTTGATGGAAAAGTAAGTGTCCCATCACTTATGTGAGCCATTTTTTGCTCCGTTCTGAACAATTGTATTTTTACTAAATTAATATTTTCATATTTTGACAAAATGTATGTTATGTAATAATTGTTACTAACTTTAAATATGAAACACACCCAAAAAATTTCTGCACATGTTTGTTTATTTATTTTATTGCAGTTTCTTTTTATAAAGCACAAGTGTCCCATCACTTTTGTGAGACACTGTATTTTTGAAATGTAGATTGTAATTTTATCAATGCTGTTATAATTCTTGCAAGTCTTAATTAATAAGGCTAATTTATTATTGTGATTTTCTTATGGTTAATTAATAATTATAATATGGCTTGTTTAAATAATTTCTTAGGGAAATTTTCTTTGCTCAGTGAAGGGTTAAAATATGGTCTAGTTAATTTGTTGCTCAGAAAGTTGTTTGTATCAGTACAGTTGAACTTTAGCAGAGTGATACAAATCTTATAAAAGAACCAGGATTCTTTCATTGAGTTTTTTTCATTTCTGTGCAACAACATGTCAGCTTTATAAACATTCAAAATAAATTCACAATAAATAATTGAATATCTCCGTTTTTTCCGCCCATCGTAATCCGTTTCGTTATTTTCAGGAAATATGTAGAAATTTTTTGACTTATGAAAAATACCCTTTTGTCGAGAAAAGGGATTTTTTCTGTGAAATTCATGAAAAATATATCTGTGAATTTTAGATTATTTTTAACAGTGCACACACAGACGCAAGATTTGGTACTATTATAAATATTAGATTGGTGGATTCTTTGCTCCATAATAAAATATACTTTACTTAAATTCATAGATGTTTCGCCAATCATTTTTATTTCTAATAACAGCGTTAAAACCCAAAATGTCCAGTCACAATTGATAAAGGAGTGCGAATGGTGAAATAAAAAGCTACAGGCGAAAGGTGTGGAAGTTAT
This sequence comes from Maratus speculifer, assembly GCA_964019185.1. Classification (NCBI taxonomy): domain Eukaryota; kingdom Metazoa; phylum Arthropoda; class Arachnida; order Araneae; family Salticidae; genus Maratus; species Maratus speculifer. The sequence goes on from OZ025299.1 coordinate 186,947,747, forward strand.
TCTGCTGCCAGCAGTGTGAATATGACTTTTGACAAATGTTTCAATTTCCGAACTTCAGAAATTCAGAACTAAAAAAAAATGTATTTTTTGAACCACATACAATAAAGGCATAAAATCAAAGAATAATAGTTTTTCCTTGTAACCTAGACTTGTTACAGTGTAATTGAATCAAAAGCTTCCATTTTTATTTTATCAATTTTCTCTTAAAATGCCAGCATTATAGTTGGTTTAATATTTGAATGTATATTCGACAGACACTATTTTCTTTGTTTCTTATTCTTTTAGACTTATTTGTAAAAACAAAGTTGAAGTAATTTTATTATTCTTGGCTAAATGTTTGATTTTAACTCATGCTGTTAAAATTGCAACAAGAGATACTTTTACACATTTAAAAATAAAAATGTATTTAAAATAATCAATTAAATACTTCAAATTTAAAAAATGTATGTTTATACATACATATATATATATGTAGCACATAATGTTTAAAATGTATTCGGTAGACCTAAATTTCTCAACAAAATAAAACTGAGAATTAACACCCGAGCATCAAAGAAGTGTCAACAGATAAAACCTGAACAAGGAAAAAAAAAAAAAAAAAAAAAAAAAACTGTGACCTTTTCAGCAGTGGATAAATTTACAAAAGCACAACAAAGAATCAGACTGAACTATATGCTCTTTTTGGACACTAGTACACATTTTGCGTCTTGTATTCATTCTGTTTACTAAGCTATTGACGGTTCCTTGGAGGGTATCATCCCACTCCTCTCTCAATGCGTTTTTTCAGTTGCACGTTTCGGGAAGGGTAACTTCTTTAAAAATACGTCTACCAAGAGCATTACAGACATGCTCTATAAGCTTTAAGTTTGGAGAATAAGCAGGCCATTTCATAAATTAAATATTTTCTCTTTCGAGGACATCCGATACTTTTATGGTCTTGTGTGGACGCGCATTGTCGTCCATAAACACGAAGTCTGGACCTACCGCACCACTAAAAAGACATGATTCAGTACAATTTCTCTGGAATACCGCTGTGATGTAATGAAGCCCTGCTAAATGATGCGATGTGGTGTTCTGTAATTGCGCTTAGTGTCTGCTCACACATCACGGTAAGCCATACCGATTACGTTCGTGAGCATTCTGCGGTATGTGACATGTTCCCGTTTCTCTCATCATTAACTGGCGGCCAGAATAACTTTTCACACTGAAGCGAGATTCGTCGGACAACATTATTCCAGACCACAGTTGCTGACACAAACCATAAACCCTTATACCAACGCAACTTTTCTCGGTGATGTCGTGATTTAACCCATTAACGCCCAGCGTCCTCTTTTGAGGACAGTTACAAAAACAGCAAGAAAGTGGTTTTCCCACCAGTAAAGAGGAAGATAAATATATACCTTATTTCGCGAGACAGAATCCTCGATAAATTTGGATAAAAGTTAATTTGCTTTTAAAAGTGGTGGGAAATACAAAATTTAAATTTTAGCGAAGAAAATAATTCAGGCGTTAATGGGTTAAATGGGATACATTAAAAAAGCCTCTATGCTTACAAACCAACCTGGTTTCATCGTCGAAAAATGCTTCTGACAGGTGCATGTATATTGGTAACGGTTGCAAATTCTGCAGCTATCTGACAAGAGCTTTTCTCTTTCTTTTTGCCACTAGGGATATATATCCATTCTTCCCACACCCGGGTATGACTTGGCATAACCTTTTCCACTTTCAGTAGCCTTTTTCAATCACGATATGACATTTTTTGACGCTTCCATTACTGTGGACACAGTAGTGACACTTTGCCCTGCTTCAAGCTGTCCAATTGCTCGTCCACAATCGTAAACACTCAAAAGATGTCTGTCAGACGTTTTACACTTAATTACTGACGTACTAAATAAAATTTCACAGAAATAAGTTCAATAACCTACAGAGCCATTTTCAAGAAACTTCTAACTAGATAAATTTTCGAACGAATAAAAACCTTTCATGCATTGCTTTTATGCAGATAACAGCTCCTACCTATCTACGTTATCTAGATTAAATTTTATTACAACGGGTTGACTACTGTGAACGCTACGTTACAAAAGTGAGTTGTGCGTTAGAAATTGCAAAGCGGTGTGCATTAAAAAATATTGAAATGACACTGATGAAAGAAAGCGCTTAAAAAAAATCAAATGGTGGGAGCGTAGACTTTACGTACTAACATATATAAATCCAATGATACAATCTACACCATTTAACCGAAACGTGGTAGTCTTATTTCATGTGACACTTTCAAATTGTTTTCGTTTGCCATTACTTTGCTTGTAATAAAGTTATGGTAAAAGTTTTCAGTAAATAATAAACATAGACAGACATTGCTTTTAAAGATAAATAAAAAAGAATACTGCCCAGTTAAACTGATGGCATTGAGCTCACAGGCTACAAATATTAATTGTACATTAAAGCCTTATATTTTCAAGTGTTAATTCTGTTCGAAAAAAATTTAAGAAGGGGAAACAGGTCTCCCCTTTCCTCTTTTTTTATACTTAATCATTGAACCTCCTATACTATCAAAGACATGCTTTATCATATAAAAAATCTATATCCAAAATTCAGAGCAAATGAGATAATTCTTAATAAAAACCCATTTAGCATTTATATAATTTAAAAGGAGTTATACCCTCTTTTATACTTAACCATTAAACTTCCAAAACTGTTCAGAGATTTGAACGAAATCTGAAAATTCTGCTTGATAAACCCATTTATATAAATTAAGGGGGGGCATTAGAACCCCTGTTCCGCCTATTTATACTTATTCAATGAACATCTAATAACAGTCACAGAATCGCCTCATCAGAATGATCCTAATCTAAATTTTGAACGAAAACTTAATTCTGCATGAAAATCCCATTTGTATCAATTAAGGGGAGGGGCAAGAGCCCCCCCGTTCCCTCTCTTATACATGTCGAATGCACTCCAAAAACTAATCAGGGAAGCGCCTTGTCAGAATATACCTACATACAAAATTTCAAGTGGATCGGATATTTTTATCACAAGTTATCTCGTTACGCACGAACGTACATACAGAACGGACGGGCACATAAGCTCTCAGGCTATGATAGCCTGTGAGCTAAAAAACATGAACTGTAATTCGCAAAAGTGTGAAATTTTCAATATTTGAATATGAATAACGAATTATAAAACAGATCCAAATTCCACCAAAAACTATTTTTATTTTTATGGCACATAATCGGGTGCTTTATTGCAGGTCTTTGCATAGAAATGATATTTCCGCGTTTTTGCACACCAGTATTTTCTTAGAGAAAATGTTGTTCGCTTAAATCGCAAAAATATTCCGATTAAATAAAATAACATATTCTCTAACAAAATTCTGGTGAGAAAAGCACTGAGTTTATATTGGCAGAAGCACGCAAGTCTGTTGAGATTCATCGGAGAATCGTTGCTGTGCATGGAGCAAATTGCCTATCAAAGACAACTGTTACGGATTGGCTGTGAATATTACGCAACGGTCGTGAGAAAACGACGGATTTACCTCGTCCAAGTCGCACCAAGTTTTTACCTATATACTGATTGCGGATATTGATATTGTTTGGGAAGTTAAAGAAATTTCTAAAGGGGCAAAAATTGTCTTTAGATACGGCGGTTTCCTTAGATACATCAAATTTACTTTGAATGTTTAAAAAACTGAGATGTTGCTACACAGAAATGGAAAAACTCAACAAAGAATGCTGACTTTTTGTGAGATTTGTAATGTGCTGCTGAGTTGCAAATTAATTGCTTTTTTCATCGAAATTAAAGATTATTATATTTCTTACCAACAAAATATATTGTATTAAAAATAAATTGCGTATGTATACTTCAAAGTAGCAATAATTATCACAATACCAATATTAGTAGTATTATTTCTCTGGTAAATGCGTTATAAAAATATATTAATTTTTAAAAAACATATTAGACAAAATAAAGAATAAAATAATGGAAACATAAAAAAATCACTTTTAAATTACATTTTTTCTGTTTATTTTACTCTTATTTCTTAATAAAAATAATATTTTAATTAGTCCATCAAAAAATAAATACTCTGCGACAATTTAGAAAAATCCTCTATGACATTATTGTTGTTAAAAATGAATTCGACACAAATTTTTTCATTAAAAAAATCCAGTGATTTTTCTTCTTAAATTAGTTAAAAAATTAAAATTGGTAAAAAAAAATAATAATAAGTATCATGTATCGGTAAAAAATAGATTAAAATAAGACTTTTACGAATATTCTAACGAATATATTTGAAGGTAATCTTTGAAAATCACAGCAGATTTTTTTCCACTCACTGATAAAGAAATACGCTGTACAAAACAGCATAAGCAATTCAGTAAGGAGTCAGGGCTCAGTCAGTAAGGAGTTATTCAGCTGTTAAGACGTCTAGAGTTCAATCCTCAGGACGGCCTGAAGTATATTGTACAGAAATGATATGATATTGCAGTTCAAAATCATTCGAGAATTTTGAATGATTTGAAGCTCACTGAAGATTGATTGATTTGGTAATTTTAAAAAATAAATTATTATCATTAAAAATGAAACTTTATAACGGAACATTACCGCTTCTTCAAACGGAGTTTTCCCTTCTCATATTTCCCAAAACGAAAGATCTACTTAACGAAACGGAAAATGTCTGGCAACTTTGCTGCCAGTAGTTTTACCGTGAATTCACGGATTTATTTTTAACAATGTATCGGGTGATCCAAAAGTCAGAACGAACTTTAAAAATGAGTAATTCGAAAACGAATCAAGATAAAAAGATACGGTTTGAACCAAACGGATGGAAAAGAAACAGGGTTTTGTGTGGCAACGAAAAAAATGTAGTTCTGTTGGCAACCAACGGTATCACTAGCAGCACTGAAAGATGCCATCCACCAAAATGTATCTGCCATAATGCAAGAAATACTATTAAATGCTATGAATGGTGTAGTGCCTGGTCTCACAGCTGCACTGATGAATGATGGACAGCATATTGAGCATTTACTGATTAACAGTAACTAAGCTAACTTGTAAGTTGTCAACATTTTTTTCATATTGAATCGTAAATCATCCTTTGGTGCAATAAAGCACTACAGCGACATTTGTTGGTCGGCAAAACAACTAATTTTTTCCGTTGTTACACAAAACCCGGTTTCTTCTCCATCCGTTCGGTGCAAACCGTATCTTTGTATCTTGATTCGTTCATTTTTAAAGTTCGTCCTGAATTTTGGACCACCTGTTATATTAACAAATTGTCACTAACTTATTTTCTAACCAAAATTACCAAATTAATAAAAATGTTGGTGATAACCTTTTTAATTTCTCTCAAAAATCGATTTCAATTTACTCAACAAAAAGGAATGTTTTACATCACAAATGTTTACACCGTTTAATGTGGATTTTCTATAATGTGTACAAAAAAAGATCATCTTGGGAAGGCTTCATTGGCAGAAATTCATTGTATTTGGAATTTAATTCATATAACTTTCTTTTATTCAAAAGTATGCCATTGAAAGAAAGCTACAATTTTGATTATTTGAAGCATAAATCTAAAATAAACGTAGCTCACATTTATTTAACAAAAGACATGGGAATATTTAACTTTTAATATGAATTTATTCATTGCATTTGCATATCATGAAGAACTGTTACACAAGTATTTCCTTCTAATTTATTGTTAATCATGCATGCTGAATTTATTCAATTATGATTGTTAACTTTCACTTTTGGTTAAATTAAGAAAAATGAAAGTGTAAAATTCGTAAATTAGCACAAAAAAACAAAACTACAGGTTATTTAGTTGAAGCATATACACTGTAAAAAAAATCTGTAACCTTAGTAATCTAAATTAACCGAAATCTCTTATGCTTACTAAAATTTTATGTGTACACTGTACAAGAAAATGATGTCAATCTACAAAACTTGTAAGCAAAACTAAAACCATCTGTAACTTTACAAAAGAATTTACTAAAATTTTGGTAACTTTACTAAAATTTTATCTATAATGCTTGTTATCGTCACTTAAAAAGTTCATGGAATACGATTTCCCAAAAATATCTTAGTAACCTTAAAATTTGTTTGATTCAAAGTGCAAATCTGTATCTGTTACATGAATTCTTATTGTTGCCGTTACATAAAAAGTTCTTGGAATACAATTCTACTAGAAAATTTTTTGTAAGAGTCCAAATTTTTTTTTACAGTGTACCTTACAATAACTAGCAGAAATCAATTTTCTTTTCAATTCCTCATCTTTTGTGAAAAGTGGCTAACATTAGGGTCTGTTTATATATTTATCTTTACAAAAGTGTACTGCAAATTTGTGACGGATATTAACTCTTTGCACTCGAGAGGGGATTCTCACTGACTTCTAGTGTCCTGCGTAAATGGGTGTTCCAAATGCTCTGAATACTAGTATTTTGAAATATTTTTGTTCCATTTATCTAATGGTCGAATAATCTTTGATAAAAGATGGCAAAATAAATTGTCAGATATTATTGGTGTACAAAGCATTTGATGTCCCGATTTCCGAAGGCAAAACTAGTGGTGAGTGAGAGTCACCTCTCCAATGCAAAGGGTTAAAAACTCATAGTCATAAATAAAATTTTTTTCAATGAACACAAAAAACTAGTACATTGCAGCATGAATCTATGTACATATTAGAAAATCAGTTGATCTTCGATTGTATTCTATAATTTAACAATGGATTGAGGTATTTTTCAGCTGTAGAATAGTGTTAGTGATATAATTAAACTACGATTATTTTAGCGAGAATGGCAGAATCGGAAAAATTCAAGGTGGTTCGTATTTGTTAAAATCGTCCTGATCAATCTCATTCTATTTCCAACATCAAAAATCTCATAGAGAACAATCGTAGTAAAATGCCTCTAAACGAGAATAACAGAAAAAAATAGTACATTTCCCAATTTGAATTAATTCACATGCCTTACAAACATATGTAGGGAAAAAGCATTCTGCCAGGAATTTTTTTTTTTTCTAGAAATAAAGAAAAATTAACCGCCTCTCTAGCGAGATTTTATGGTGGGTAATTTTCAATTAAAACGTGAGAAATTTAAATTTACCTAAAAAACTGTAAATTACGGTTTAATACGAAGTGGTACAAACGGTCGATGTTTTAGAAATTTAATAATCAAAATCACTTGTCGGCAAGCAAAAATTATGCAAAAAATAGGACGTTAGTAATGCTATAAAAAAGTGGTAGCTGAAAAAAATCAACATGAAAATAAATATTTAAAAAAGATAAATAAATAAATATATATATTCATTTATTTATAAGTGAGGCACAATATTTAAATTTCACTAAATAACTAAATAGCTTTCTTCGTCTTATAATTTGACAAGACATTTTCATATTTTTCAATTTAAAGTTGTCAAGTGCAATAAAAATACTTACGAAGCTACTAGAACATTAAGAAAATACTTTAACAGTTAAAAATATCTTCTGTTAAGAGAGAAAAAGTATCATAAATATTTAAGTGAGCTATCTAAACGCGTTTAAAACGTTACTAAGCCTTTTATATACACTTTAATAGAGAATATAATAAAAATTTTCATTTCAGAACTTATCTAGAACTAGCTTATATTTTAATAATTTAAGATAACTTTTACAAGCGTAAAGCATGATTTTCAACTATGAAATTTGTGTTATATAACTAAAAGTCAAAACCAATGACTTTTAAATTTTGTATATGTTACTTTTTTAAGTAAATCTTTTCTGACTCTTTGAAAAAAACAATTTATCTTTGTATAATAGTGGTAGTAAATCATTTAAAATGTACGAGATTTCAGATAATTTCGAAAGATACTGTAGGTTATTATAAAATCTATAAAAGTCGAATAACAGTAAAAAATAACAAACATAAGTAACAAAACATAAGTAACAAAACATAAACACAAATAACAACAACAAAAAACAGACAATACCACATCAAAAACTCATTAATCAAATACAGAAGAATCTAAATTGGATGAGAATTCGATTAATAAATTTTTATATGATGTTCGGAAACTCGCACTTAATAATAGTGAAATGTAGCAATACAATCAATTTGTATAGCTGAAAAAAGCTTAATTAAACAAATAGATTGAAATATTTCATTTTTGTGATCTTATAAAAATAAAGGAGTAGTCAAAATTTAATAGACCTATATAAATTCTTTAATAGAAACGCTAATAAAAATTTGCATTGAACTTATCTAGAGCTGGTTGTTTTTTTCTTGGAAAAGACATTATTTTAAAATGTAAAATTTGTGATCAATATAATAATACTAAAATTTTGTAAATGTAAACTTTAAGACAAGTAAAAGTTTTCCGTCTTTTAAGAAATAATAATATATCTTTTTTTATTGGCGGTAAGAAATCATTCGAAATGTAAGAGATTTCAGCTAAGTTCGAAAGATATTACTGGTTACTTTAAAATATATAAAAGTGAAATAACAGTGTCCGACATGAGTAACGAAAAGTAAAAATACTGCATCAAAAACGCATTAAACACTGGAGAATCTAAAATAGATGAGAATTGGATAATTAAATTTTTATATTATGTTTCGAGATTAACACTTAACATTAGTGAAATATATAAATTTCAGCCAATTTTGAATCTAATAAAACAATAATAAAACAAAAAAGTTGACATTTCTCATTTTGATAACCTTAATAAAATAACGGAGTAGAAAAACATTAATATGTCTAGATACACTATATGGCTAAAGGTGATTGGCCACTTGCGATTTTAGACATTTTGTTAAATATTTGGAAAAATATATGAAGAATTATCCTAAGTAACTGTTCTAATTCTAAGTGCGTAACCGTGAAGAATTTTGTGCGAAACTCCTTAGGGGACCGTAAACAAATTGAAAATGAACGAAACTCTTTTGGATAACCCTGTCAAAACTAATGTAACAAATGCGTTCAAACTGTAAATTATGCTTAAGTGGCTTATTGTAATAAACTGCGTTAATTTTTATGTGGATAGCATGTACACTCGTAGAGAAATTTAGGCTTTTCTAAGAACAGTCCCAAAGTTTTTCAAGTTAGTTAGCTTATAATTTGCAGAGTTTTTTATATTAAGTGCTTTTCTTTTCCGAAAATATGACAAACAACGTTGTACACAATACCCTGTAATCAGAATTAAAATATAATAAAAATTGTATGAAAAATGAGCAGATTTGTTAAATAATTTTTCATTGCGCATGCGTGAATGCTTCCTTCACGTGAAAATTTTCTTTGCCTGTTGTGTTAGTTAAATGTATAGCGCAACATTTGTGAAAATCTCAAAAACATAGCTTGAAAATTCTGAAAGTGATCGTCGATAGAATAAGTAAAAATCCGTTGTTCCCAAAATGAAGCAAAAAAATGAAAGTTTGTATCCAATTATTGTAGGACATGCCATATTGTGTATGCTATATTGACACAAATAAATAGATAAATAGATAAAGCCCCTCATCTTTTTGCTTCATTTTGGGATTAACGGATTTTGAGCTTATTTTATTGATAATCACTTTCAGAATTTTCAAGCTATGTTTTTGAGAATTTCACAAAAGTTGCTCTATACATTTAGCTAACGCATTATACAGAGCACATTTTGATTGCGTTGATGCATGCGCATCGAAACATTATTTAGTAAACCTGCTCATTTTTCTACAGTTTTTCTGATAACAAGGTATTATGTACAATATTATTAGTCATATTTTCTGAGAATAAATTTTTTCATTTTAATAAAAAAATAATAAGAATTGTATGCAAAATGAATAGGTTTTCTGAATAATGCTTCACTGCGCTTCGAGAATGCAATCAAGATATAATTCGCATAATTTGTTTCCTAAATGTATAGAGCAATTTTTGTGGAAGTCTCAAAAACATAGTTTGAAAATTCTGAAAGTGGCCGTCGACAGAAATCCATTGTTTCAAAAATGAAGCAAAAAGGTGAGGGGCCGTATTTACATATCCATTGATTAGTATTAATATAGAATATAGAATATTGCCCGTACTACTATATTTGGATACAGTCACTAATTTTTTATTTATTTATTTATTTATTTATTTATTTATTTATTTTGAAATAACGGACTTTGAGCTTATTCTATCGACGATAATTTTCAGACTTTTAAAGCTATGCTTTTGATACTTTAACAACATTTGCTCTATACATTTAGTTAACACAATATGTAAATGAAATCTTGATAGCGTTCACACATGCGCAATGAAATATTATTTAGTACACCTGATCATTTTTTATAAAAATGTTTATTATTTTTTAATTCTAATTACAGGATGTTATGTACAATGTTGTGTGTCATATTTTCGGAAAAGAACATTATTTTATATTAAGAATTCTGCAAGTTATAAGCAAAAAACTTGAAAAATAAAATTTTCAAGTTTTTTGCTTATAACTTGTTTTTAGAAAAACAGTAATAAAGTACTGTTTTTATAAAAACATTAATTTCTCAAGTATACATGCTATCCGCATAAATATGAACAGAGTCTATTACATTAAGCCACTTAATCATATCCCGCATTTTGAACATACATTTTTGCTAAATTAGTTTTGAGAGGGTTATCCAAACGATATTCGTTTTTTTTCAATTTGTTGACGGTTCCATATGGAGTTTCAGGGAAAAATCTTCGCGGAGATCTATGACCTGTACTATTATGTTTACACACTTAGAGTTTCAGAATAATTCATCTTGTATTTTTTTAGATAGTTAACAAAATGTCTAAAATAGATATTCTGAAAAATTTCACTTATTAATAGTAAACTATAGCTATTCAGTCAATTTGTTTAGATGGGAAACATTGACAAAATAAATGCGTAGATATTTCTCATTTTCATTCATTTCACATTTCTCATTTCTCTTATTTAGAATAACTGAATGGACATAAATAATACTATATGCATGTGGTTCGTGTATTACATTTTTTTTAATTGGTAAAGTTCATAAGCTCGAGAATCAAAAAAAAAAAAAAAAAAAAAAAAAAAAAAACTTTAAATTTTATTTACTTTCTCATAATATTAATTTGAAGATATTGAAGAGCGTGTTAATAATTAATATTAATTTAAATATTTTTAAATACACATTTCTTATAATGCTTTTAATGTATACAGTAGAGGGTGTCCACTCTCAACGGTGGCCAATGGCTAATTTCTAAACCGTTACTCATACACATATAGTCCCAATTGCAAAAATGCTGTAAAATAGGTAAAGAATTATTTTAAAGCGATTTAGGTAAAAAAAAAATATTAAAAATTTATGAAACTTAAATTTTTATACGGTTCCCCGGTCCTATAAGTGATATTTAATTAATTTTTTACCACTACTCTAACAAATAAGACAAAAAAAAAAATCTCAATCCTCAGCGATTAAAACTGACCGAGTAATAGCTGTTTAAAGTTGAAGTATCTTTTTTGCTGCAAAATAGGGTTTAGTCACAAATTTACTCGAAATAAAAATAAACATCAGATATAAAATTTAACATTAAACATTGAGAGTAAAATAATTTTTACAATATTATTTTTAAATTTATGTTGATGTTTACAAATTAACTCAAAATATACAACTTGTACTAAAAATATCAGAAATTTTATTAAATTATTTTATGAAAAGCAACAGTCACAATTCATTACAAAATGATGCATATTTAAAATTCTATTAGATTATTTAAACTAATAAAATTTGATGCAGTCCTATAAAATAAATAAATAGTTGTACGCACCTAAAATCGTAATAATATTACGTTGTCATTGGATATAAAAAAAGCATGCAAATTGAACCTCAATTATATATTTAGAAGTGGGTTAAAATTTTAATACAATTTTTGAATTAGGAAAACATACATATGAAAGTTATAAGTAAAAAAAGAAGCTTATCAAAATAACACACCTTTTTAAAATAAAATTATGAAAAGAAACAGATTCATTTCTTTACAAAATAAAACATGTGTAAAAATACAATTGAGGATGTAAATTTCAAAACTTGCCTTATCGCTTTTGTTTTCTATATCAGACTGTACCAATCTTCACTAATGTAACACTACAATCTCCAAATTTATAACGAAAACCATTGGACGCATTTGAAGATTTTTTGTGATTTCCCAAAATTTGATTTTCTCGATAAAGAGAATTTTTAAACTTAAGTCTTCAATTATTTAGTCAGTTTCGTTATTGTTCAGTCTAGAAAGTAATTAATTAAAATCAACACTACCATAAAACTTACCAGGCAGTACCTTCAGTTAAACCGTTTTAAAATTATTTCTTTACCTTTTTTAAAACATTTTTGTAATTGGAAATATATGTTTGTGACAAATGATTTAGGAACTAACCATTGGACAGCGTTGAAAATGGACGCCCTTTATAATACTTTAAGCACTTAGTGTACTTTCCCTTAAAGCTTCGTCCTTAAAGCTTAGTATTCAGTTACAGAAAAATGGTTTAATTCATGAAATTTAAAGTTTCATAACTCGGTCAATTTTAATGTTAGATGAATGGGACTTTTTGTATTGCTTGTTAGAGTGATGAAAAAATTTCACTAAATATCACTTATAGGACTGGAGAACCGTATAAAAATTTAATTTTCGTAATTTTTTACTATTTTTTTTAATTCGAACTTTTATTGTCTATGACTAACGGTTTAGAAATTAGCTATTGGCCACCGTTGAGAGTGGACACCCTGTATAATCGGTAAAGAAAAAGGAAGAATACTCTTTACATTTTAATCATCAAATCGTCAGAAAAAAATATCTGAAATAGCCATTCGACTAAACACGATGTCCTCTTTTAATTCATGTTTTTAAAATAAATAGTGGTCGTCTTCATATTGAAATTGTAGCAAACTCTGAAATTTAATTTGTTCTATATACACATCAAATTATATCCTAATCGATTCATAAATGTGTATATTATCGTGTGACAAAAATCAGATTATTTCAAAATTTTAGCCAAAAATTTAAACGAATAATATTAATAAAAATTGTTGATAGGAAGCCATCAATCAGCCCATCAATCAGCCCAAGATGGTTACAACCTTGGTCATATAACATTTTCCTTATCCTAAACCAATCGCAGCATCTCATTATCCACTAGCGGCATTTGTTTGAACTAAAAATAAATTTGCACCAATTAGTTTCCCATGATCTGATATGTGTATCTTCCAAATATGATTTGGTGTGGTTTATTTTATGACGTCCGATTATCAACACGTGGGATACAGGCCCGAAAGGGGTAGGGTTCCCTCCGTGGAGGTTTTTCTTAGGGAATCTAACCCGTATTTATGGAAGGAAATCCAAGGTTCGAAGGAAGGAACCAAGAAAAACTCCGAACTGTTAGGCTGACGGCCCCAATTGGATTATCTGCCAAATATGAAAACGCTACATCCACTGTTGCTCTCGCTAGTGTGTCCCAAACAGGGATACTTTAATTTGAACCACCCTGTATTAACAACCAGTTTTGCCATCATTAATTTTTCTTTTTTATAAATTTTACTTTAGGATACCAAACAAGACGCAACTCGACCATATGATTTAGAAGATTTAAAGTTTCAAGCTCCAAAAGTTAAATTCCGTTTCCCTTTTAGCAAAACATATTAAGGTACCCTGGGGTAATAACGCCAGGCGGGGTAATAACGCCAAGTGCTTATATTTTGCATAATTATGAAATAATCAGGTAAATGACACCCATGTGCTCTGCGCAGAAGTGTTTTGAGTCATATAAATCGCAAAAAACAGCTTCAGGTTAATTTGTTTCATTTTTAGGACTTATTGTTTTTACAAAGAACTAAAATTAACGCTTGATCTAAAATTTGCGAGATACGTTTTGTGATGTGAAGACGATCTTTTTATCCGGAAATACTTTGTTAATTACATAAATTTGTAGTGCATTTCATGTACTTTTAAAATGTTGTTGAAGATTTTGGATATCTTCTCGAGATAATTTGTAATTTAACCTTCCTACCCTGTTCAAATTTTACTCAATCTTGATAAAAACGTTTCACACCAGAATTGTTATTTAAAATATTTTAATATATTTAATTGACTTATTTCTCTGAAACTATTATTTAACTTTCTTTATGAAAAAAGTTCTGGTTCGAATCGTATTAAACAAATTATAGTTATGGGTCGATTAGACCCATTCAGGGTAGGAAGGTTAAAATGTACTGCGCAATAACTATACCGGGGTAATAACGCCAATCCTTGACATTAATACCCCGGTTGATTCCCTACAGTGGCCGAGCTACATCCTAAATACTGATTCAAATAAACACAGTTAAAACTGTGCAATGTTTCTCATATTTCTATTTAAGCGGTCTTTTTTAAGCAAAAAGAAGCTCACGGTCTGATATTCTTTCGCCTCAGCCCCCCCCCCCTCCCACACCACACCTTTATTTTTATTACACTTTCACAAAAAAAATGAACATTTTCAATAGCTTAGAATGCAATTTGTCAATTTCTAAGTTTGTAGAGTTTGTATTTTTAGAATTGGGCTATCTACATGCAATTATTCCATCTTATTTCATAGTTTTGTTTGCATGGCGTTATTACCCATATAGGTGGGTAATAACGCCAAATAGCATTGGTCAAGAAAAAACTCCATTACATTTTAGGAATACATATCTGTTAAATTATTTTATTTTATATAGATAGTCAATGAGTTGCTGTATTAGATCCTATATTTGTTTGAAAAATACAATCTAAAACTAAGCCGTAAAAATTGGTAGAACCTTAACGTGGCGTTATTACCCCAGGGTACCTTATAATGCGGGTTGTTTTAAAGGAGTAATGCTAAAGCTACTTGACCAAGTTGGCTGTAATTTTGGATTCGCACATTAAAAGCTAATAAAATTTGATGTTTTTTTTTTCTTTTTTTTCATCTTGGGTCACAGTTCATAATTATTAGAAAATATAAACATTTTGACATAGATTTTCGAAAAAAATAGGAATTGTAATTTGCAGATATTTTAACAGAAATTGATTTCCAGATACTTCAAATATGCGAATCTAAAATTACAGCAAGTTGCACAAAGTTGTATCTTACTTATGCTTAGAGAACAACTTGCAATACCGGGTGATCCAGAAGTTCCGGGAGTTTTGAAATGCTAATAATTAGCAAACTATAATCAATACAAGAATGCGGTTTTCACAGAAATGCTTAGAAACCTATGGGATTTGTTTTTTCGATGAAAAAAAAATATTACGCTAGTTACCTTTTTTTGCCCACAGATTGATAGTATTATATTTTTTGGTATGAGACAGCTCACTAAAAAGAAAGAATTAGCGTCCAAGTGTTACAAATTTTCATTATGACGCCCATAGCTTATAAGTATCGCCGTGAGCCGATGCAAAACAGTATGCACAGTATTTTCAGAGCAGAAAGAAATTTCAGAAGAAATTTCAGTTCATCGTGATATTACAAGTGTACTGCACTTACCATGAACTGATGATTTTCGACTGATGATTACCATGAACTGAGCATTGGCATCGAATTCTACCTCATTTACGCTTGCAACAGACATTTTGGATCTTCTACTTATATTAATATCTTCAATGAGCTCTTTTCTCAAACATCGCTGACCATAAAATTTTACATTTGTAATGGCCATCTAATCTTTTGCAGTTTTCACTTCATGTATTGTACGATAAGAGCACAACTCACATGTCTAAATATAGCGGTTACTCATCAAATTTTTATCAAAATTCTCTTGCAATGCAATTTCAACTACTTTAAAAAAGTGTTTGAACATAAACCACTCTTAACGCGAAATCTCATCAATATGCTAGAAAAGGTGTTTCGCAATGAACTCATGTGTCTATATAACGCATGGTATAAGTTACATTCAGACTTGTACAGCAGCGCCACCTATTGTAAAAAATTGTAACTGTGTATAATTTTTAAAAAAATCAATCTAAACAAAAATCCTACATGTTTTTGAGCATATATCTGAAAACCGGACCTTTGTATTGTACATAGTTTCCTAATTATTGACATTTCAAAACTCCCGAAACTTCTGGATCACCCGGGTGACGAAATTAGAAAAGTGGCTGGTGTAAATTGGATGACGAAAGCACTAGACAGAAAACATTGGAAAAATCTGGGGGAGACCTACATCCAGCAGTGGATCGAAAACGGTTGTTGTTGATGATGATGATGATACGGTATATATACTCGTATATAATGTACGTACACGTATACCCGCATGTATATATACTTTGTACATCTTTTCTTGTTATTCAGCATTCTCCGTTTATTTTTACTAATCTTGTTTCACAATTGAAAAGATACAGAGAAAATCAATTTTCAGCTAGTAATTTGCTTCTCAACAGAAACAGACTGCTTTTGCTTATATTTGTAAATATTGCACCCCTGACGAACAGATTTACAATATAAGCTTTCTATTATATCCATCTATACTTGCTACCGTAATTTCGGGTGTATAAGCCGCAGATCAAACAATTCTTTTTCGACCCAGAATTTTTTAAGAAACAAATATAACTAGTTAGATCGCCGTAAATATTTGTCTTCAATCACTAAATAAGATTTCTGGGTCCAAAAAGAATTGTTTGATCCGCGGCTTATACACCCGAAATTACGGTACTTCAATTTTAATTTTCATATGTCAGGTTATAGTAGGGTTGACCGAGGCACGTTTACATACTTGCTTTATTTCACAAATTATACGTTAGATGGTACTATTGCACAAACTGTAGAGGGCACGTGATGTAATGGATTATAAAACGTCATTTGCATTTACAGAATAGCGGTATTTATGTTAGAAAATCAACTGTTATGATTTTCCAAACTCGAGTAATTTTATTCTTGTTTACATAATTCGTCATACAGTATTTGTTACTTATTATTTAACTGTAAGAGTATTATATTTTGAAAGAGGACTTTTACTATATATATTTGACTATCTAATTGAATGAATACATTTGAATCGACGACGCTTTTAGGTTTATTTATAAAACAAAATGGAGCCAGAGGCACTTTTACACATAACGCGGGGGACACATTTGCACAATATGTAAATGTGTTCCAGTCCTCTAGATCAGCTCTTATTGCCTTATTCTATCGGGGTTTTTTTATAAAAAATTTTATAACAAAAACGAAATAATATCAGTTAATTTAATTTCTATGAAGGCCTTTTGAATATTACACTGCTTGACAATAACATCTATAACAATATGAAAATTAAATATAGCAATCTTTACAAACAACATACTAACAACTACTATCCTGTTTAGTATTAATATTACTTACACAGATGTTAATGAATTTTATGAGTTTTAAACAAATAAAAATATTCAACAGAGAGTAATTATTAAGACTTTTTCAAATCTTTATTAAAATAACCCTGTTTCCTAAAACAAGGAAATAAAAAATACCCTAAAATACCTTATAGAAAATCAAAGGACGGGAAGAACATAAAATTATCTCTAACAATTATTGAGATGAGGAAGATAACGAATGCGTCTGTATTTATTGTTTAGGATTGTACAATAATTAAAAATAGGATAGATATATTGTTCTAAATATTTTTGTCTTTTTTACAATATATTCATTGATCTAAAGATCTGTGTATATGTGCGCCGATCATGGAGCACTTTTACAGACGCGACATAAATATATAAATTCAATTTTCTTGTTTAAAAAGGTACAGAACTAAATTTCATCATCTCAACGTATACTCTAAGGATCACTCTTTATATTAACACTAGAACCGCCGGTTATTTTAAAGTTTTATAAAAAGTGTTTGACACCAGAATTTTTATTTAGAATTATTTGACTTATTTAATTTGCCAATTTTTGTGTGGCACACATTTAACAAATCTCATCAAGAAATTTGTGGTTCGAATAGGATATTTTCAATTTGGTAGGAGACATAATGATCCCTAACGGCGGTTCTAGTGTTAATACCAATATCATTGTAATGAGCAAAACAGAAAAAATTAGAAAGAACGAAAATATAAGGATGGTATACTCCGTAGATTTTAACGGGAACTGATGGAAAAAGAAACCATTTGCGTTCAAACAACACTGAAGTAGACTCATCATAATTCAGAAAGTACAGGCGTAGTCAGTAATGCATTTTTAGTGCATTTCAAACACAAAACAACGTGAGACTTTTGAAATTTTAGCTAAAACATCTTCATTATTTTTATAAATGCAAATCAGGGTTTGGGCTTAAGTGAGACACCAGTATTTATATATTAATAAGTAAAATTCTGATCTCATACCTCATAAAAAAATGTTTTTATCTTGATGGGTACTATTTCTTTTTAATGAGACGAGTCGCAAAAATCCTGTATAATAATTCGGAAACAAATGTTTATTTTTCTACAAACTTGTTTTCGTGTTTTTTCTATTTGTTATTTTATAATTTCGGACTATAGGAAAGGAAATAAATATATCAAAAATAACATTTTTTAATGAACGTGAATGTTTTAAAATCCTTTAATACGGTTTAATGATATTTACTTCATGGTATGAAGTATGTTTAAACTATTTTCTTAATTAATATGCATAATCTACTATGAAACAAACAGTGGTGACAGACCTTTAAAATGACACTGTTCCTATTCTACTAAATAATGATATTTCATTGCGGCTAAAACTGTACAGACAGATTCTCTTACATGCAAATAACAATAATCCTCAAATAACGCTTATGAAAGCATCATTCGAGTCTTTTCTGGAACTAAACAAAGTTTTGTTGCATATTGCGAAAGTAAGCTGTGCATTCAATTCCATTTGTATCTATTGCACTTTCCTACTATTTTCCTCCAAAATTCATTATTTTTATGACATTTATAAATGATAATTACCTTTATTTTGTTAAACTAGAAAATCACACAGACTACTGGAGAATTTGTTTATAACGTTTTTACATGGAATAAACATGGGCATTTTACAAAATTATACGGAATGTATTATAGAAAATGCTAAAAATCTGATTCTTAAAACTACTTATTTGTGCTTTAGGAGTCAGTATAAATGTGTCATTTTATTTTGTTAAATTGTTTTAATTAATTACTCTTTTACCAGTTTAAATTTGTTATTAACCACCTATTATATTTAAAGTATAGGTTGAATTATCAACCTCTAAAATTGCATTATTTCGTATCATTTTTAACACTTTTAAAGTACCTACAAAATTTCCCCTCAAATTTAGATACATTTTTCTCATGAAGCGCAGCGTAAGCTTAATCAATTCTCAATCAAGAGAAAATCTACCATCTTTATTTCCAACACTATCTAAAAACTAAACTCTGTGGCATTACAGACCATGGAGGACCAGCGCTGACAGTGCCCATCCCTGTTTACTAGAACAGGGGACCCGAGATGCTATGCAGCGTATGTCCCGGCTGGGTGGTCAGCCTAACGCGAGATACTCGGTGTTCACAAGCAAGCTTGGTACTCATTTTATCGACCCCGAAGGGATGAAAGGCTGAGTGCACTGTGCCCCGTGGGATTCGAACTCACGACCTGCGGCGTTTCAATCAGATGACCTGACCAGTAGGCCAATGGGATTCTCTAACACTATCTACTTCATAAAATAATACAAAGCAAGACGCTTTTGCGTATTACGTATCTGAACACAAGCATTCCTAAACAGCTTACCCAATTTTTCTCAGAAAACTGTTTTCCAAAATCCAGCCATCCATTACCATCCTTTAAAAGGAGCGATAATTAATTCTATCAAATAATAAATAGGTAAACGTTTCCCTTATCGATTGGTGTACAGTTGTACGAAGAGCAAAAATAAAGTACTACAAAATATTATCGCAGTTTGTATGACGCAAACCAGCGTAAGATGAAGCCATTTCAATTAACATAGGTTGACTCTGTCAACCATCATCGAATGCAACCGATCAGGAACTATAGAAACATAGTAAATTTCAATACAACCGAATTGTAAAATGAGGTTTAAATAAAAACTTCATCGATTGCTTTTGCAGAAGCCTTTCTGAGTAAAACAAATCTACCTATTTACTAAAATAATCTCCTGTTACAAGGACGTGTCTGAATTTTTCATGATTAGAAGTCGGATACAGACCTATAACATCGAGCCCTACAAAATCTAAAGGATACGATATTATAACTGGTATTACTTTGTCGTCCAGAGTTACATTGCTATAACTAAAGCTTTGAGACATCCTGCACATGGATACATACTTGCGCACTATTACCACAACTTTGAAGGAAAATATGCAGGAATCAGAAATTCGGGAATATTCTTTTCGAAAAAAGCCATTTATTAATTTAAATATCTGGGACCATTTTTCGAAATGGAAGAATTTAACCTACCGATCCCATCTGTATCTTTCAAATAATAATGCAAACGGCAAGACTTGGGATTTTTCTTTTACTACTAAATCATCTGCTCCTTCGATTTCATTATCAACGAAGGCAGACTTTTACCTTGTCAACTACTTCCATATGTTACTTTTGGTTACAAGGTGAACATTAGCAAGGGCATTATCTTTCCTTGTTCTATGTTTGATATCAGCATTGCATTTAGGCTACTTTAAATGCCAACCTACTATTATAGCAGATAGAGCTTTATCGTTCGTTAACTTGTTTAAAGCCTAATGATCTGTAATCCCCTATCCGTAGATCATTAAATAGCAATGAAGTTTCTTTAACTCCCAAATAACCGCAAGATATTCTTTCTGTCCCAAAATAATTCCGTTCCACTGCAATCGAAATCGTTAACAGATAAGCAGTAGGTCTACCTTCCTAAGCTAAATCTATACAAACTCCAACAGAACTAACACCACAATAAAGTACAAACTGCAGTAAATAGTTTTTATAGGCAAAGATGGGGGGGGGGGATAAAGCTTTCTTTAACAATACAAAAGATTGCTGGTACTCTGCTGACCAAAGAAAACATAGAAATCCAGGATCCAGGCAACTATACCGAAGAAGGTTGTAAGTTGTTTAGAATTTTTAAGGCGAGGAGACGGAAATAAAGCTGTATTTTTCTCAGAATAGGTATTAATTATGCCTTGATTAATTGTCTCAACCAAATATTTTACTTTTTGTCTTAAAATTTACATTTCTATAATTTGAATGTTAAACTAGCATTACGTAGTAAGCTGAATACGTTTCGTAATAGCTGCAAACGTTTCTCGAAAACATCCTTTCATACCAAAATGCTGTACTGCAACAAGGTTTTAAAGACAGTATTAATTATTTTCTGAAAACAAGTAGAAAAACCGCATCGGTAAATACTCATTTGCTTAACGGTTAAATAGCCATTTTTAGTATTATCTTTTTAGCTATATCATCTTGTTTCGTTGAAATTTGAAAATACCCGGAGATTAAATCTTGCATGGACATAATCTTATTATTTGTGATTCTGGGGTTCGATAATAGATATGTTGGGTAATAGCATTTAACATGGTAATCTATTCTTTCATCAATCAATTCTAACATCTCGTGATCACGAGCATATTTCTCATTATTTTTTAAATATCAAACAGCCTGTCAAATAAAGGAAAAAATTAAAAGAAGTAAAAAGTCATCGTTCAAAAGTTTGTTGATAGAATAATATGTGAATTTTTTTAGCCTAATCATATCAATGCAGTTTGATAGCGATCTGTGCGGTATCATCTGTATCTGTTTCCAGTCAAATGATATGAGTGATATATGACTTATCTGCAAAACCTCTCTAAACGTCTCTTCAATCCTATAAATATATAAAACCTTTAAAAAAAACACATAAATTAAATTCTGATTTTAATTAACTATTTATTAATTATACATAAATTTTAAGACAGAATTAAGCAAAAATAATACAATAACATGAGAAAAGTTAGCCAGGATTCGAAGCCGGGTTCACAGCGTACCGTGGCTGTTACTTTACTATCTAAGCTACCCTGGTCGCTATCCCAGGCCTGATATTTCTCGCTAATAAACCACTTTGTGTTCAATTCTGCCTTAATATACATGTACCTTATGCCACATATATCAGTATGCTTTCCAATAACATTTATCATATTTAACTTTTATAGCCTACCGATATTACTCGCAAAGCAGGCGGGATCGTGGTTTCTTCTAAATTGTTCAGAACAGCGATAAATCCGATTACGGAAGATAACACCGAAAAAATTCAAAAGCTAACAACAATAAGTTAAAGTCATCTAGTTCATCTTGTTCGAAGGGTGAGGAATGTAATAGATGGGAAGGCGATGGAAGTTAAAACATTGCTGTAATCGAGTCTTGAACTATGCTCAGTAACTGTATTACCTGGTGAGAAAACTGAAAAACCACTTGTTGGCAGCAAGTGTAATTTTATTCCCAATAAAATTTCCGTTGTTAAAAAATCGCATATTTCTGTGCATTTAATTTTTTCTTCACTACACCGTGCTACTAATTATATTTTTATAATTATGAAAATATAATTATTATTATTATTATTATTATTATTATTATTATTATTATTATTATTATTATTATTATTATTATTATTATTATTATTATTATTGCGATTTTTGAATCACCCGGTATATGAAAGCATCATCTATTTTTAAAATCCCATAATCATATATATATATTTTAAACATTAGCACGTTTAAAGTTCATTTTAATGCTTTATGTAAGAATATATTCGAACGAATACTAGCGCAAAACATGCAAGCTCAATGTAAATACCCATAATGCTTCAATGTCTGTCATAATCTATGCTGACGCATGACTTTTTTAATCTATTCAGATTAGAGAGTAATTTTGCTATCGATACGTGCGCTGAAGAAAATTCTTTAGTATTCATTCCATTTCGCTATTCTTTCAATCTCTCAGCAAACAAAATACATGATATTTTGTCCAATTTCGCGATTTTTTGCTATTCAATCCAGTGTTTTAAAATTCAATATTCTGAATTTAAACACATAAATTATTCGGAAATATAAATAGATTCAACCGTTTTTCTGTCGATATAAATTTTCATTTACATCAGCAATAAAAAAATTCCTCTCATTAAAAAAAGTTAAGTTTTTTATTAGTTCATAATGTATCACGAAATACATGTTACTATACAAGAATCACCAGGGTAGAAACAGACTTAAAAAGAAACTTTATACAAGATAATATTTTGATTAAAAAGACCGCAGTCATTAAGAGTTCAAACATTAAAAATATGAATGATATATTCGTACGGCAATATGTTTAACAATTCGGGAAAATCATATAAATGGGCATTATCAACACGCATACCATATCGCAGCCATTTCAAGTCAATAAGCATATCATATTAAGGTGTCTATCAGCAATTTTATTCCATAATTCGTGGCTTTTACACTGTCTTGGTAACACTCATACAATTCATAACAATGGAAATATTGTGAAAATTAAAGAAAAATAACCGGTCGAATACGAGTATTACTTGTGTACATAGAGTTTCATACAGTAAATATATGAATTACTAACTGGTAATTGTATTCTACAAAGCATAATTAAACGCTGTTGTCATCTAGGCTTTTAATTGCCGATGGTGCATAGAGTACCCCACCGTGTCTTCATGTAGGTCAAACCGTCCGTCTTTTTAAGGGATAATACCTCGGCTAATTAAGGATAATTTTTGCCTAAAATAATTTTTAATAATCTTTTAAGACTTCTTTGACGAAGAGTACCTCCTGAACTCCACAACTCTTTTGCTGAACGCTCGCTAATCACATTTTGTGAGTACCGAAAAAATGTTAGTTTCTCAAAACTATATGATTGAAAGTTCCTGCAAGTTTTAAATTAACTTTTACTATCACTAATTTGTTCATAGTTTTAGTACCAGTACTTATTGAAATAGAGTGTATGTAACATATTTTTGCATTATACTTTCGATGATATCCCTGAAAATAATAATACCTAAAGTCAGGGGTGCAAAAATCTACGGGCCAGCAAGCAGTTTCTCACCACTAAATTTATTTCGCTATTTCTCGTCTATTATTTTGTGTAAATTTTTTGTAGAAATACTATTAAATTTTAAGCGAAGAAAACTTTTACATATTAATGGTGAGAGAATGCCCGAGGGCGCATAGATTTTTGCTACCCTGCATAAAACAAAAGGAAATTTATTTTTGAAATCGGCGTTAGAGAGACCAAGAAAAGATTTTTTTACATAATTAGCCTCTACATTTTTCCTAAATAAATTTGTGAATGGTTAATCATCTATAAATATGTGGGTCAATAGCATTTATCACTTCAACCAATATGAACTTTTCATGTTCCATAATTAATGAGTAAAACGATTGCGACAGACGGACAGACACGGGAGTGATTTTATAATGATTCTGTTTATTCTTTTTAAGTACGTAACCCTTAAAAAGTCCCGAAAGTGGTTTAAAAGTGCTCTGTCTCTTTAAAAATGGTTTTAACGATCGAATTTTTAAAAAACGTTATCGGCTAGCATAATGTGTGACTTTGGGAAAATTATTTAAATGTTTTAATAAATTCAAATTACACTATTAATAATTTACTATATCATTATAAATTTCAATGAGTTATAGTGCGTTTTAGAATCACTCTATTTTTATTACAAACACTAATTTAATAGATCAAATACGTGATGGAAGTTTTAATTGACAAATATCAAAAGAAACACTTCAAAATGGCTCTTAATCAAATGTAATTCAAAAACAAGCATAGTAAGAGTATTTAATTCATTACGAAAATTTTTGAAATTCGTACGTGACATTGTAATAATATTAAGTGACGGGGATTTTTAGATAAATTTAAATTATATTTTCATGATATTTCATCATTGGTGCCACTTACCATCTTTTAAAAGTTACGATATGAAAAGAGTAGCAACCAATGTTACTCTTATGCAACTTAATAGATAATAATCGGATTGCGCAAAAACTAAATTTAGCACTTGATTGGAGTAAAAATGCAATAAGTTGAAAAAAGGATTTCAAAGCACATTAGCTTGACGGGATTAAAGTAATTGACATGAGAATAAAGATGTCTAACTCATCTGAAGATAAAGCTATAATCTCCAGTTTCATCCAGTGTTAATTTTAGAAACATGAGCAAATTCAGTTGATTAAGCTCTATAGGATTTTCTTATTAATCTGTATAATTCCTTCTAAAAGTCTCATAAACGTCAAAAACACGCGTAAATCAGAACACGCGTTAATGAACTATATCGCAAAATTTTAGGTGCAATAAGATTTGCAATGAAAACAACATTATGAAATGTTTAATAAATGGCATAATGTTTAATAAAAGTAGCCTGTTTTCTATTAAATTTATATTAGCCAGATTTAATGTAATTTTACAGTACCATAGACATAGTATTTTTTAATATGAAAATTCTTTGCATTTGTTACTGATTCCTTAAAGAATTACAGTTTTAAAAATAAATAAATCTTGCAGTTTTTTTAACTGGACGATACATTTGGAACATTTTATAAAAAAATTATAATTTTACTAGAAATTGTAATCTCAAGACAAGACTAATATACAGTCTAAATATATTTTTATTTTTTCAAAACTCCCTATGAATAGTTAACTGTTATTTTTCCACATTATCTACACTGGCATAGATAAAATTTTAATAATAATTTTAATTTCTTTTTTCATGCTCCCAAATTGCTAGTTATATATTTTTAATGTGTTAGTTTCTTGTATACACAAAATCTACAGGGATGATTATAATTAAAATATCTCGATATATGAGCCATTCACTATCATGCCGTTCCCAGACACGAAATGAAATTTTGATTCAATGTATTTTGAGGAAGTCGCTCAAGAATCATATGAAAAACAACAGTTAAACTCTAATAGTGACGG
The DNA here is from genome assembly GCA_964019185.1 of Maratus speculifer. Classification (NCBI taxonomy): domain Eukaryota; kingdom Metazoa; phylum Arthropoda; class Arachnida; order Araneae; family Salticidae; genus Maratus; species Maratus speculifer. Next base: position 186,973,563 of record OZ025299.1, read on the forward strand.
TTACAGTGGCAAAATGTCGAGTACTGTAAGTGGCAACATCAGCTTTTTTTTATTTGAATAGGATCTCCATAGTGAAAAATCATAATTAGTGCTATAACGGTACCTGTGCGACAAAAATCGCCAGTGCTAGACAGACTATGAAAAAAAAGTGAAAACAACTAAGGACAGAAAAGCAACAGAAAGCAAAACACTTTAGGGTGTTTCGCAAATTTTCTACGTGACCCTTTTATACACGATGACACTTTACATGCGGAAGAAGGTGGATAGCACTGAAGCACGTACCATCCTAGGAGGATGCCGCCAAGAAGTTTAACAAAAAAATTTAGATAGGATAACAAAAGACTGCGATGGTTAAGTTCTTTTTTTAACTATTATGTACAGGCCCGGACTGGCCAGGTCGGCTGGTCGGCGATCGCCGAGGGCCCCCAGCCTAAAGGGGCCCCGGAAGCGCAACTCAAAAAAGGAATATACGATTTTTTAATTACTATTTACGTACGAAAAAAATTGAGTATTTTCCAATAATAATATACGTTTAGAGTAAATTTTAAACAATTAATAGTTTTTTCATGGTAACATATATACTTTCGTCGTGTCATGTCGTTGGACAGATAGAATAGGGCTGGTGACTGATATATCGTCGTTTCTGCAGTGCTCATAGAATCAGATTCAGAGTGCATCGCGATGCTCACTTGCCAATGTCGTATAGTATGGTTATAACTAGTGCAATTTCACAGTGTGATCAACATGAAGCAGTTGTACGAAAGCGATAGTACGAAAAGGAAAGAAAAAAATGAGAAAAATTTTTAAACATTGAAAAATGTTTAAAACTTTTAATACTTGGTTAAGTAGTAAGGACGACCCAATTCCATTCAATTTGCAAAAAAAAAAAAAAAAAAAAAAAAAAAAAGTTTTTCTTAACATACAGTTAAGATCCTTTTAAAGAATACTACATACACATTTATGATATATTTTATATTTTAAAACTATACTTTAAAATCGCGATATTTTCTCACCATAGAAAATACACGATAATAACATTAATGATTACTTAGAAGCCTAGATTTTTTAACATTCAAATATAATGTAGTTTAAATTTAAAGAAAAAATAAGACGGTAAAAACATGCAGGGGCGTATTTAAGTAGAATTCATTAGAGGGGCGTAAATGACGATTTTGCCGACTAACTTAAAACATATATGTTTATATCTCTAAAAGTATGTTTCTGTATTTGTATATATGCATCTACCGGATGTCCTAAAATTGACTGACTGATTTTAAAACTCAGTAACTTGCAAATTGTGGTAGCTGTAAAATTAAATTCCTACAAGAGTGTTATGTAAGAATGTAAGCTAGCAGGAGTTTTTTACCGCGATTCTCGATTTTAATTTAAAATAGCGGAGATAGATAGTACTGTTAGCAACAGGTGCTAAATCTGAGCCCTTTTGGCCTCTTTTCTCAATTCTGGTGTGAAAGAAAAAGATTAAATATATGCAGTGGACTCCTAATAACAAAATTACATTGGTAACTGAGAGTCATTTCATATATTTAATCTCCTTTTGTCGCAACAAGACTGAGAGTGAAGAGAAACAAAATATCGGCCCCCAATTTAAAAACCATTGCTATAGCAATGTCATGTATTTCTTCTATTTTAAACTTAAGTCGAGAAACGCTGTAAAAAACACTTCTCACATCTTACTTAACCCTTCTGCAAATATTTTTTAAATAGCTGCGACCATTTGTAAGTTATTGAATTTTTAAATCAGTTAATTCATTTAAGACACCCTGTATGTTCTATATAAAATTCAACATTATTAACCCACCGAGATTAACTCATTAGTGCCTAGCGTCTCTTTTTAGGGCCAATTACAAAAAAGACAAAAAAGCACTTTTCACACCAGTAAATAGAAAGATAAATAAGTACTATTTTTTAAGAGACCTCAATAAATTAAGATCAAAGTTATTGTTCTTTTAAAAGTGGTGGGAAACCCAAAAATTTCATTTTTATTGAAGAAAATAATTTGGGCATTAATGGGTTACATTTTTCACTTTAAAACGAATATTTTACACTTATTGAGGAGACTATAAGATAGATTTAAAGATGGACATTCTATAGTACCCCTTACGTTATATTGCTATAAATATTCCAGTTGCGTATTTTCATATTAATGAAAATTTGTTTATTTTATTGCTGATAGTACAGCAGGAAATTCGAATCCAAATTAATGAAACAAGTTGAAATTTTTAGTAAGAAGTTACCTGGAATTTATTTACAGTAAACTTATTTGTATTAAAAAGGATTAAATCAAAATTTAATTTTTTACTCTTCCTACTTCGGGCTGGGATAGGGACTTACTTTTTTCCTGAAAGATCGGATAAGGCCGGGCCTAATTTATTTTTTCCGTACCGAGTCGGGACTGATTTCATTCTTCTTAGCCTTCACGGGCCAAAATATTTTGTCCCAGTTTTGAGCCAGCCTATATGAAAATCATTGTCTCGGCGTAGCCAGGTCTGTTGAAAGATCAGTAAAATTTGGCCTGAGCCAAAAATTTTTGTAAAAAAAGCATACAGTTTAAAATCGCCTTTATTCTTCAATTAAATGTAAAAATTTATTCTTTTTAAAGTATCGTAGATTTCTAAGCTCATTAAAATGTAGTAAAATGTATAGAAAAGTATTTGCCTATGGCGGAATAATGTTTTAAATGGAAAATTGCGTTTCATGCATACAAAATTAATGCAATAATATGTGAGGGTAAAATATAATACATTTTTATACCTGCTAAGAAGGAAACATGTCTATAAAGATTTTTTTTTCTTTCCTATGCGATTCCGTTTTAGAAGATTTTACTGTATACCATTTTTAAGATATTTATATCTGCAATACATGGAATACGGATTAATAGTATTAAGGATAACTGAAACATTTACATACAACAAACAGCGGTTCATTTTAAACATAAACTACGTCATTTCTATATAAATGAAGATCATAAACGTTAGAAAAATTCTAAGGTATTTTTTTTTAATCAGAACTTCTCCATACAAATAAAAATCACTATTTAGTAGAAATTCAATCGGACTGAGTTGGAGTTTTGCGGCCCGGTTTCGGGTGAAATTCCAACTTCTTTTTAGGGCCGGGCCAAGATTTTTTTCAAACAGGTGGAGCCTGAAAATTATGGCCCGTGTGGATCTCTATATCTAGTCTCTAAAAGGGATAAAAAAAAATTTTATTCAAAAGACAGGTCAATTTTTCAATAATCGGCTTTAGACGCAAATAATCGACTAAATGATTCAATTATTCAACCCATTTCATTGAACTTTACCTATGTCACATCAGCTGCGGATATCTAGAAGATAAACAAACACCATCAGACTGAGAATCAGCTGCACGGATCATCACCACATCGAATTGACGGCTGAATTTTCAATATTTGCTTGTAAAAATGCAACTGGTCTGCCAAAGTCATTCTTAGTGCCACCTGCAGACCTGATTTTCGTCAATGATCGATAGGTTTATCATCAAATTTTCCTGTATTAGAGCCAGAATTTCACTATGGGCCAGAATTTTCAGGCCCAGTCCCGACTCGAATGATAGTTATCTTGGACCGGCCTATCCAATGTAAAAATTTTAAGTTTGGTCCGTTTATATTTATAGTACACAGCCCGCCCAGCGCGATCTGGCCCAATTCAATTTCTGTAAGAAAAAAAAAATCACAATTTTGTCTTAACTACAATTAAGATTCCTTTAACAATATTGCATGCATATTTATATAATAAATGTACAGTATATCTTACAGTATATACAGTATATTACGATGCGTTCGCACGACAGAAAGTACATAAAAGCAACATTAATGACTACTTTTCCTAAACATTTCAACATTCAAATAAGGATTCACAATAAATAAATAATAAAAATAATAATAATTTAGTTTAGAATACTTTTGAAGCTGTCTAATAAAAAGTAGATTTGTGAAAATATTTCTCCGACATTTATTAAAGTTTTCCCAAAACAAAAGGGCTATTTTTGGATACACTTCTGAATTCATTTATTTTCGGAAATGCATAAGATTGGCAGGTGTTCTCATTAGAAACTATTCAATCGAATGACGTTATTCATTTTTTGGTAAAGGCAATGCATCTTAGATAAAATAGTGTTCAAGAAAGCGTTTTGAAACGAATTTCCACTTCCGACATCACGAAAAAGGAGAAAAACCTGAAGCCGTAACAAGAATCTTTTATTGTCAACCTTATATATATATACTAGCAGGCTATGCCCGCTGCGCTGGTCAATATTTCAAAATCAGCCGTGGATGAAACGAACTGGTGAATTAAAATTTGTATTTTAAATAATTTGGACCTCCAGCAGCACCTTGCTCATTGCTGAAAACGATTTAGACACCATTGTGATATTAAATTATCTTAAACGTTGCGCAAAAACCAGCTATTTAGAAATAACTATTTTAGTTTATTACTAACAGTGCACATTTGGAAGCGAAATGAGACCATTATGGCAACAGGATTTAAAATTTTCCTTTATCTGAAAAAATATTAATTATTACAGTCGTTACCATAGTACAACTTCTGAAAAAATTCTTCACAACTTTTCATTATGTGAAGCCAGGAACCCGAAGCTACTCCCACCTAAAAAGTTTATATATATATATATTGAATTTTGTCCGCTCGATAAAAGGCACAATTATGCAAGAATCTTCTTCAAAATCGTCAAGTACATTGAGATGGTTGTTAATATCTCAGAGGGAATTGCAAATGAGCAAAATCGGCCCAAGGGGGTGGCAATTGGGAAGGATTCAAAAATTTGAATACCATCTTAACATGGCTTTCACAAAACCAGCTCTTATAAAACAATAGCAGGAAAAAAATAAAAATTTTTCGTTATAGCAAGTTGCCAACGATTAAAAAAAAAAACGCACATTAAAATTTTCACTACAACAATTACTTTATTATTGCAAAATTTTCTCCTGAAAAATGAAAACAAAATTATTTGCTCTTTCGTATTTAAGCATTTTCTCTTTAGTTATTTAAGATAATATATATAATTTGGCGAACGATTTGGCGAAATTGGTTGACGTGATAATCAAGTAGTAGCCAATTTACACTTTTCATATTTTACAAAAGATTCCTACAAAGACATATACGCAATAGGTTTAGCACGATTATCTTGCAACTACAATGTGGAAAAATCCTCGTTTTAGAATACCAAAGAAATTTATGTATATTTTATTATTTTCTATCATTTTAAACAGCAATTAACAATAAATAAAAAGTAACTGTAGAACAGAACAACAAATATCATTTCAAAAAAAAAAAAAAAATGAAAGTAAATAAACAACTTATCATCAGATAAACAACTATAGATGGGTTACCATATGAGGCAAATAATGCCATTTTTTGCGCCAGTGAGATACCTCGATGAGTATATGACCAAATCCGTGACAAAATTTCCATTTAGAAAAAACTTTAATCAGTATTTATACTGTATTTTCCCTACTTATGTATAAGAAAAAACTTTGACACAGATGTCATGTATGCACCACATTGGCGCAATTTTTTCTGGCGCGAATTTGGAGAACTTTGTTTTTAATTACCAATTTCATAAATATTTTTTAATTATTTTGTATTATTTGAAAAAAAATAATAAATAAAAAAGTTTAATTAATAGCTATAGAACAAAATGATTTATATTATTTTAAAAAAATGAAAGTTAATAAATAGTTTATTAATAAATAAACAACCATAGTCGGTTTACCATGTGTGACATAAAATCGCCATTTTGTTGCAATCCTGCGAATGTGGTGCGTATATGACATCTGCGCCAAAACTTTAAAAAGTTGCAATTAAATTATTTTACAGTTTGGATGAGGAAGATATAATAAAATTTAAACATTATACACATTATTTTTTTTTTTTTTTTTTTTTTTTTTTGCTATAAGTGCTATTTATATATTTAAAATTAAACATATAAAAAATATCCTAAAAATGCTCTGACGCATTTAAAAGAGAGTGAGAAAATTTAGTAATTGTGAACATCGCTCCGGCTTATGCCTTCTTCGTATAAAATCGCATTGTTTGATGACAAAAATAAATTCAAACACCCAAATAAACAAATAACATACAATTAACAGATAAAACCATTTTTAAAAGTAATTCTGCTATTTTGTCCTGTAAGACACATAGTAGTAGAATTAGATTTAAAAAAAAAAAATTTTTTTAAATAGAAAATGTTATTTACATTTTATCTAATAAAATACTTAAAATACATTTTTGTTAGCCTGCGCGAAAGAAAATAGTGAAAGTTTGATTGAAGAAATATTAAAGTGGAAATGGTCAATTAAAAAAAGACTTGTAAATCTTATTCAGCGGGAATTTTTCATTTCAAAATGTTGAATTTATTTATAGTAATAACGCATAATTGCACAAATTTCCTTTGAATTGCAAAATTTTTCCTTCACTACTACTTGGTTATACCGTCGACCAATTTCGCCAAATGATACAAATCGCCAAACTATTAGCCAGATTGTATAGATTAGCGTAAATTTTTATTTAAATAACGAAAAACAAATTAGCAGAATATATATAAAAGTAGAAATAAAATGTCGAATTAAAAATCACTTGATGATATAATCAGTATTTATATAATGCTTAATGTCAAGTGAATGTGACATTTACGATCATCCATTATTGACATTTAATCTTGGAATTTGGGGGTAGATTTTTAATCGATGGGGTAATCTTTCCTTCTTCAGTTTTAAATTTTAAAACTGAAATTTTTCCTGTAAGTGAAATTGACGAAATGGCGCAAGAAAAATTAAATTGACGATGAAAACATTTGCAAAAAGAAATAAAAGCGCTATACTCATATCTATATAATTTACGATTTAATATTAAAATAAACTCTAAAAATTATCTTCACTTGAAAAAAAAAAACATTATTGCGAATATTAAGAACCTAAGTCAGGCATTAAGTCAGTAGTATATTTTCGGCTTAAAAACACATTCTTTGGCGACAAAAGCAAGATGAAAATGGTATAGAAACAAATAGTAACTCACAACTTACAGTGTCTTTTACAATCAGGTCTGCTTTTTTCTGCTGCAAGTTAAATTATACAGAAATTCGATAAAAAAGAGAAAGAAAATAATAAAAAGGGAAATAACTATCATTCAAAATTCATTTAATCAATTTCGGAAATTCATGTTTTTATTCTAACACCAGGGATAAGTCGCCAAAAGTTGAACCAATTGTTATATTTCGCGTTAATTTATTTTTTAAGCATTACAAATATTTTTTTCATTTTCAAGATAAATATATTTTTATAATATTACGCCTCATTTAAGCGGTCTTTCTTTATTATTATTAATATTGTCAGTAGTCATTTTCTGCTATTATTTGCAAGATATTTGTAATATTTCTAATAGATATAGCCATTTTAATTCTTTAAGCAATTATAATTTTCGCCAAAAACAGCTAGTGGCAACCCTTTTGTCAAAAATAACCGAAAAATACGAAATTTACTACGAAAAATCAGAGTTATCCCTATAAATTTGAATCATAAACCTTCGGAAAAATATTTCCTATCGAATGATACAATCGGCAAAAAAATCCATCGGGTAGTTTTTGAAAACACTCGTTTGGAAGTTTCAGAACTTCTGCTTTATAATATATATGATATATAAATTACTATTGGATTCAAAATCGCTTCAATAGTCAAGCTTGTCAGTTTTAAGCCTTTACAGTTAAAAGTAGTTTAAAAATGTGCTGTTTAGCAATACATTTGACCACCTTACGATATATTTCCAAAGATTACTTTAACAGAATATTATCGTTTTTAATATTTTTACAAAAACATGTTGTCTGCGCTATACATCCTGAGAACAATTAAGTACAGTTCCAGCCCGTCTCGACTTCACTGAGAAGAAAAGCAAGCTTGATTTCAGCACTGCACGAGTCTGCTAAAGAAAAAAGAAACTCAGCTCAGCCACCATGCCTGATGCCGACTTCTATGGTGGACATGCAACATTTCTGTATTGATTTATCAAACTAGCATCGGTTTATGACGAACATTTACACTTATTCTCCCGAAAATCATATTCATTGAAACTAGCCAATATTTTACCGGTTTTGCTTTCTTTTAGATCGGGCCGGCAGGTCCACTAATATTTTTTTACCGGCCTAGCTGGTCCGTTTAATTTATTTGCTGGCATGGCTCGTATTTTTCGTTTATCAGCCCGTTGATAAAAATGTCTTAATTCTGCCGACCCGACCCGTTTGAAAATTGTCTTTATTTCGACTGGACGACTGCAGGCCTCGGATCAAGCCCGGGCCCGTGCAAGTTCCTATCTTGTACCCTAAGATATGAAAAACATAGACGACTGGGAGCAGGAAAACACAGTGATAAACCTTCCAATTGACCCCTAAAATTGAGTTTTTGACAGTTGTTTCCACCAAGTTATGGCTTTGGCAGATCAGTTGCATTTTAATATGATAATCGAGTTCTGTCCAATCCTAGAATTTTAGCCACAAACTCAACGAGGCCTGTATAGTGGCCTTCCTTTCCAATAAGAATGAAGAACATTTTTATTCAACTTTCCTTTCGTCCAATAAACAGTCTTTTTCGGACAGTACATAGTCGCCGATGTGTGATTATTGCCACTCCTGGGTTAAGTCCCTGCACACGAAAAAATATGAATATCTTCACCGAAGTCGTCATCATCTTTAATGCTAGTTGATCTACTAAGAACTCTACTCATCTACTGCAAATTCTCAGAAAAACTAGTCTTTCCCAATTTTTTTTTTTTTTCAAATTATTTTCAGCAGTCACGAGAAGTCGAAAAATGATGAGGCAAACTTCGGATTTTCGGAAGAAATCCTTAAGAAAAATACTAAGGATTGGTGTTTTTATGTTTTAAGTAAAAACATGTAAAATTGGGAAAAAAAACGGGTGTTTTACAGTTGTATCGATTGATACTGACTACCTAGAATTTGCCGATTGTCATCGAAGTTGCCGACATTAGGGGGGCGAGACGCCCCCCTACGCCCCCCCAGTAGCTACGCCCCTAAAAACATGATTAACTTTTGAAGATGTATTATAAAAAACATATTTGTGAAAATATTTCTCTGTCATTTATTAGAGCTTCTTTCAAATCCAAAGGATCTGACACATTTCTAAATTCATTTAGTTCGGAAATGCATAAGTTTTGCTGTTTTTTTTTTTCTTATTAAGAACCTGTGTAATCGAATGGTGTCTTCCATTTGTTGATAAAGACATTGTACCTTTTAGAAATATTGTCAAAGTTAGCATTTTGAATTGAATATTTGGAAGCGATATCATTGAAAAGGGGAAAAACTTGCAGTCACTTGATAAAAATCTCTTACCATTTGATATTTTATTAACCAAAAATGGAAAAATTATTTTATTTCCAAATCCTTTAATAGTCACGCATGTCAATTTTGCGCATTTACAGTTAAAAATTAGTCAGAAAGTTTCACATTATTGAGAAGTGGATTGAAAACCACCCTAAATTTAACTTCCAAAGATTCCATTAACAGAAGTTTATTATCGCTATTAATATTTTTTAGCTCACAGGCTATCAAAGCCTGAGAGCTTATGTGCCCGCCCGTTCTGTATGTATGTATACAGGGTGATTCAGCTCGTCGGTGACAAACTTTAAGGATCGATAGAGCACACCTAGACGAACATTTTTGAATAGGGAATGTAGGGTCCCTGACGCGATGGTAAGGCGCTAGGCGCTTTCGAAAATTTGGGTGCCGAAATTCGAAACGTCATAAAAACTAGGGAAATGGTTAGATTTTCTTGCTTGTTGCGTCGAAATGATTCTGTTTGTTTAGACTTTCTTCAGTACCAATTTGATAAGCGTATCTCTTAAAACATGGATAGGGGGCGCTGCAGACTTTGGAGAGCTAGACAACAACTTTAAGCCCGTTATTTTGATAATTTAACACATGCTCGCCAAAGTTTATACTCTAACTTAAAGTTTGAACCCAAAAGTAGAGCCCTGTAAAAAGCGTAAGAGCCGGAATAAAATGTCAAAGTACAGGGTGGTCGAAACTCGAAGGCTCCTAAGAGATAAACAAACAGATTTCTTGACTTATGGCATGCATTTTCATGATTCTGTTTGCTGGGGCTCTCTGAAACTCAGTTGAACGGTACAAAAAGAAACATCGATAGGGGGCGCTTTGGGCAAAAAACATAATTCGTTGACATTTCGGACGCTAACTGGAAACGGGGCGCTACGATCAGTTAGTAATAATGAAAACACATTTTCTACCTCTGCTCAACACTTCTGAATAAATTTAGACCAAAAACATCAATGATACTGGAAATTTATTTACAAAAAATAACACTACAGAAGATGCTCGAAATTTCGACCTTGGGCCATGATGCAGGCTTCGCACCTCCGTCGCATTGAGGAGTGTTTGTTTCCAACAATGCCAGGAGTATCTCTGATCTGCCCTGCAGCTGCCACAATGCGCGCCACAAGTTCTTCAGCACTGCTGACAGGTGTATGGTATACCTCGGCCTTCAGGTAACCCCAAAGGAAGAAATCCAAGCAGGTGAGGTCTGGTGATCGGGCAGGCCAGTGAACTGGACCCCCACGCCCGATCCACCGCTGGCCATACCTTGCGTTTAGATGGAGACGCACGTCGTTCGTGTAATGGGCCGGAGCTCCATCGTGCTGGAACCACATCTGGCGACGCGAACCTTCGGGTACGTGCGCCTCCTAAAGAAGCTTCGGCAGCACTTGATCCAGGAAAATCAGGTAATTTCCACCTGTCAGCCGTTCAGGTAACAAATAAGGGCCAATGAGGCAATCCCCCAGAATGCCGGCCCACACATTTACTGAGAAACGCTCCTGGGCTGCTCGGCTTCTGGTTTCATGTGGATTTTCATCACACCACACATGACTGTTGTGGGCGTTCCACATTCCCTCCCGGCTGAAGGTGGACTCGTCCGTAAACAAAATGCTGTTTACAAAACGGGGATCCCTGGATCTCATCGCCAAGTACCATCTTGAGAATTCCACTCGAGGGCCAAAATCCTGCTCTCTGAGCAACTGCACCCGCTGGATGTGGTAGGGGTGCAGATTCCGGGAACGTAAGATGCGCCACGCAGTTGCTTGCGAAATGCCAACATGTCTGGCGATATCTCTCGTGCTAAGACCTGGGTTGTCCTCAACCAGGTTAAGCACAGCCTCTTCGTTGTCGGGGGTGCTCACTGATCGCTCCCGTTCAGGCCTGCCTCCGTCGAAAGATCCCGTTGTGGACAACCTCTGGTGTACTCGAGCGAAGAAGGCATGGCAGGGGATTTGCCTGTTGGGGTAACGCTCGGCGTACAACCGCTGAGCGGCTCGTCCATTACAACCAGCAGCGCCATTCGCCAAATGCATGTCAGCCAATTCAGAGTTTGTGTACCGTTCCATCCTACTACCGATCTGCAGACAAGTAACCCGAAGCTTAAGTAGGTACCGCACGTTCAAAAGACGTGTCTGCGCATACAACTACGTCATCTCGCGTTGTCGTCTACGCATTACGTATCTTTTGCATATCGATATGGTACGATATCTTTTGCATAAATCAGCAAAAAGCACCTTATGTAAATTTTATTGCGCGCATTGTGCATGATTGAAACCAGCTATGTTTGTTAAAAAAAACAAACAAACTGCAGTTTTAATAGCTTCTTATGATAAGTAAATTACTCTCTTGTTTTGTTTCTAACTGATCGTAGCGCCCCGTTTCCAGTTAGCGTCCGAAATGTCAACGAATTATGTTTTTTGCCCAAAGCGCCCCCTATCGATGTTTCTTTTTGTACCGTTCAACTGAGTTTCAGAGAGCCCCAGCAAACAGAATCATGAAAATGCATGCCATAAGTCAAGAGATCTGTTTGTTTATCTCTTAGGAGCCTTCGAGTTTCGACCACCCTGTACTTTGACATTTTATTCCGGCTCTTACGCTTTTTGCAGGGCTCTACTTTTGGGTTCAAACTTTAAGTTAGAGTATAAACTTTGGCGAGCATGTGTTAAATTATCAAAATAACGAGCTTAAAGTTGTTGTCTAGCTCTCCAAAGTCTGCAGTGCCCCCTATCCATGTTTTAAGAGATACGCTTATCAAATTGGTACTGAAGAAAGTCTAAACAAACAGAATCATTTCGACGCAACAAGCAAGAAAATCTAACCATTTCCCTAGTTTTTATGACGTTTCGAATTTCGGCACCCAAATTTTCGAAAGCGCCTAGCGCCTTACCATCGCGTCAGGGACCCTACATTCCCTATTCAAAAATGTTCGTCTAGGTGTGCTCTATCGACCCTTAAAGTTTGTCACCGACGAGCTGAATCACCCTGTATACATGCGTACGTACGTACGTAACGCGATAACTCATGATAAAAATATCCGATTTACATTAAATTTTGGATTTAGGCTTATTATGATAAGACGCTTCCCTGATTAGTTTTGAGAGTTCATTCGATAAGTATAAGAAGGGTAACGGGGGCTATTGCCCCTCCCCTTAATTTATATAAATAGGTTTTTCCTGCAGAATTAGTAGATTTCGTTCAAATCTTAGATGTAGGATCATTCTAATGAGGTGCCTTCATGATTAGTATTGGGTGTTCATTGGATAAGTTTAAAGAGGGGGAATGGGGGTGGGTAACCCCCCCCCCCCCGTCTTAATTTAGGTTTTTCACGCAAAATTTATCTATTTGTTTCAAATTTTGTATAAAGGTTTATTCTGAAATGGCGCTTCCCTGATTTGTTTTTGGAATTCACTGGATAACTATAAAGGGAGGATAGGGAAAACTACCCCTCATAATTTATGTAAATGGTTTTTCATACAGAATTAACCGATTTGTTTTAATTTTTGTATACAGGTTCATAGTCGTAAGAAGCTTCGCTCATTTGTTGTGGTATTTTCTTTTGTTAATTATAAAGGAGGGTACGGGCGATTACCTCCCCCTTAAATTAGCTAAATAGAGTTTTATGCAGAGTTATTCGATTTGCTTTAAATTTTGGATGTAGGTTCTTTCTGATAAGTTGAATTTCTGAACAGTTTTGGAGGTTTAATGATTAATTATAAAGGAGGGAACGAGGGAAAACGTTTCTTAAATTACATAAATGGGTTTTTATGCAGAATTATTCGACTTGCTTCGAATTTCGGATACAGATTTATTATATGATGAGGCGTATCCCTGATTAGTTTTGGGGTTTCAATGATAAGTATAAATAAAGAAGATTGGGGGGGAGGGTACTTCCTTCCTTATTTTTTTTCGAAGGACATTATTATATAAGGCTGTAATGTATAATTAGTCTGAATAGCCTGTGAGCTCTATGCCATCAGTTTAACTGGGCATCATTCTTTTAAATTTTAAACACACAGTTCGGACCGTGATGCTGGAATTTGAAGTTTTCATACTAACTAGAAAATTGCAAGAAATGTAAGTCACCGATTTTAATGAAAGTGGTATCGTTGGAAAGATCTCATTATGAGGAGTAAAAAACTCAATAGAACTACCCATCGCGGAAACGAGTCGTTTTCGAGATATCTGACAATTTATATAACGTAGCTAGTGCATACTTACTGGGAAATCGCAAAAAATTAGTCTAGATTTTGACGAAAGAGGTATTGTTGGAAAGATTTTATCGTGTGGAGCAAAAAATTCAAAAGAACTACCCATCGGAAACGGGCCGGTTTCAAGATATCCTATAATTTGAGCCACGTAGCTAGTACATACTGGGCTAGTGCACACCTAACAGAGGACCGCAAAAAATTGCTGTCTCTATTTTGACAAAAATGATGTCGTTGGAAAGATATCATTTTGAGAAGTAAAAAACTCAATGGAGATACCCTTCGGAAATAACCCGTTTTCGAGATATCCGACAATTTATGTCACTTAATGCAGTTTCCCAGTACGTGTGCATACTTAGTGATACAAATTGTCGGATATCTTGAAAATGTTTCATTTCCGACGGGTAGTTTCATTGAGTTTTTTACTCCTCACAATGAGATCTTTCCAACGATATCACTTTCGTCAAAATCGGTGACTTACACTTCTTGCAGTTCCCTAGTAAGATAGAAATTTTTTAAAAAAATTTCGTACTTTTTGCCGATTTAAGGGTTATATTATTCTTTTATCACTAATATTCATATATATATTTTTTTAGTTACAATTTTCTTTCTATTTTAAAAGCGAGCGGTTTATTAATGATTCAGCATTTTAAATTTCGTTTAAACATTTTTTTTTCATTTTTAAAATTTTTTAATTTTATTTATATTTCCGCTATTTTTCTTTTTATTTCGCTTTTTTAAAGAATTTTGCATTTAGAATTTTACTTAAATAATTTAATTGAAAATTTTTAATTTAATTAAAATAAATATTCCTTTTACTTTAAATTTATTGATGCTACCATCTATGTAAGAATTTAATAATTATAAATCAACAATTTGGATTTATTAATTAAAGGATAAGTTGTTTTGAAAGATATATTAAAGAAAATACTCTGAGCGATCTGCGATCACACGTAACCACTTTTTTTATTACTGTTAGGTCACTTTTAATATATACTTAGGTATCACAGTAAGATTTAGATTATTATGACTTCGACACAGTCATTTGATTGCCGAAAACTAAAAATATACCTCACGCTCATTTTTAAGTAATAACCACTTAAAATAAATAATTCTTATTTTTTTCTAGCATGGAATTAGTTTAGGTATGGTGTATAAAAATAATATAAATATATATTGTGAAAGTAAGTTAACAACATTACAAAAAGCTTATATTTTACTCAACTATTTTCCAAGTGACAAAATAGCCTAAATGTGGTTTTTTGCCATCCAAGCCTAAATTTAAAAATAAAATATAATATTCTGTTTTCGCTAAATTTCCCATAAGGGGCCCCTTTTCAGTCTCTAGCCGAGGGCCCCCAAAGGTGTCAGTCCGGGCCTGATTATGTACTTTTTACTACTGAATCTGAAAATTACCTTAATTTTTTAACTATCTTCTGAGGCTTTCTTGCAAAAGATGAATCGTCAAATTTAAAAAATAACGAAAATCACAAGGGATAAAATAAAGGAAATGGCTGTGTTTTGTAACTCTTGATAATTGATATTTCTGTACATTTTAGCACTAAATCTTAAAATGACCTTCATTTTTTTACCGTCACTTAAGAATTTTTTTTGCAAACTATATTTGTCAAAATTAAAATGAAGCTAAAATTTGGTGGAGTAAAACAAATGCAAAGTTTCTTTAACATTATTTAATTTAATTTCATTTTACTTTATTTAATAATTTATTCAGTTTTTTGGTTTATTATTTATATACAGTTTAAATATATTTTTATTTTCTCAAAACTCCTTAAGAATAGTTAAGAATTTTCCTGTGTCAATAAATTCTTTAGTCTGTCCCTGTAAATAAATATGACTGCTACACCCTACAACTTTGGGATACCCAACATTCCACGGTGAATATCAGTAATAATTTTCAATCTCATGACGATGCGACTATATTGAGGCCAAAAATAATTTTGGCCATCTAGCATCGTAAATCATCCAACGTGCAGCGTTGCCCTGATGATGAAAACCTAAAACATACGTAAAATCAATGTTAGGTAGGTAGGTAGGTAATGGAGGGGGGGGGGGGGGCTTTTGGGCCTATGAGCAGCTAGGCTGTTATCCCGAGTGATCCAATAAATCAAATCAATGTTTAATGAATTTATATATTTATAGTCCTAAACTGTCCTAACATTGGCGGACGCACTGCCTTCGATAGCTTACATCTTCGATTTTAAGTGACTTTTATTTTCAAATGAAAACCTACGAAAGCAAACTTGAAGTTGGCGACACCACTGCTTCGGCATTTGGCTTCGACAGCGCTTTCTATGCACACCCCGATTGAATTTTGTATTTTTAAACTAATTACCAGCTATTCTTGACTACCGATAAAAGCTTATATATTATTAAAATCAGTATTGAATGAATGTACATATTTAAACAAAGTTATTTTAAAACGAATCTATTAATAGCGATGCCCTCTCCCGTTCTTACCTTCGGCAGCAAAAAAGTGTTAAATTCTAACATTTTTCTCTACTTGGTTCATTCAACATAAATCAAATAGTTTTCGTCCAAACTCTTTTTAATTTTTATGTGCTATAAATATGCTTTTTTCGAAGTTTGTGTATAATTTTCGCGCTAAAATATTGATACTTTATTGTAAAAAACACTTCAATTCAAAAAATAATATCATGCGGGAAAATGTTTGGTTTTAAAACTGATTATTTTATCATTGAATTTCAAAATTCTTAAACGAAACTTTTATTCGAATAACAGCTAAAATGTTAATTTAAGGTACTATAATTTTAGAATATTAGCAAAGAAATTATTTTACGTTATAAATATAGATAAGAGAGCGCAATGTTAATCTTATGTTTATTTTTAGGTAAATTTCGTAAGCTATATTATCTATTACATAAAAAAAAATACGTGTGGCACTCGGGGACTGCCGCGGTAAAGCTATTGCATAGCATTTTTTATCAACTTATGCGATTATAATTATTTATTTATTTTTTATTTATGCAATTTTTTTTTGTCTTTGATATTAATTCAAGTTACACTTTTTGAGCGTGATGACCGATAACAATTTTTTTTTCTTTTATTGAATAAATGAGAAGTTAATATCGTTTAAAATATTTTTATTATCTTACAATACATGTAGGTTAATCAGGAATTTTTATCATTGAAACTATACGTTTATGGTAGCTGAAATAAAAAACATATGTTTGAGACTTGATATTCTCAAAATATCTGAAAAATACCGCGTCAATGTCTGCCGAAGTCTACCGAAGGATACCGTGCCGAAGTATGCCAAACTGAAGCGACGTTAAACGGATTGTTAGGTTTCTTTCTCGTTACGGAATTTCTAGATTCTTTCGCCGCGCTCAAAGCCCGCGATAAAAGCTATGTAATACCTTAATAAATTACCAAACAAAATTTGGCCGCGCTACGAAAATTAGATCGCGAGTTATAAGCATTTTAAATTTTTCGATCCTCACCATTGGGCGGGTCTCCAATCACCAAAAGCTACATTATCCTACCTTGTTTTATCTTAAGACGATTCTTTTCTATACACATTCTATCAGGAATTTTTATTATTGAAACTATAGATATATAGTAACTGAAATAAGAAATATAAGTTTGAGATTTGATATCCTCTAAATATCTGAAAAATACCGCGTCAATGTCTGTCGAAGTCTACCGAAGGATACCATGCCGAAGTCTGCCGAACTGAAACTATGGTTAGCCGGGTGTTAGGTTTTTTTTCGTTACGGAATTTCTAAATTTTTCTCGTTACGGAATTTCTACATTCGGTCGCCGCGCTCAAAGCCCGCGATAAAAGCTATGCAATAGCTTAAAAATAACTTTTTAGAATACTGCTTAAAAAATTCGTGAAAAAGTTTTGGTACTTAGTGCTTGTAAGACGACTTTTCTTTTACTTCGATGCGAATAAATGTTAAAAAAAAAAAAAAAAAAAAAAAAAAAAAAAAAAAAAAGTTCTAATTGTCAGAATGCTTTGAAATTTTTATTGGTTTATATGACGGTTATGCAACGTGTGTGAAGAATTTCTTAAAAAACAAGGACAGAAAACTGTAAAAGAAATATGTTTTCTTTTCGCTTTGAATTTTTAAATCGTATCCTTTAACGAAGGAAAAAATAGTTTTTTCTTTTGTCAATTATTAGAATCAGTATTCCTAAAACTGCGAATAGATGTCATGAAATAATATTTGTGTTTAGTTGAGAAAATGTGAGCCAAAACCCACGAATTCGCACTGAACCAAATCGTTCTCGCGTTCCGACCAAAAATTTCATAGATTATATTTTTAGACGAAATTTCTACTCGTCTGAACGCTTCAAAATATTTATAGGTACTGTAAATTCGACGAGCCAAGAACGTGTAAAAAGATTGTGTCGAAATATCAAAGTTTAGTTAATTTTAACGTAGAAATGAATGTGTCTGGGAAGTGCAAATGTTCTGGTGAATGTTTTCGAAAGGGTTATAATTTATGCTTTTGAAAATTAATGACAAAGTGGATTTTAATTTTTTTTTTCAAAGTTTTAACATTAATTTTTTCGATTGAAATGCTGTATTCAAATCGTAAAAGTATAAAATTTTAGCGTATATAATCCATTTTACTGTATTTTAAACGATTGGGCCATAGTGTTTTAACCCTTTGCGGCGCAGGGGAAATTCATTGTTTAAGTGCTGAAATTGATGACTGACACCGGAAAGATATTTTGCAGGAATTCAATAAACCGAAATTTTCTTAATCAAAAATTCCGGTGGCAATGTAGCGTTTGGGAATTAAAATTAAGTGGTTTCATAGACATACCACCGCGCAACAAGGGTTAAGACAATATGCCGATAAATTGGCACCAGTATTTTGCAAAGAAAAAAAAACAGTTAATGATATACACGAAAAAATGCATTAAACCTTTTTCAACTAAATTTGGTCGAATTTTCTGGTGCCGATGTGACATTTTGGAATTAAAATTATGTGGTAGAAAATTCTACCATCAGAGCTCAAAGGGTTAACCACGGTGTTCTGGAGGTACGGTCGACTTCAGACAATTACCTACTACACTTACGTTTGTGATGCGTTTTTCTGTTTAATTTTAGTTTAGAAATAATATTACTAGCAGCAATCAATAGCACAGGGCTAAACAAATAAAATATATTATCCTCAGTTTCATCATCAGCTAAATTTTTAGATGCCTGTGTGCAATAGAATTTCATAGCCACTGCACCCAGATAGACACACACTCCAACAAACATCTTTCTTTACTGGTATAGCTTGCTCTTCTAAGATACCTAGCGTATTTAATCGTTTCCGAAAAGATAAGATATACAAGCATTGCACCAGCCAGTCAACAAAGTGATTTTTCACACAACAAATTTTAAGGTCATGATAATGACAAATTATACGTGAGAATATTTAAATAGCTGAGTATGTGTCGGACTATGTCGGCAGGAAACTCAGATTTCTTGAATTTCCATTTCTATGAAAATTAATATTGTGAATAACATAGTTCAATATTATTCCGAGACAGCTTCAGATGCCATAAAAATCTATGCTAATTAGTCTTTTGGTATTTAAATCATAAAGCAATCGTGCTTAAAATATTAGTTAAAATTCTGTATTGCAGCGCTTCAGAGAAAACAAAATGACTTTATTTTTATTCTCAAAAATAACGACTACTCAAAATAGCTCAACACGATCAACTTTTCATTTGCCTATCGTCATTATAAAAATATTCTACATTTAAATAAGTCTTTTTCTTTCAAACAAAGTGTCTCATAAATCGTGCATTTTCATTCTCGGTATTGCTATTTTTAATAAAACCTTCCATACTAAAGTAATCACAACATATTTAAGGTTCCTACTTAATGAAAGATCATCTTGTTGACTAAAAATTTCGTAGAAATTCTACCCACTGATTGATCTGTTTGGCGGAAATAGCAATGTAAAATTCTATTTAAATTTATTTAACAACAATATTTTTTGTATTCTTGGTGAACAAGCAGTTTTTATTCGTAATATATCCGTAAAACTGCCATTTGCGTTGTTTTTGTCTTGTAAGAAATAGTTAATCTATTTCAAACTTTTATATTTCGAACTTGCTATTTCAAACTTTTATTGCAGACTGAACCCAGTTGATTAAGGATTTTGATGCAGTATTTTAGAAAATCGGATAAGATTTAAGAGATAACTTATTTCTGAAGCAATTTTTTATATTTCACGGAAATCCGTTATTTTGCGCTTGATTTTTGCAAAGTATGCAATAGTCTATTCCAAAACAATTTTTCAAAAGTCAAGATCTACTCGGTTCTATTTAACTATCGTATTTTTCAAAATATCGATTAAAATCTTTTGAGAATTAGATTCATCATTCTATATTTTGTACAAGAAATTTATGATGACAAATTCGTGAAATATATAATGAAATATGGTGAAATATGGTTTATTGCTTAAAATTCGTAGTATAAATTTTTAACCTGTCGTAAGACTATATATCGAGAAAAAGGTATTTTTATCCATATATTTATTCACTCAAGCTACTGTTTCAAATACATAAATCGTTAAAGTAAACAGATCGATTATTTAATCATTTCCTGATACCGAAATTGTTCATTGATTAGAAATCTTCATTCTATCATGCACAGCTCGGAAGAAAGCTTAATTTCATGACTCCTTATAGATCAATACAACCATTTCACGTCGCATAGATAAATATTTTATTATAATGATTATTTTCTTTGGGAACAAGTTTGGTTTATTATTTTTTGTTTCGTCGATAAAAGTTTTCTTTTTCTCGTACATAATTCGTTAAATAAATCAATAAACAGGAATGATGGCCAGTGGCTAATTCCTAAACCGTTTGTCATTGACATATAGTCCCAGTTACAAAAAATTTTTTAAACGAAGTTAAGAAATATTTTAACAGCGATTTGGGTCAATGAAAATGGTTCTTAAAAAATTACCAAATTTAAATTTTTATACGGTCTGCAGGTTCCATAAGTTATGTTTAATAAAATTTTCTTCTTAAACATTCATGTAAGACAAAAAAGTCGCTTTATTCTAAGATTAAACCCCCCCAGGGGGATACCTTCTTTAGGTATTCGCGGGCTTCACAACCCCGGGGCACCCGAGTGATCTTTCTCTTTTCTATTTCCTCTTACTCCTTTTGCCTTCCTTTCATCTTTGTTTCACTCTCATTGTGGTTTCCTTTTCGGAGGTGAGGGCAATTCTGTATGAGCCGATATCATCCTGTATATCGACTCATGGAGAATTGTAAACCACCCACGTGTTGGCCGTGCGTGGCGACCCGTGTCCCTGGAAAGGGGGATCCTGGCAGTTGAGGGAAACCAACACACTGCTTTGGCCTCTGCTTCAGGTAGACGGGCGGTGCATATTGGTCCCGTATGTACCAATCGGCTGGTCAGCTGACTTTTGTCACTGGCTTTAGGGATCAAGCGAGCGAGCAATTACTAGTCATCTCGTTAAGGGTGGAGACTGACATAGGTTTGTCTTGTGACCGTATAGACCCTGGTTAGCACTGGTGCACGAATGTGCATCCCCTTGTTGGGCTCGGGAGTGGGTGGTGCGGCCGGGGTCCGAATTTTATTCTTTATATCATGGATGGAAAAACTTCATTTCCTTCTTTCTCTCTCCCTAGTGGAGAGCAACAAACTGTACAAACTTCTTCCTTCACTCGCTTTTTATCATTAAACGTACTGATAGCCACTCCAATTGCTCCTTCAAAAAAACTTCACCTTTTCTCATAGCTAAAACATTTCAGTCTGTCTTGGGAGATGGTCATTCTCTCAAAAAACTACAATCTGGGGATTTGCTAGTTGAGGTTTCTGCAGCCAAACAATCACAACTTCTCTCTAATTGCTCCACAATAGGCACCTTTTCTGTTTCTGTACAAACTCATAAAACATTAAATACGAGCCGTGGTGTAATATCCGAACCTGACCTTTTATACTCCACCAAAGACGAACTTCTTGAAAATTTAAAAGACCAGAATATCATTGATGTACGCCGTATCACCATCCGTAGAAATCAGCAGATAATTCCTACTAAACACATCATTCTAACTTTCAATAGTCCAACATTGCCAACAAGAATTAAAGCTGGGTATCTGAACTGCCCAGTCCGCCCATATATACCAAACCCTCTCCGATGTTTTAAATGCCAGCGTTATGGCCATACCAATACCAATGGCCAATGTCGTGGAAATGTTACCTGTGCACATTGTGCAGAAGTTGGCCACGACAGTAAAACTTGTGAAAAATCTCAACGCTGTGCAAATTGCAAGGGTGATCATACATCATACTCTCGCTCCTGTCCTATATGGACCCGTGAAAAAGAAATTCTTACTCTAAAAATTACCCAGAATTTATCCTACCCCGAAGCCCGTAAAGTTATTGAATCCAGAACCCCATCTGTTGGTGTTTCCTACTCCAGCCTACTTAAGCAGCAATCTAAACCTGTAAGACACATTAGTACTCAGACTGACTCCTCTTTTCCACCAAGCTGTTCACCTGAAAAATCATCTAACAATATAAAGAAGACCCGTGATGCCCATGCTACCGCTGTTACCAGAGTTTTGCCAAAATTAGTGCTGTGGAAACCTTCATCAGAGCCTGTTAAAATCGAATATTGGACTAGTCAAGCGCAGAAATCAAATCAAGTTCAAGAAAAAAATTTAACCAAACCTGGATATGAAAAAACACCTGCTTCGTCTGCATCAAATATCCCGAAACCTGATACTAGTAAAGCAATAAAGCAAATTCAAAAAACGAAGAACAATAAGACCCTTCGGGGCTCTTCACGGTGGCAAACCGTGAAGAGTAAAGACAAGAAATCATCTAATAGCCCATCAACTACCAACTTTAAAGATATAAAACAATTGAATCAGTATGTAGAAGAGGCTATGGAGTCAGCATCTTACGACTCGAGTGAAGATGATGAGAATACTATTTTTGAAGAATACCAACCTAATTAATCCTATTTTTTTAAAGTTTCTGTATTTTTAACTTGTTTTTATACAATTTTTGTGCATCACCTTATGCATTATTTATTTTTTTTTAACAATTTGTCTGCACTATATAAACTATCAAGCTTTTATTTACTGTATTAATCGTACAGATTTTAACTTGCCACATGTTGAGTTTCATATTTTACCTTCGCCGATTTTATCCATTTTTTAAGTAAGTGTATCATTAAACTGCATTCCTTTTTTAAATCATGCTTTTATGTTATATTTGTATCTCATCTCATACACTATTTATTATTTTAACTTTTTTTACCAGTTTTTACTGTTTTGCCATTTCATTATTTCCTCACTGCGGTTTTGACCTATTCTGTCTTTTTATCATATACAGTTTTATTTTATATTTAAATTAACTACCTTATGCTCTAACTTTGTCTGTGTCTTGGCGCAGCATGTCCCAAAAGGGGCCTTGCGCCATAAAACCCTATATAACCAACCAACCAACTAAGATTAAACTTGACCGAGTAATAGCTATTTAAACCTGGAACATATTTTATGTTCATAATTTGGGGTCATTCACAAATTTAGTAGAAATATAATTTTGCCAGATATATTAAAAATTTTTTGAAAATAAAATTAATATTGCAATAAAAATTTGAAATCTTTAATTATTCTGGCATATGAATGCAAAATATAGAATTACTGAAATTATTGAATTAAATATTGAATTTAATTCAATTAGATTATTTTGTTCAATTTATTCAATTAATATTTAATTGAATTATATTGAATTTAAAATTATTGAACTAAATAAAATTTAATTTAATAAAAAAAGTTTTACATCTTTTTTTATAATATTAAATTTTTGCTACATTTTTACTTTGACATTTGCGATTTAAATAGAAAATTCTAACATGATGGTGAAAAAAGAAGGTTATTTTCAGATTCAGTGCAAAAAAGTATACAAAAATCAAATATCAAAAGTTAAAAAACAGTCATCACCTCTTTTTTATAGCATCCTATTTTTTGTTATTTTTTAACTGTGACAAATTATAATTTACGAAATATCCTGTCACGATGGTTAAAATTTAAGGTAATTTTCGGTTTCAGCGATAAAATAAATAAATAAAATTAAAAAAAACACACAAACATTGTCGCCTTGTGTTATCTAATCTAAAACTTTTTCTAAACTTCTTTGCGGTAATCTACCTAAATTTTTCTGTGATATTCTGTAAAATAAGTATAAAGGTAACCACAGAGAATCAAAATAATATTAGATTCTCATTGGATTTACGCCAGTATGGAAAATTTAATCTCGATCGGATATTTTAAAGTTAGTTAAAATTTTAGTCAAATTTTGAACTGAAAAAGCATACATGCGATCGTTGAAATTTAATAAATCTTATAAAAAATAACATGATTTTTGTTAAAGGAAATCATGAAAAGACACAATCTGAAATCCTTACAAGCTAAAACGTATGTTAAAATACAATTATTTTGGACAATCTAGAACTTAATAAAATTAATTCAGGTGTCATATTTAAGCGATTTTTTTCAAATAGCAGATACACATGAAATAAGTTCTTCGAATACTTTACGCATTTGATATACCTTACCTCAAATCATGGTCAACTCATTTGTTTTCATATGCAGAGAAGTGGCATGCATTTTTAAATTTTCACAACTCGGCAAATTTTAATGTTATATGAACGGACCTTTTTTGGCTTACTTGTCAGTGCAATAGAAAAAATTTACTAAATATATCTTATAGGACCGGGGGACCGTATAAAAATTCAAATTTTGTTATTTTTTAAGGAATGTTGTTATTGATTCGTATCGCTTTTAAAATATTTCTTTACCACATTTAAACATTTCCGTAATTGGAACTATATGTCTATGACAAACTGTTTAAAATTTGGTAATATATAACTTTTTGGATTCGTAATCGTCCAAGGAGTTCATTTTATGATGATACTATTAAATTTGTGGTAGCTTATAGGCGCCATATTGAAAAAATCAGCGCCATCTATCGCACATAGATACAAATGATTTTTTTTCTATTTAAATATTACCACATAATTAAATTTCAATGAAAAAATGCAGAGAACAATTATTATTGAACATATAACGTTACACAAAAATATAGCTATTAAGATTTTATTTTAATATGATTATTCACATGTTCAATTAGATAAACCGATTAAAAGACATTTGCGTTGAAAGAAAATCGAAATCTTGTTTTGCATTTTAATGAATGTTATTTTCATGTGGATAATATACAGCAATTCAAGAAAAAAGTAGTACTGATGAAACTATTGTACTTAGTCTATTAAAAATTAACCCTTTCCGGACTACGGGTGCATATATGCAACTTCAAAACGTGCTTCCATCGCTTGTTTTAAATAGCATTAGAAAAGTAAAATTTTTCTTACCTAATTAAGACATTATCTTGTTTGCTAAATTAAATTTAATTGGTTGACAAAAAGTGGTGTCGATTGAATTAAATTCTTGCAAAAGATGCTGGTCTCAAACGAATTAAGAAATAACAGAAATCTTAGTCTTCTGCTCTTCTATCATGATTGGTTCACATTCCTGTATCCAAATAACTTCAATCGTCATAGAACAGTTCTAGGTTCTGCATATGCTTGTACATTAGATAATTAAATAGACACACACATGGGGACAGTGTGGCACATGTTCTTGAACAAGGATATGACACCAGTTCCAAAGCAGCTTCAGGAGCAAGAGGACTGCCATTCCACTGGATCTCTGAAGGACTTTTCCCTCACTATCTGTTCCAAAATTCCAATCATATTTATCTGAGGATGGAAGATCAGGATCAGCCTGTAGGTACTTCTTCCGAGCAAGACCATGAAATTGGTTCGCATTACCTATAAGTAGAGCGTATTACTACATGACAAAAGGCAATGCGACTCCACATACTTATCGTTTTAGAGAAAAAATATATAGAATATAGCGCAATTCCTTGAAGTTTGAGTATTTTTGCTTTCCATAATAGAGATGGCAAACTTACGACTCAAGCTGTTTCTTTGTTTCCTCAAATAAATCAGCTTTAATATCGAAAGCCTTAAGCGCATTGCATCTCAAAATTTGTGTTCTGATTCGTCATTTACCCTTGCCTGCAAAAGCACTTATTGCATTGACAATGAATGAATTTCGAGGGATGCATTATATATCTCCTTACTTAGAAGACTATCTAATTCAGATTGCAGTATTTTTCTTTACCCTATCATTGAATCCAAATTTCATTAATATTAAGCCTTCTTAGTTTTTCAAATCGTTTTCTAAAAAAAATGCTGAGATACTGATAATATTCATAAATCCAGATGCTAAAGCATGGTGTATGCAAAATATGAGTTGTGTACAACCGCTTCTTGGAAGTAGGTCAAATTAGTGGATTCTTCAACTAGTTATTTCTTGAATTTATTTGCTTTCTTATTCTCTTCATCAGATAAAATCTGCTTCCATTTCCGTACTGTTTGTCCAGGAATATATAACTTTTAAACATCACCAACAATTCATATTTTTCGTTCATTTATTTTTATTGACAACTACCTGTATGTATCGAATACAACATCTATCCTTTGAGAGGATGTATAATCTTGTATTATTTCAAAAAACAGATTCTTTGCTAGTTGTCCAAATGAATGTAGCTTTTATGGTAGCTTTAAACAAAGCACATTCTTTCATTTATATTAATAACACCATCATTTGCATTATTTCAGCAGTCGCAACTTTGTCATAACATCCATCAGTTTTATTTTTCAGTTTTTCGCATTGAACCATCAAATGTTGCTAAGGATTATTGAAGAAGCCCTGATGGTAGGAAAAGACAGTTTTTGTATCCAAATTTATTCGCTCTGCAAGTATCGTCATCTGAGGAAACAGATTTCCTTTTGTCATGGCAACAAACTCTGATTTATTTAACTTCAAATTCTCTTTCTTTTTCAAATCACAAGATGGGTTTAGCTTATTGAAGGTTTGAAATATTCTTCTACCTTTGAATCTTCAGACAGATATTCTCTCTTGGAAGTTTGGTAAATTTCTTCAGTCATCTGATGAGCTTTCATCATGTCTTCGACAATTTCTGGATTTGAAATTGCTCAAATTGATTCTATTAGCGTGTCTATATTTTTCTATTCATTGATAATCATGTTCTGTAAATATGAGATATCACGTTCGTCTTTCTTGGATCTTGTTCAAAGACTGATCTGGATGTAGAATAGATTTTTCTGATTTTGGTTCTTTCACAAATCATGTGAAGAAATTCTGCCCTGGTATAAAAATATCTTTTAACTGCGGTAGGTCTTTGACTGAATTTTGTTGTAGCTTTTGAACCCTGTGTGTCTTTACTTATTGTTTCTTTTATCGACCAATTAATTTTACAGCATGAAAAACCAAGAAAATCTTTTCTATCACTGTGCTTATCAGCAGAATTTTCCAATATGACGCTCATTGGTTACTCTGTTTTTGAAAATGTGATGCTGTGGCTGATATTGTGATGAATCAAAAAATGTTTACAATGTCCACTGACATGAAAATACACAAGCCCCTGGCTCAACGACGGTGGCTATTTTACAATATGGCGCCCATAAGCTGCCTTGGTTTTGTAAATATAGATAAATGTCATTCTGATGTTGTGGTGAAACCAAAAAATGTATGTGCATGATTTAACAAGTCCTCTGACATGACACCACACGAGCCCCTGGCTCAACGGTGGCAGCCATTTTTCAATATGGCGTCCACTAGCTGCTCCTACTTTGATAATATCATGGATAAGTGTCGTGAATCCAAAATAATATGGTTTAACAAGTCCAATGACATGAAATCACAACTGTCCCTGCATCAATGACGGCGGCCATTTTCCAATATGGCGTTGATAAACTATCCTAGCATTGAATGTATTATGGATAAATGAGATGCTGATGTTCTGATGAATCCAAAAGTGTAGTATTTGCCATGTCCGACTTGTCTATGACTTGAAACCACACGACCGCTTAACTCAACGACGGCGTCCATTTTCCAATATGGCGAACAAAAGCTACCCTCCTTTTGAAAGTATCATGGATAAATGAGGTGCTGTTGTTGTGAGGAATCCAAAAATATATAGTTTATCAAGTCCCCAGAGATGAAACCACACAATCTCCTGGCTCAACGACTGTTAGTTATTGGCCACCGTTGAGAGCGGATACCCTGTATAGTATTTGCTTAAGGGGCTGGTCAGCCAGCTTCGGAATTCTGTACTCTAATGTTAACCCTTCACTGCACTACTTTTCCTATTTTAATGACAAAAAATATGTGAAATCTATATATCGGTATAATAATGGGGAAAATAGTAAAATTAAATAAATAAATTTCAAATTTTCAGTTAAAAATTGAGATTTTATAGCGTGCACCCTATACTCACAATTAGGGTTTTTAAGATTTTATCGCTATATTTTGCGAAACAAACAGGCTTCAATTATTTAATTTTAACTGCTTAATACTCTGCAACTTCCTTTATATTAATATTTTTAAGTACCGTAAAATGGGGTGAATCGGAACACTTTTCAACTTCAACGTTAAAAAAAAGCAACAACTGATTTTTTAATTTTTTTATTTTTCTACTAGAAACTTCGGTCTTGTTTTGTTCTTTACTTTTTAAGCAAAAACGAAACATTTTTACTGTTTATATATGTATTATTTACTTTTTTAATGGTATTCCGATTCACCCCGCAGATAGGGGTGTATCGGAACAAATGTTATAATCTTTATTTATTCCAATTCAAACTTTAATAGGGTTAATAAAAACAGGTAATAATGATAAGGGAGGAATAAGAACACGTAGTTACTCTAAAACCAAACCTTTATTTTACATACAAGTAAAGATATGCCTTTTTAAAAATTAGAAAGCAACTTTGAAATCAAGAAAAATTAAAATTTATTTTAAGAAATTATATTCGAATTGCAGAAGTAGAATTTAATACAAATTCAGTCCTGTTCTGTGTTATCCTTTACTAGAAGTCATTGGGTAAGTGAATCTATTGAGTAGCCCCAATCGCAACATGTATTAATACGATGTACTAATACGCCCTCATCCCCAGCCCTTAGTACTGTTTTGCATTCCTCTCTTTTTTAATTGGTTTTTCATTTTGAGATGTTTGTGTAATGTTGTGGGTGTCAGAGAATAATTCTGTACAGTTTTTCTAACTAATTTGCTAATTTTAAATTCTTTTATTGTGTGTTCCACGTCTGTTGGATTAAGCGTTGACTTTTTTGTTTAACCCAGTATTTTCTTGGCACCTTTAATCTCTTCAAGTAATTAGAACAAACAAAATATTGTTACAATACATATTCATACATATGTTTTCATATATTACATGAAACTATTGCTGCATAGAAAAATAAACCATGAAAGAAAACGTGTTCCGATTCACCCCGTAAATCTTAAACCTCTGATGTTACAAACCATTTTTTATTTTTTCATTCTGTAGTTTAGAAATAAGTAGAATTTAATACAGCATATCGTTTACAGGTCTATCATTAATTAAAAATCCCCTCTCTTAGGTTTGGAATACGAAAAATATTATAGCTACATACAAAGTTTTGAAGGCATTGAAAAAAATGAGGTTTTTGAGGATCCTCTTGAACATTTTTATATACCCCAGTAGTGGTGCAAACGTGTCAAAACTGAATTTTCCAACTCTTAAAGTTTTTACCTTCTTATAAAAAAATTGGCAACGAAAAATATCAGCACATATATTTATAATGAACTTATATGTATGGCAGGGAAGTTTCGTTACTATTCACCCCACTGTTCCTATTCACCCCAAATTTTACGGTATTCAGTAAAAATAACAAAAGTGTATTTGCCTTAATAGCTTGATCGATTTTTTTTTTCCGAAGAACAAATTATATTTTTCTGTTAAATGAAGCCAAATGACATGGACAAAATATGTGTGATTCTGCTCTTTGGACTGTTCTTGATCAGTTACAGCAAACATATTGGTCAAATAATGAGAATTACAAGGATTTCTCATATGTGCCAGATGTAGCACACGGTGCATTGAAAGGTTAAGTCTATTGACGTTTGATGCTTTCATATATTTAAAATATCTTTTGAGAAAATCAATATTTTTTACTTCTTTTTTCTGTATATTCTACTTAAAGAATGTTTCTTTTTTTCTTAGTTCTCAGATTAGTTCTAAAATCTATACTTAATTTAATATTTTATGTACTAAAAGCAGACGAACTGGGAGTAAAATTGCAATATTTCATATAAAATTAACACTAGAACCGCGGCGACGGGTCATTTTGACCCGTATCATGCGCAGAGATGTCAATTCGAACCAGAAAACACTTTATGAAATAATCTAAATGTAAGCTGAGCAAAAATAATTTCAATAAATTACTTAAACAGTTTTAAATGAAAATGCCGGTGAGAAATATTTTCATAAAACTTGAATGAATTTTCCCGCGTTTCTAGTGTTAAGCACACACTTTAGAAAGTTTTTGAAAACTAACAAAATCTGCGGCAATTTTTAAGAAGTATATACAAAAAATAGAAGTTTAAAATAATTCTTTCCCGAAGAGATATTTTAAATACACAAATGCATCAAACGCCCATAGACATTACATTAGTGTGGGGAATTTGGAAGCTGGGTGATCAGGCCCTTATGTTAAGGATTAAAGAAATTGTGAAAAGTGTTTTATTTATACCAGAAATTTCAAAACATGCACTATACGGTACTTATACGGTACTATATATGGCCAAAGGTGACCGGCCACATGTGATTTTAGACGTTTTGTTAAATATATAGAAAAATACATGACATTGTTCATACATGAAATTGTCCTGAAACTCTAAGTATGTAAACATAACATTACAGGTCATATATTTCCGCGAAGATTTTTTACCAAAACCCGATAGAAGACCATTAACAAGCTGAAAAAAAGGAAGAATATCTTTTGTCAAAACAAATGTACTAAAAGCATTCAAACTGTAGATTATGATTTGGTGGCTTATTTTAATAAACTGTGAACATTTTTATGTAAATAGCATGCATCCTCATAGAGAAATTAGGGTTTTTATAAAAACAATCCCAAATTTTGACAGGTTTTTGCTTATAATTAAAACAGTTCTTAACATAAAAAATTGTTCTTTTCAGAAAACATGAAACAACATTGCACAGAATATCCTGTAATCAGAATTTAAAAAAATAATAAATATTATATGAAAAATGAGTGGGTTTACGAAATAATTTTTCACTGTGCATGTGTGAAAGCTACCAAATTTTATTTGCATATTATGTTAGCATAAAGTTTTATGAAAGTCTCAAAAACATAGGTTGAAAAATCTGGAAATTATCGTGGATAGAATAATCTAAAAATCCGTTGTTTCCAAAATGAAGCAAAAAGATCCAGGGCTGTATTCATTTATCCATTGATTAGTGTTAATATAGAATACACAATATTACAGATACTACTATATATGGATATGCATTGATTTCCTTTGCTGACTTACCCTTAAAATTTATCTAAAGATTTATGACTCATCCTGTAAAATAGGAATTATGACAAAGAAAAAGTAGCGGTTGTCAGATTTCTAAATCTTTGGAGTGATGCTTAAAAAAGGATAAACTCGGTTTTTCCCATCAGGGTGTTGCCCGATTTTTGATTGGTGTGCTGGCCCATTACAGTTGAAGCTCTCGTCACCTGACGCTAAAATAACAACGGCAAGATCAATTTTTTGACCTAGCGTTAAGCGTTCTACATTATTTATTCGATGAGCAGCCAACTACTGGCTAAGAAATATGTGTAAATGAAGTAATAAAGATAATCATACTGAGTGTCAACCTTTTGCTATACTTTTGCAAAAATCGTTGCTTATT
This sequence comes from Maratus speculifer, assembly GCA_964019185.1. Lineage (NCBI taxonomy): Eukaryota > Metazoa > Arthropoda > Arachnida > Araneae > Salticidae > Maratus > Maratus speculifer. Next base: position 187,005,034 of record OZ025299.1, read on the forward strand.
TATATGCATTTAATTAAATAATTCAGTTTAAATAAATACATTTATTACAATCTAAGTTTTTGTAGCTCTCTGTCATTTCTTAAAATTCTGCCATATATAATTATTGAAATTATTTTCAAATTTAACTCGCATTTTGAAGATACTCGCTGTTTGTTAAACTTTCCTGATTACGTTTTACAAATTAATTTTTATTTTTCATTCTGTCCGTAAAACTGTTAAAATCTTTCTTCTTTTCTTTTTACGCACAATGATATTTTTGATTTCATTCTCAAGAACAATTTGCCTATAAAAGGTGTTTATGTGTTATTTATAGCTAATTAAACGTTGCAAAATTGTGATTTAAATTCTAACTTCTATTAACAAGTCTATACGATTGCTTGATTTTCCAAAACGAAATTCATTAAGTAAAACCGATCATGAAAAAAGAAAGGTAAAGAGACCAGTCCATATCACGAAATTTACCCACACATTTAAAAAACGGTATAGGAATTGAACTGTGTTTTCTAGGTGACTTTACCGTTAATGAAAATAAAGTGAATTTTATAAAACAGTTTTTTGCATCCGCATAGTATTTAGGATAAATCCCTAGGACAATTAGACGCCATCCAAAATATTTAAGAAGCTATAATAAATTGATAACGAGCTCGGGCAGACTAGAAGCAATTATATACAGAACGCAGTGAGTCACAGCAGCAATCGTTTTGAAATTTTCGCTTTTTTGGTATAAATCCAGCTATCGTCGGTTAATGATAAGATGCAAAATACAACAACTAAAAATAACAAATGGAATTGCATACAGACAAGCAGTTTAGAAATTATGAAGATTTGTAATATGGAAATTTTCGTTCAATTTATGAGTAACCGTTTCCAGGCAGATTGTATTGCGAGTAGTATTTTTAAGCAGAAATCAAGAAATAGTGAGCGGAATAAACTATAGTTTTGAATTTGCATATTCGAACCTATATATATATATATATATATATATTACAATTGATATATTTTTCTAAAATTAATATTCAAAAACTATGAAGTTTTGAAAATTTTAAACAAAAGTATTTTTCTAAATGACATGTCTGGTCTCTTTCCAAAGATGAAGAATGTCAATTACATTAAAGAAACGAAATTACATTTTTTTCTTTCTTCAGATACGCATTTCTTATATTATAGGTATACTTTTTTAGGATGTATAATCACAAGGTTCACAAATAAACTTTTTAAAAATAGGATTAAGCATGTCACTCATTTCTTTTTCTCGTTAAAACATTTGCCAATCCTGTATAATGTAATAAAAAAAATCGTTTAAAAAGAACAACAAGTGGCAATGTAGATATAATTTTGAAAATGCTTGTCGCCAACATTCCTTTATATTAATATTTCTTTAAAAAATACTTCTTTAATTTCTTTATTTTCAAAATTGAGTTTCATGCTTCCTTCTCATACAAATGTCCATTATACTGGCCACTGGTCCTACTGTCCATTATACATGCAGTGGTCTACCTAAAGGAACCACTTTTGGTGCGACTCGCACCTAACATCTTGTACTGGTGCATGTTTTTGCTTTATGCTTAAAGAACTGGTAAAATTTCTCTGTTAAAATAATATTTATATATTTTTAATTATTGGAAGGATATTTTAAATTTTAAATTATTGGATTTTTATTCGTTTATTTCATGCCAAAAGTGAGTTAAGTCACCAAAAACAATTTTTAAACTGATTTTTCCTTCTAGTGTCTAAGAACATGTACGGTACGGTAAATATTAGAATTAAATCAGATTGCAGTTTGTTTGATAATAGCATTAACAATTTTTTTCTATGCAGACGATCTATGTATAAATAGTAAATATCTATGTGTTAAAAGCTTTCAAAATCATTGATAATTATTTTTTATTGAAATACAAAATAAACAAACTATTTTTTTTTTTTTTTTTTTTTTTTTTTTTTTTTTTTTAAGTCATATAGAATAAAGTTTAAAATGTTTAAAATGAAGTGTTATTGTATTAATTGTTGTGTCTTTTGTAAAAGTAAGAAGACATTAAAAAAACATATTTCAAGTGAAATAAGTTTAAAGAAGACATACTTAAGTTGTATTCTTATACCGTTTTTTCTATGCGTGGATAAATTTTGTAATATTGACTGTTCTCTTTATCTGTTTTTATTTTTATTTCTGAGCGGTTTTACATAATGAAATTCCTTTTGGAAATCAAGCAATCGTATTGACATGTTAATAAAAGTTAGAACTTAAATCATAATTTTGGAACGTCTAATTAGCTATGAATAGTACATAAATCTTTTATACTAAAGACAGATTATTCTTGAAAATGAAATTTAAAATATCATTTGCGTGAAAGACGAAAGACTAGTATAGTATTACGGACAGAATGAAAGAAAAAATAATTTAAAAAACATAATCAGGGAAGTTCTATAAATAGAAAATATCTTCAAAAGGCGCGTCATATTTGAAAATAATTAACAAAGTAAATTAATATTTTTATACAATTTAGAAAATTTACCGTGCCTAATTAGGTCGGATATTACAATTTCTAGCGAAGTCCAAACCAGTGCTCAATTACACACGACAAGCAGCTATAACATTTGAATAGGGTTGCAAGAAAGTTATATTTTTCAAAAATAAAAAAGCCAACTTTTCCACTGCTAAAGCTATGAATATAATGTTGTAATTTTTAAGAATCAATTTCTTAAGTTCTTGAAGGAATTTTTAAATTTTTTTAATATTTCATTCTTATTATTGACAAATTTGTATTTTGTATCCTATTTACAAAAAAAAAAAAAAAAAAAAAAAAAAAAAAAATTCAATTTTAACAGTTTGGTAAGTTGTTTCAAAAAATTATGCTGCTGTAAAATCAAAAAATTTCATTTTAACCGAAATATTTTATCGATTCTAAAACTTAACCGAAATATTTTATCGATTCTAAAACTTCCTAATAATAGGCTTTAAAATTCAGTAGCTCTCAATTAGGTGCTTGCTCTCAATTAGGTGCTTTGATTACACATTTTCCACATGGGTGTCATCACAGGCAATTAATGGTGATGGCACCCATGTGGAAAATGTGTAATCAAAATAAAAGTTTTAATTTCTCCGATCTGTATTGTAATCAGAGATTAGTGTACTGACTCTGTGTCATATGCAAATTTCCTCCTTGCGCCCCAATCGAGATTTTTCTATGGAGGGGAGGATTCGCAGGACAATTTTTTGTGCGTGCATAACATGTCCGTTTCTTGCGATACACGTACGGTCCCAACGCTCTTTAGGGTTTTCGCATGCGCTGAGCATTTTGCGATGAAAAAAAAATGGGTGTTGCCATTGGAAATTTTCGAGTTTCTGTAACTATAACCGTAACCGTGAGCGCCATTTTGTTGCCGTTCACAGAATCTCGAGCTCATACCTCTGAATAGCTATATCAGAAATTTCATTTCGATCGGTTGAGCGGACTGGCCGCTAGAGCTCCATATATCGGCAAAGTTTTTTTTATCACCACCCTGTACTTCCCATGTAAGTGAAATAAAAAAAATAATAAAATTTTTTTGCCGTAAAAAGTTTAAAATTACTTAATGTTGATTTCTAAATTTTCTTCTTGCTTATTTTTTTCATTATTTCTTGTAAAGTTTCATATATTAAATATGATCTTTTGTAGTTTTTGATTTCTTATTCGGAAAATATGAATATTTTCATTTCATTTTATCTTACCCTCATAAAAGTATATTATCTTCATCAATTAGACTTTAGAAAAAATTCCTGCCAGTTTAAATATTGGTTAGTTTGAATTTTCTATTTTTTCCAGTACTTAAATGACTCTACTCACTTAGAAAAATTTTATTTAAAAAAATCAGTTGCTACTATCACTGAAAATTTGGAATCCTTAAGATGGTCTTATTACTTGCACTTACCTTAGAATACTCTGAGTTAAGAAATTATTGTTACACTTTTGAGTGTAAACAACTATCCAGCTTTTGCATTTAAAACAGATTCAATCCTTGGGAGTACTCTTTTTACCTATTCTACCTGCTCTTGGTACGTGTTTCTATCTAACACAGTATGTAAGATTTGAAATCAGAGGACAATCAATTCCTCTACATCTGGACTAGTTCATCTACGTGACAGTGGATTGCTTACTACTACTGTTTGATAAAAATAATCGTTGTCCTATTTAATCGCAGAATATTTTTATTTGTTTATTATATAAGGAAGATACTCCAATTCGAATGAAATATGATTATGAATGATGAATGAATGAATGATGAATGAATTTTATGAATTATGAATTAGCCATACGCATATTTTATTACGTCAAACGACCGCCCCCGAAGTCCACAATCTTTTATTATGTGTGGACGAAAAAAGCCTTCCCATCTATTATCCATTTCACGGTGCGTTTTTTGTAAAAACAAGAGTTCCTCTTTTTCAACCTGCATAGCTCTTTAATTAATTGAGTAAGTTACCGCTTTGTGTCTAAAGTAAAATTTACCGAAGAACTGAAATAACGTGTAAAAATTTGGTATTAGCATTGAAAGTATTAAGTTTGGTTCTATTTTTTATGTATACGACCCCTTAAGTATATAGTATTAATTAGTAGACGTTATTATTAATTGATTAGTTCCTTTCACACTTTTTTACAATCATTTGCGACAAGCATAGTTTTTTTTTTTTTTTTTTTTTTTTTTCGGGATTGCACATGAATGTTATGAGGCTTATGCTTATGTGGACGCATGCTGGTTTACAACAGTTGCCAACCACTTGAATTCACAAATCTTTTCCATTGAATACACACTTTTACAACAAAATGATAGTTCAATATCTCCAACAACTCTTAAGTATGTCAAAAATCTCCGGCATTCCAGAAAGGATATTCCCATCGTGAAGGATAATGATAATGTTTTGGTTCATCAATTTAAGGTCTTTGGGAAATATTCTTGTCTTAAGACCCGTTATTCTGTAAAAAGATTTCTCTTTAAAGAAAAATCTTTTTTTCTCGGTGTGCGTTTAAGTTTCGTTAATAACTTCGCTCTAAAATTTTGTTTACTGTGTGTGCCAGGCAAAGGGAAAAAACGCCTTTCTTTTCCTTTTTCACGAAAGATAAACTAAAGAAACGAAAAATAATCTTAGATTACGATATTTTCACATGTTCATTTTAAATAAGCAGAAATTATTCATTTAGGAGAAAATAAAATAAAATAGTACTTCAAAATTTCTATAAAATGTTACTGCAAAAAAGCTTAAGCAAAGTCTTTAGCAATAAGGTTCGTGTAATGTAAAAAAAGATAACTTTTTAAATCTTCAGATGTATAAAGTGTGCGAAAAGACACAATAACCACTTCGAAGTTATCCACGATTTCAAAAATCGGTCTTCTTTTTTGAAAACCTCAGAATCTAATATCGAGATTTATTGGGTCGTTCGGAAAGTCGTCAGTTTCGGAAAATCTCTTCGTAGCGAAAAATTCTGCCTATTAATTACTATACATTAGATATCGGAAACAATATTTAATAAAATTAATGATAGAATTTTTCGGTACGAATTAATTTTCCCAAACGGAGACGACTTTCCGAACGACCCAATAAAAAAACATTTATTAAGTTATTTCAAAAGTTTCTTCTGTTTTTTGCAAAAAAGTAAGTATGGAAATTTTGATAAAGGCAATATTTTATACGAACACTTGTGCTAATCTGTTGAACGAACATTTTTCTATCTTTCCTGTAGTCTAATAACATATTCTTTTCATAATTTTTCTGTTGTGGTGACAAAATATTTATCGAGGTGATTTTTTTATGTAATTCAAAGAGCTTATTTTTTTTTCGTGAACAGAATTTTTGAGAGGAAAAAAAAAAAAAAAATAATAGTCAGACGAAACAATGTGCGGAGCGTAAGGAGAAAGCAAGGAGTTTGTTTCTGTGAGTCAAAGATACATGTGCAAAGGAGTTGTTATAATAGGAGATAACATCTCATTTGTTTGCAATTTTGGGGTGTTTCATGGCTATTGCTACCTTCAGTTCCCTTAATTGCCAATAGTAATTTTCAGAACTGGTGGTCTGGTTAGGTGTAAGTCGCTCGTAGTAGATTCAGTTTCGCCAAATATAGACCAAACCTTTCTTCTGTAATAGTCCGGCTTTAGCGATAGAATGAAATCTTTATTTCGACTGGATCAGGATTGTTTGCGTTCCTGGTTGTTATAAAATGTTCAACTTTCGTCAACGGGGACCAATTTTTTCAAAAAAGAATTCACGCATGTGCAACGAAAAATTATTTTGTAAATCTGCTCATCTTTCATACAAATTTTATTTTATTTTTTTTTTTACTCTATTGTGTACAATGTTGTTTGTCATATTTTCGGAAACGAACATTATTTATATTAAGAACTTCACAAATTAAAAGAAAAAGTTTGGAAAAATTTGGGACTCTTTTCATAAAACTCTCAATTTCTCTACGAGCGTACATGCTATCCGCATAAAAATGAACACATTTTATTACAATGAGCTACTGAATCATAATCAACAGTTTGGACGCTTTTGCTAGATTAGTTTTGAAAGTGTTATCTAAAAGATATTCGTTCTTTTTCAATTTTTTGACGGCCTCTTATGGGGTTTCGGGAAAAACTTTTCACGAATTGTATGAACTGTACTATTACGTTCACACACTTAAAGTTTCAGGACAATTACACATGTAGATTACTAGATATTCAACAAATTGTCTATAATCGTAAAAGTGGCCGATTACCTTTGGCCATATAGAATATATAAATGCTTTGTTTTTGACAACGATAACAGTTAAATCTTGTATAATAATTTTATTTATTAAGTAATATATTTTAATATTCTGAAAATTGATTTTTTGACAGGTTTCGGAGACTTGTAATGTTTCACTTGACTTACTAGGGAAGTGCAAGAAGTGTAAGTCACCGATTTTGACGAAAGTGGTATCGTTGGAAAGATCTCATCGTGAGCAGTAAAAAACTCAATGGAACTATCCGTCGCAAATGAGTCGTTTTCAAGATATTCGACAATTTATGTCACGTAGCTAGGGCACACTTAATAAGGGACCACAAAAAAATTTAGTCTCGATCTTAACGAAACTGGTATTATTGAAAAGATATCATCGCAAGGATTGAAAAACTCAATCGAACCACCCGTCGGAAATTAACCGTTTTCGAGATATCCAATAATTTATGTCACGTAGCTAGTGGATACTGGACTAGTGCACACTTAACGAGATACCGTAAAAAATTGTTTTCTTAATTTTGACGAAAATGGTGTCGTTCGGAAGATATCATTGTGAGAAGTAAAAATCTCAATGGAATTATCTATCGGAAATGAGCCGTTTTCGAGATATCCGGCAAATTATGTCACTTAATGCAGTTTCTCAGTAAGTGTGCATTAGCAATGTGCATTAGCAATGTCACACAAATTGTCGGATATCTTGAAAACTTCTCATTTCTGACGGGTAGTTTCATTGAGTTTTTTAATCCTTACGATGATATATTTTCAATAATACCAGTTTCATTAAGATCGCGACTAAAATTTTTTGCGGTCCCCCATTAAGTGTGCACTAGTTAGGTGACATTAATTGTCGAATATCTCGAAAACGACTCATTTGCGACGGGTAGTTCTATTAAGTTTTTTACTGCTCACGATGAGATCTTTCCAATGATACCATTTTTGTCAAAATCGGTGACTTACACTTCTTGCTTTTCCCCAGTTAGTACATAAACATATCAGATTTTGCAGATATTAGGAATGTTCAACAAATATAGATCTTGTATATATTTTTCTAAATATAAGATGGAAATCTGTAGTAACTGGTGCCCCCCTCTTGCAAGAGTCCCTTTTCTCCTTGAACCTTTTGCAATCTAGAGGTGACTCTCACTCACCACTAGTGTTTTCAGGTGCCCTTCGTAAATCATGATGCCAAATGCTTTATACACCACTAATATCTTACAGTTTATTTTGCCATCTTTTAGCACAGATTTTTCGGCCATTAGATACAGCGAAGATAATTAGTTTAAAATACCGGCTTGCACCACAGCATTTGGCGCGCCCATTTACGCGGGACAGTAATAGTCAGTGAGAATCCCTTCTCGAGTGCAAAGGGTTAATACTTTTGAATTTACTCTAGAATACAAGCTTACAAACTCATGATAATGATTACCACATAATTTAACCCTTTCCGAAATACTTTGTCCAGTCCGGGAAACCTAATTTTAATTCCAAACTTGCAAACAGCACCAATAATATTTTAATAAAATTTTGCTTTTACAGTGGGCGCTGGGGGGGGGGGGGGGGGGTCTTGATTTCTCAAAAAGTTGTTTCTAAATTCCAATGTCAGTCGATAGTTTCTTATTTTACTAACAAAATTGCCTTTGCCGGAAAAGGTTAAACTGCTATTTCTCGAAACCGTTTTCACTAGTTCACCTTCATAACTTATGCAATGTTTCCTGTAGTAAAACATACAAAGACTTCTGAAACAATTTCATTGCACTATAATTTATTTTATTATTAATCACATATTTTTAACAGTCATATACAGCACCAACAAAGAAAAATCAATATGATGAATATTTTTACAGTTATACATGATATAATTAGCAATTAAGCATAACATGATATTTAATAATGATCATGAAATGGTTGTGCCTAACACAACATGAATAACAAAAAGTGCAGTTCTTATACTTAAAACAATCACCTTCCTACTATATAAAATCGCTTAATTAAATGTATGAATATTTTTACATAAATATTGTTTCATAAAATGTCATACTTTCGAAACGCAGACATTACAGATACCAAGTGAATAACAATAACACTACATTGGTATTTATGCACTACATTAAAATTTTTGCAGGAAATTCCTGTGCAGTACTCCTTTATACGATTCTGGCAGCATTATTAACAAACTTGAATAAAAATAAGAACATCTAAAATAGTTTTAATATTACTTAGATTTTATTCCTCCTATTTTCACTAACATGCTTTCCAAAATTACAATTTCGTTAAAATCACAACATTCTTTGCATGCTCTCCTATTAATTACTCATGCTATGATCCTCAAATTCTCCATTAATTGTTTCACTAAAATAGTTTGCAGAACAAAAATCATTTTGAGAGGTAAAGATCAATTTTCTAGCTGCAATTTTCCTAAAAAAAGAAAACAGTTTCTAAAATTCAATTAAATCTTGCTAAGTACTCTGTCATAATTAATTTCACATGATCAACAAATATTTCTTTTTATGCGTGTTTTACAAATTAGTTTATGCAAACTATATTGTTACTCCTTGCATTTCTTCAGATTTATTTTAACTATGTTATTATACTCTTTCACATTCTACTAATAAATTGATCTTATAGGCCAACTAAAACATTTATTTGAATAGCTAAATAACTTTTTCGTGAAATAATGCATATGGAAATGACATTTTATTAAACATTTTTACTGAAATTGTACATTCGATTTACTATTCACTTGCATGAATATTGTGTAACGTTTCTCAGAAAACAATGACAATATTTCAACTCCCTGCAAGAATATGGAAAGTCATAAAATATCCTTCCAAAAAATCTAGAAAATTCACCATCCTTGTTGCTGTCAAGTGTATGTCAAGTTTTATTGCCGTCGTGTCACAGCATGTCAGCAGCTTTTAAAAATGTGCAATGTTTCGGAACTCCAGAATGAAAAGAATTTTTCTTTTATATTTTAATGGATGAAAGTTTTAAGTTTTAAAAGTAAATTCCAATGTAAAATTTTATTGAAATTTGTGTGTGTGTGTGTTATTCACATTGATTTAAACAAATTTATAAATTCAATCACTCTCCAAACTTTTAAAACTCACATTCCTGAATTAACACTAGAACTACCGTGAGCCGTCATTTTGATGGCTACCATATGAATAGCTTTCGATTTAAACCAGAAATTTGATTATGAAATAAGTTTAAAAGATACAAAAAAGAAAAAGATTAAATAATAAAGTTAAACTGTTTTAAATCAAAATTCTGGCGGGAAATATTTTTATAAAACTTGACTCAAATTTTTGGTTGTTCTAGTGTTAAACATTCATCAAGTTAATCATCATCTGATTTAAAGATTTATTCATCAATGATGTTTTACTCACGTCCCAGTTATAGTCAGTGAGATTGTATTATTTTGGTTAACATTTACCTAAATGGGATTAACTACTAAATTATGACTTGCGAAGTAAGCCCCAAACAAAAGTCACAGGAACATCTTTTTTTATTCTGTTTAGACTACGAAAAACAGAAAAAGGTTTAAATTATAAAATATATATAATACATGGGGAATTGACCATTTGAGTCTTGTGGGTAAATTTCTTCAAAATTCAAAATGTCATATTGGCACCAGTATTTTGTAAAGAAAAAATTCAGTTTACGATGTACACGGGGAAAAATGCATTAAACCTTTTTCAAATAAATTTTGTCGTGACGCCATTGTGACATTTCGTAATTTAAACTAAATGGTGGAAAATTCTACCATCAGAGCTCAAAGGGTTAAAAAGGAAAACTAAATTCATAAATTGTCATAAATTCATAACAAAACTTGCTAATATTGCAACTTTTAATGTTATATACTTTAAACTTACAAATGATTTTTTATACATAACCAAATGGCATAGGTAGGAAAATAGTAATAGATAAACTCATTTATTTTAATAATGAATTATTATCCAAATTCTTTTGTAGAAAAGAAAAGAAATAAAATTCTACTAAACTTGCCAAAATGCTACAAAACATTTAAGAACGTAAATGTGTTTTTGTATATGAATATCCAGTAATCATATGTTATTCAACTGAAATTAACATTTACAAATGTCTTCAAATAAAAATACATTTAATAGTAGTATATTGCGATATTAGAACTTAGATTTGGATTTTAATATGTGAATTATCATACAGATAAAGTCTAAAAAATAAACATAAAGCAGAAGTAATGCATTGTACATTAAAGGAGCAATATATATATATATATATATATATATATATATATATATATATATATATATATATATATATATTGGGGTAAATACAATTGCAAAAAACCGAAAATTTAAAGTATTAAATATTTTATATGTTAAATTTCAAACTAATTTTTATACAACAGCGAAATAATATGGACCAGCAAAATTTTCATTTAACCCTTTCCGGCACACTGTGCCCAGTCTGGGATACCTAATTTTAATTTCAAACTTGCAAACGGCACCAGTAATATTTTAGTAAAATTTTGCTTTTACAATAAAAGCTTAAATTAAGGGTTTCAAAATATCTAAAAAAAATGTCAATGAATTCCGGTGTCAGTCAATAATTTCTCATTTTACTAACATATTTTACCCGTGCCGGAAAGGGTTAACTATTTTACATAATAATGTAACACTTGCTAAATTCTTTGTTATAAAATCAAAGTACATGATATATCAGGATTAGTACGCTTCAAGGACTTTCAGTTACCTTTAACCAGAATTTTCTTAATGTAATATTTGCCTTATTTAATAAAACAAAATTCTAATTCAAGACATACCTACCAGTACTTTACGAAATGTCTGGTGTTAAAACACTTTAAATTCTCTGAGTCCCTTGGTGCGTACGAACCCTTTACATTCTTAGTAAGGCTGTGCAAATCAAAATAAGAATGTGAATATACGTTATTTTTTTCATAAATAAAAATATTCAATAATCATATAATATGCAATTGAAATCCATTTTAGCGAATGCTAAATTTATGAAAATTGAAAAATGCTTACAAATAATGCAAGGTTGAATTAGAACGTACTTGTTCGTTAACATGGGAATTGTCATATGGATAATTGACAATTTTATCAGGATGATGACAACTTTATCAGATAAATTTTAAGTTACAATTTTTACAGTATTCTAGAAGTTCTGTAAATAATTGAGAACTCTTATGAATTCACGTTAAGGAAGTTCAATCTGTTATGTTTTAAACTGATTTGACTTTGCCTGTTACAGTATACAGTGTTCCCGTAAAGTCATGGTGTACTTTTGACAAGTCACAGGAAATCAGCGAAATAAGGTGAAAATGTGAAATCTTCACCAAATAAAAAAAAAAAAAAAAACTCTGTAAATTTTATTCCTTTTGAGTGTAGTTAGATGTGGGTCTATTTGAAACAGAAAATCATAGTCATTATTCACTGTGTTACACCAGAACTCCTTAATTGTTTGTAGTAAAAACTTAACTATTATTTAGATGTCGTTAGTACCATGTCAAACTATCAATAGTGTAGCCAGTGGGCTACTTTCTTATAATTCCGACTTCTTGAATGTCACCACTTTTTTCAAATATTAAAATTCACCCTATTTAATCTCATTTAATGACATATTAATTAATGCGAAAAGAAGAGGAATCTTCCCATTTGAGAAATGTGGTGCCAATCTAGAAATCTAAAATTTAAAAAAGCAGCCTACAACTTGTTTTCATATTGAATAGTTTGATACACTACCGACGATGTACGTAGAGTAACAAGTGAAGTCTACACAAAACTCCAATGAGCAGTTATGAAACTCGGCGAGCTTTTTTATTATTTGGTGAATATTTCACATTTCCATCTTTTCTGGTTGATTTCCTGTGAACGGTCAAAAGTGCTCCATGACTTTACGGACACACTGTATACTGATAAACTAACGTTATAATCAGCTAAACCTAAAAAAACGCTTAAAGGCATATAAATACTCTATAAAAACTTATGTTTCGTGGGCACAATCGATGAATGATTTTTCTTTGATTTCATTACGAAATTTTGTATGTATGATTAAAAAATTTATGCAGAAATAAATTGATTAATATGTTTGCAAATTAAAAAAACAAACAAACATGCTTGTTATAATCACAATTAAAATATTTTAAATGTGACAAAAAAGGAACAGAAATAAATTCTGCCTTTCCCTTAACATTGATAATTTAACAAAGCTCACACCAATAATTACAGTTGTTTTGCTTTACCAGGAAGATTCTTAATTTTCGTAACTAAAAACGTTACATATATTTATTGATGTTACATATATTTATTTATATTGTCATTTTGTATTGTTTCAGAATAGTATCTAGCTTACAAATGCATATTCATAAAATATTTCTTTGAAAATAAGTAATTTTCATTGCAATGTGTATGCTAAATAATTATTTATACAGATGGACAGAATTATTTTTAAAATATAAAACAACAACAAATTCAGTCATCTTATTAAGATTTTTAAAAAAGGTTGTCGCACACTTATCAGATTCAAACATGCAAAATGGACAGTTTAAATGTCTTGTTACAAAGGATGGATAAATTTTCAAATTTGGCACTAAAATAAGCTCTTAACGTACACATTAGAGGTATTGCAAACTATTGCAAAAACAAATTTTATTAAATTACACTCATAATACACAAAACTATTTTATGAAGGAAGTTAACATTTTTTTAATTGTAAATTATTTATTAAAATAATATTTCATTACTTTATCATTTTTTAAAGTACATTTTAAAAATACATGCAGCAATGCAGTCAACAAATACTTATTTTTTTAAAAAAAATGTCAGTACGTAGAACAGTATAGTTTCCGTATAGGATGTCTCAAATCAGGCACACTTTTAACAATAAATGCCAATATTTTTAAACAAAAACAGCTGGACTAAAATGTCATACATTATTTTACTTTCAGTTTTGACAGCAGGATTCACAGTGTTATACTGACGTATGAGATATTGGGTAATTATCTAGACAAGTGTTTCTTAACTTTTTACATTGTAACAAAGTGCCTTTATTCAGCAGACACTGACCACGTATGATGTACGAAAGCTCAAAATTATCTCTATAATTGCTTTTTTATGAATTTTTGTTAATTTTATATTTTTATATTTCGAAAATCTCAAAGTTTTATGCAAGAAAGCATTTTTTGTGAACGAGGTAGGTGCAGAATTATTTTTTATAATTAGGCTTCTGTTTAATCAAACATTTTTAACTGGAAAAGTCAGATCTGGGCAAGGTAGTCTTCAAATGTCAACAGAAAAGGAATGCAATAACGATTTTGCTGCCTCTTGCGAGACCTGGACTTTAGGCAATAAAAATGTTGAAAATTAAAAATCTTCAAAAATCATATATTGTTAAAAAAAAAATTGTATATTGAACCACGTTTTAATGTTGCAGTAGCTGCAAACATAAATTGGGGAAGTTTCGTTGCAACATTTGGAGCTTCGATTGAATTGTAACTCAAAATATTGTAAAGAGGTTTCAAAATCTTAAGGCTGCAGCTACTGCAACACCGAAATTTCGTTTAACAAAATTTTTATTGGTGTACATAGGTATTGAAACCTAATTATTCTTTTAAAAGTAAGCTGAGAATATTGCTTATAAGATAAAAAAAAAAATACAGCAATGTAAAATTTGGACTTTAGAAAATTTTTTTCATCACTTACTCATTTTGCCGATTTCATCTTTTTTTCTACGTTTCCGATATTTTTGTTCTAAAAATGGCACGAAATCGTTTGTAAAGGAAAATGAAAATGTGTTTTTGTATGCCGTGGAACTTGTAGAATAACAAACTGTACATAGTTGACAAGTTTGGGGGAAATATATATACGTATAATTTTCACTTATCTGGTCGAAATTCCTCTATTCAGAAATATTTGCGCTGTGTCACTACACACGTGTTTGCCATGAGAGGGTCGCGCGTGTACCTTTTCATTTTTTAATAGAATTTAAAAAAAAATTTAAGAATTATCAAAAGTATGGTTGTTTTAACATAAAATATTCCATTTTATATGATAAATTCGTAAGTGGGATCTAATGTTATACAGATGAATTTCTTAAAAGTTTATATTAGTGTTTGTATACTATTCATAAGATAAAGAGGGGAAATAATGTCATATCTTTATATAGATGTAAAATTTTCATAGAAGAGTTATCCTTCCAATAGGAAAAATATTGCAATACAAAATGCTGCAGAAATAATTAAACTGATGATATAGTATAATAATGTAGACAAAAGCATATTGAGCAATCTAACTGAACTGGATTTTCTTCATCATAATTTTCGTGTTCCGCGGAAATGTCATTGTGTGTTTAAATGTTCCGTAAAGAAAAATATTAAGAATCGCAAACTGATGATTTGAAGCTGCTTTGTGACAGATTTAAGCCAGCATTCTAAAATCAGAGTTGCAGTCAACCAACATATTTTTAACTTCTTCTGTAATTTCAATCTGTAATATTTTGTATCTATAAAAATGTTAGATGAAACAAGCACCCGATTTCAAAATTTATTCAAGTCTATATATTTTAGTTGAAGCTAAATACTTTAAAATGTTGTAGACCACTATAAAAATAAATGACACGAATCACAGATTCGAATTATCTGGCCTAGGCACCTTAAAGAAAAAAATTTGGAATATGTTTGTCTTGTGAAATCCTATTTATTGTTTTCAAAGCAAAAATCTGAAGAACCAATTGTGCTTTATGCGCCATAATTTAAAAAAATACCTAGATCATGTGCAATAAATATTACTTTCTGATCAAGAAATTTTAATATTGCTTATATTGTAAAAAATGGGAATCAGTATTGGTTGTGATAACAAAAGTTTGGCAATTCTATCCTACACTATTGGAAAGGTAAATTTATGGAATACTTTAACTCATCTTGTAAACTATTTATCTCACCTGTAATAAACTTTCTACTTATCTTTTTTTAATATTCTTAATTTCCATGTTTTATTTAACTTTTGGCGAGAACTTGTAACGGCACAGTCGTATAACTAGAATTCTAATAATATCAGGTGTTTTCACGGAAAAAAAAATTTCTATGCTTAAAATTAATTAATTTTACGTAGTAATGAGTCAATTTTTCTAATTTTAATTACAACATATCTTTCAAATTGTTTTTCCGTTAAACATATTTCAATCATCACTTTGCATGTGCAATGTTTTGAGACATCCGATATTACACTTTTTCTGACTATAAATTCAAGCATCATAATTTGAAAATAATTACTATGGTTTAACCATTTTGTTTATTAAATATAATAGCAACTATTGTTCACGAGTAAAATATTTACACTCATGTGTACCCAGCCTACACTTTTTTCAAATCAAGTTAAAAATATTTAAAATGTAAATATGGAATTAGAATGTAGGTAAAAGCAAAATAAATATGGTGATAAATATGAAAAATCACCTAATACAAGCGTGCAAAATTCTCGTTCACAAAACTTATTCTCCAAATATAATATGATTTACAGTTATTACTCAGAATAAAACATTGTTGAGCATACTTTATAGCGTTACTTATATGTATACATATTTATATATATATATGTACATCATAATTATATAAAAAATTAAAGTAGTTTGGCATAACACGTATGATGTTACAATTTATAAACATGTATAAATACTGAAGTTATTATTTTGAACAGATTATTATGTTTTGTTATGTTCATATTTGTATTGAAAATATTTTGTTTTGAGATTTTTTTATTGCCAAGTGCATATTTATTACACCTATTTTACTTTAAAAAATATAAAATATTAATATTGGAAGAAAATATGAAATAAATGAACAATTTTCTCCTTTCTTGAAGGGAAGCAGTGATTGGTAGAGAATGTAAACAGTGTACATCGAGAATTGGCTAAAGCTGAATAACTCAATAAAAAGAATTTCGTAAATGTTGAATACCAAGAAAAATCTAACTTTTTAATGCACTTTTAAAGGGTAATATTATTTTCAAGGAAACATTTTCAATATTTCTGAGTGAATTACTTAAAATGTCTTGTAAGAAATCAAATAAATGAAAATTATCTATTACATTAATTTTAATTTTGTCTTCAGACGTGATAGCATTAAAGTAAACACCCCTTTAAAGTACCAAATTTTTTTATTTTTGCTACTAGTTCAGATGTATATTTGTGCATGTTTCTACATATCGATACTTGTAATTATTCCAATATAATGTTTAAAAATTTTTGTAAGTAGCTATTGGTCGCATTAATTGCTATTTTATTAAATTTAATATTACCTCAAATGTTTCAGAATTTTATGTATTAAATATTTGCTATTCAAGTGTTACAATGAAAATGCGTAATAAATGCAAAATTTTTCACACATTTCGTTAAACCATATCCCGCTTAGAGTCGACTACTACATCGCATCCTTAATAAACTTGGCCCTATTATCTAGAGATGTAACACTTATTAAACGGCCTCCAGAATTACCACTTTTTATTTAATAGAAATCTTCCCCTTATTTCAAAGTTGTATTTTTGTCATTATATAAAACAAATATTATATTTTCCAAGTAGCATAAAAACAAGTAGCATTAACTTCCCAAGTAGCATTAACAATCTCTAACTAGGCGATAATGGCAGGCTCGCCAAGATGCTTGGCTATTCAGTTTTGCCCAAAATCTTCTCAGCCAATCAAATTTTATATCCTGTATGTTGCCACTTTCAGATAAATGTATCCTTGTATGATTAGAGATTAATAAACCATTAAACTGTAGTAGAAATGTCTCATTTTGTCTCGACTGAAAAAGAAAGAAAAGCAGAAAAGTAAGATAGTTTGTTTTCTTTCTTTAGTGTGGGCAAGGCAAGATTTATCGTTAGCTGGTAAAACTGAAACGGGTAAATGAATTTAAATGAATTTAATAAATATAGTAGCAAAATATTAGTCTTCGCTGTCCGAGTGACAGGAAATATTTCTACAGCCCATGATTCCTATTATAACCAAACATGTCCAAGCTGCTTATAAATAATTTTTCTATTAAAAGTCATACGCACTGTTAGAAATCTTGAGCTTTTGCTGCATGGTCACTCCACTGATTTTATAGACTATCTGTATTTTTACCAATGAGAATGCTCCGAAATATAGTCAGGTAACTCTTTTCTATAAAATTCTTCGATAGAAAGACTATGTGGCAAAAGTTGCATATTTTTTACAGTACACTGAAATTTTGAAAATGTAACAGTTATTCATCGCCAGTCACAATAAAATGTTAATAAATAAGTAATAAATAATTTGAAAAAAATTAGGAATAGTCATATATGAAGTAATATGGCTATTTAATGCAGAGATAAATTGATTGCGTTATAAAAATGGAATCTTTATAACTTCTTTTGTTTTCGTTCAATTTAATGTAATTGGTATTATTTTATGTGTCATTTTTCGCAGTCCGATTTTTATTACTTATTTATTAGTATTGTTTTACGCCAGGAATGCCAAACTGTGACCTGCCGAATACCACAAAAAAATTTATAGAAATCTCTGCTTTATCTATTCGCCGAACACACGCTATTCAAAAAGTCGACTATTTCGAAAAAAAAAAATAGTGGTATAAGGTGGGCTACAGTTTGACACACATTTTTTATATGAAGTGCATTGTCTTTAAAATCCACTTAGAACTGATAATAAATATTAAAATCAGATTTAATTTTTCTTTGTTAGTTCGCCAAACAGTTGGGACCAATATTTTCTAAAATTTGTTATGCATATCCTTTTTTTTTTTTGAATGAAGTCGATATTTTTTTTCGAAATTGAGAGCTAATACCTTGTTTAGACTGAATATGCAAAAAATCTCCAAAGCTAATGTATCAGTTTGATTGAAATCCAATTGCAATTTCTACAGTCTTAACTTGTTCTTTATAGAGTGGCGAACAAGTGGAAACTGAACAAAAACATTAAAAATCGCCTATATAAAAGTCATTTTAGCAAAACTATCTAGCTAAATAATATTTTAGATACTTTTCTTACAGATAATAAAGACGCATTGAAATGAATAATCGAAACCTGGTCATCGTTACTTGGAAAAAGTGCAAAAATATTTACTGGAGAATAGTTTTTTAGAAGTGCTTATGTTATTAAATTACTATATTTCTTTTACTATATTTTTATCAAACTCTTTCTGGTTAAATATTTCTTATTAGATGAAATTATAATTAGACTTGAAGATTTCTCGCTCCAACAAATGATGGGGATCTCACCGTCAGCTTTTTTTTAAAGAGAATTTAGAAACAGTAATCTTCTTAATAAATTTTTATTAGAATAAACTTATCATGATTGCTTAGAAATAGTGGTATGAAGAATGAGACCACTAGGAACCCTGGCATTTTATCCGTGACAAACTTTTAGCCTTAACTGTGACGAAAAATAAAGCTACTTTCTTAAACAACTTTAAGAATACTTTTTAATAAAACTTTTTAAAGGTTTTTCTTTCATGCAGATTATGAAAATAAATCATGTTTTAGCAATGATTTTAAGTTAATTATAAGAAAACCATTAATATAATTCTAAAACGCAATTATATTATTAAAATACATCAAAATTAGGAATATTGTTTCATATTATAACGAACAACTTTTCTAGAGTATTTTCCATACATTAAAATAAAACCATTATTCTAATTTTGCAAATGTATTTACGTTATCCATAAATGCAGAATGAAGACATCATACTTCGGAGTATTGAAAGACATTCATCAGGATTACAAATAACTTAATGAAATGAGATCCTGTTGTATTCGTTGAAGAATACTTATTTTTCGGCAGAAGGAATAGAATGCAATTAAATAAACATCCATAGATGGTAATGCATTCATTAATATATGCAATAGCAAACCTATCGTGTTAGAAATATATGTTGCGTTTTTCGGGAAAATTATTTTTATAATACTCTTTAAACAATACTTGCAAAACTTTTATTAATTTCTTCAGAATAAAATACTTCATACACAATGAAATTTTTGTATAATTTAATATTACAATTTTCCTACTTTTACTCAGTTAAAAACAGTTTGAGTAACATTGCAGTGAAATTTTAATTGCAAGAATTGATCACAAGAACAGATTTTTTCCTAATTAATGAGTTTTGGCTAACTTTGTACTCGTTCACTATCCAACATTGAAATTGTACTAGATACAAAAATCGCTTCTCTAATGGCCCAAATGTCTTAGCATTTCACAATCATCTATTCAGTGGTAGTCGACATTTAACTGAATATATCCACTACCTATTTAGCAGCGCTGATTTCATTGGCATGTTTATAGGAATGTAGGTCGCAAAATGTTTTTCTCCGAAACGACATATACAATTGAAATACAGTTTACATTTCAGCCGATATACATATTTCATTAATTTTGTGTTACACGGTTAAAACTTTAAATCGAAAATATCTATGTTATTCTATTAATACCTGATAGGTACAATATCTATACCAATTAGAACGAATCACAATTTTTTACATTTTTTCAATGTTTCAAGACACATGGGGGACAGTGTTGCCAGATGGGCTACTTTTTTTTAATTCAAAATCTTGTCTGGCAACACTTTTTTGAAATGGTAAAATGCACCTTACTTGATGCTATATTATTCAAGGTGAAAACAAAGAGAATTTTACCATTTCAAAAAAAAATGGTACTAGTCAAAAATACTGGTAACACTCATGGGAGAAATTAGTTACTCGTTTATTTATTTTTGCACTTATCATTTAAATTGTTATTTGTCTATTTAAGTTTATGATTACATTTGTTATGTTACTTTATACAAAGAAAAGAAAAAAAAATCCAAAAAAATTACGATATGCTTATAATCAAATTATAATTAAAGACGTAAGTGAATTTGATGAAGCGTTCAAAACTTTCATCTGACTGCGGAAACTTCAATCAAATCCATGCACAATAAAATGTTAATTTAGTTTCTTCAGCACGTTTATTTATTTTTTTATTATTATTTTATTTTAACTCCACATAAAATAATAAAATTCTTTATTTTAGATGCCATTATTCACCATGGGTGCGCATTTTGTTCTTGTGGTAGTAGTACTCACTACGCAACCCACAGGTCGAAGAGTTATCACTTTTTTAAATACAAATTTGCCCCTCAGAGTTTTTTTCAGTAAATAATGTGAATAACAATTTTCACAAATAGTGATATGATTAATATTTTTCGCGAAACGCACAGAGTACTACTGTCTTATGATGATGGGCAGACAGTATGTAAGCATCTGTATCCAACAAATTCAATAAATGTTTAACTGTTATTCTTGAATGACATTTCAAACAAAGCTTCAATTTAGATCCATTGATTATTAAATGAAATTAATGCACATGCATTTGAAAGCTTGGAATCATGCATCAAATTTTACTTGTCAAATAAACCCTTGATGATAAGTTCTTTTTTGATTGCTTTTGTTATCTGCCTACGCCAAAATGTTACATTTCTTTCAGTGTTATTTTGTTTTGTTTTCGTTTAAACTATCAATTTCAGGTTTTAAGAAGATATATTTAAAGTGTGTGATCGGTTATGAATTTAATAAACTCTTCATTGACTTCTAACTTATCTGCATGTCTTATATTTTCATTTAGTGGGAAATGGCGTTTAATGAACTTTCCTCTATTATTTATTTACTTATTTATTTTGCATATTTATAACAACATTTTTACACTGTGATAATAATACCCTTTTCATGATGTGATATGTTCAACAATTTTCATGAACGCTTCCCGTTACATTCGTTTGCATCATGACTTATCTTCAATACGCTATATAATAATCACCCTAACTTCCAATCCGTAATCCGAAGGTAAAACTAGCATGTTTAGACTCAAAAGTTTTAATTAATTGAAAATACCTTATTTGTCCATGGCACATATTAGGCTAATATTTAAAGCAAAATTTATTGTTCAAAATATAATATTTTGTCCACGATTTATACACAGGAAAATAAGATGTTTAAGAGTGATGCATTTTAGAGACGCTATTGTAATTTACAAATTTGACTATATTAATAGAAAATAATTTTGTTTATTGTGCTAATCATTTAAAAAATTTGAAAATTAAAAAATCAATGGAAAAATCAACATTTTAAATTCAGTTTCTTTTAGAATAGATTAGCATCAGTTTTTATTGCTTTGGATTCTTGATAAATTGTATTTTGAGGTACGAAGAGTGTGAGAAATCCTTTAAGTTGATATTTAATATTGATATGATACACAAGATAAAACTTTCAAACTAACGCATTTTCAACGGTTTAATAATTCTCATTGTTAAAACGTGTTTTAATAATACTAGTATGTTAAATGGAAGAAACTGTGGATAAATACTTTTTTGATATCATTACATAGTTTAATTTAACATTTCATTAAAAGTTTCATAAAATTGACTATAATTGCTATAAAACTCAAATTGATAATTTTCTCGATTATGACCTATAAAAAATATCTCTAGTCAATAACTTTTCTATATGTTTGAAATTTAATGCAATTTCTTTTAATGCATTTACAAATATCGGCATTGTCACATTTTTGACTGCCAAATTTTTCAAACAATAATCTTTCTGGTAGATTTATCTTATGAATGTCATAGAAAATAATCACGAATATTATTTGACTTGAAAATGATTAAGAACTATTACGAAGAATACAGTTTGGAAATAGCGGTAATAAAAATGCGACAGTGCTGATTTTAAGTGTAATAATTCTTTTTAGTGGTCTTCATCCGAGTTACAAACAGTAGAAACAACCAGGTTTATTCCTTAAAATAAACAGAGTATTTTTTATAACTCTAGCCATTATACAATTTACATTAAAACAATTTTTTCACGTTAAAATTGATCTAAATAAATCTCCTAGTGAAAAAAAACTCGAAAGAGTATGCAATAAAATGTTAATCGCAAATAAAAATATTTACTGGTACGAAAGAGAAGAAACGTCTTTTCAAAAGTACTACTTTACGTAATTACTTTTCCTTTTTCACAAACTTTAGCTTCATTATTGCTTTTTTTATTAACTACATTCATTTGAGTAGAAGTTTATATCTTTAACCAGTTAGAAGATGGATAAAGATCCAATTAATAATTGGTTGATAAAAAAATAATTTTATAAAAGTAAATATAAAAAGTATCAAATCATATTCAGTCAAGAGTTAACCCTTTACTGTAAGATATTATTTTATTTGATATTATCTGAGTTGTGTAGAAAATGGGAAAATATTCCTATATATATTATTTCAAACTTTTCTTCATATGCATCAGTCAAATTTTTCAATTTTATCTTCCCTAGCATAATATACTTTATATTATCCAGACAGAAAATATTTAACAATTAAAAAAAAGTGATAGATATGTTACTGGGTCTCCTCCAATTAATAAGAGAATATATATTAACCTGATAATATTTTACTTTATAATTTTGAGTATTTATCAATCAATTTGAATAAGAATGACATTGTACTAGTAACGCTTGTATCTTATTTCAAAAAGTACAATAAACACTATAGCATTACTAGGCAGAAGAAATTGATGTCATTAAAGACAGATGATTACTCCAGAAAGTGGAACCTTAATCACCTTTTGCAAATGAATCATATATCATTTGATAGAATGTAACAGATATGGTACAGAGTGAAGTAAAGGGTTAATTTCCTAACATGTTGTTAATATATTAATATTAATTTAAATAATAATATATTATTGTTCCATAATCTGCAGTAAAATACTTTACACTTTTCTTTAAAAATTTCCGATAAAATATCTAGAACTATCATTTTTGGCAAAGCAGCCGCAGTTCATGATTTGATACTCTATCACTTTACCAGAAAATTTTTATAAAAAAAGATATGAAAACAGCTTCACTTATTTCAAGTATTTACATAATTAGCATTTTTATTAAAAAGCTATAACTATTTTCACAAGAATAAATCATATACTTAATTTAATTTAAAAGACTTCACAAATAAAAGCTTCTTCGTGTATGCTAGACTTTCTACTTAAAGGTTTCTTTTAGGATATATTTCTTTAAAAGTTTTATATAAAACTTAGTCATAATCAATAAATGAATACAAAAAACGAATTGAATAAATAACTTCTGAATTCCAAAACTTTTCGTTTCACAGTGAAAAGATTAACTCTTCTAATACAAGTCAGTACAAGCTTTAAGCAGAACATTAATGTTGTATTCATTTTATTAGATTATCATAGAACATATTTTTAATGCCGTTTTGTTATGTTTCAAGAAACATTTATTTTTTGTGTCTAAATGTTATACACTTAACAACATTAGCCACAAATTATTCTTAATTATATACAATTATAATATTTAAAAGATAAAACAATAGATTAATACATGAGAATACTATTTTACCAAAAGAAAAATACTCATTTCTGTTTATTGAAATATGACTTTACAATCAATTTTACATCTTTCTTTAGCTTATCATTTTGCCATACATATTCTTTCTCTAATGTTTAAGTAGTGCTTTCAATTGAAAACTACATGTTTAACAGCACTGACAGCAAATTATTTGTAATTCAACAAAACATATGTAAAATAATATGATATCTAATGTTTTATAAACAAATATTTCAACATTAAAATATCAGAATAAACAAATTTTATACAACTGCATTAATGAATGTGCTAGTGGTAAAAAGGAATAAAAATAAATCAATAAATTCTTAAAATTCCAGAAATACTTGAAAAAAAAAACAGAACAACATTCAATTTCTGTAGTTGTTGCACTAATACCTTGTTTGATAAAGAGAACTGTAAAATTATTTCTCTGAACATAAAACACTTTCTCCAAGCATTTGCGAAGTTTTAAGTAAACAGTGCTTCAATAATTTCAATTTTTTAGCATGTGATGTAATAAACATAAATGTTATATGTATATAGTAGCCCGTCGTTTTAATTTGCATGTCAGGAGTCGACTAATCGCTATATCCAAAAGCACGATGAAACGGTCACAAAGAAAATTTAAAAAGTAATATATTATACTAATAAATGTTTTATATTTGTGTCAGAGCATTAAATCATACGCATGTTACATTATTTTAAATAAAATTAGAGATTTACAATTACTTGATTTTTATTTTATTACTGTAAATTATTGTTACTGCACTAACTAAGAAAATTAAGAAAAGTTATTAGATTTTTTTTTCATCGCTGAAGAAATGAAAAAAATGAGAGACATGCCCAAACGAGCGATACAGTTAGACAAGGTATAACGAAGGACTACTACAAAATATGCATGTATGTGCATGTATGGAAAAATTCACAAAATAAGAATATAAACACAAACACCAAAAAATCTATTGTTAAGTAAATGACAAAATTTTACATTAAAAATTGTATATTTTTAATTCACACTAGTCACCAGACATTATAATAAAATGTACAAATGTCTTTCATAATCATAAGCGCAGAACCAACAATGTCGAAATGAAGATAGCTGGAGAATAAAATAAGCCAGACATCCATGCCAGTCATCCTGCAAAAATAAATAAACATCTTTAAGATATCAAGTAAAAGATATATTTAAAAAGTATTAATCATGAAACAAAGCAATGTTTGTTGAAAATCTTATAAATATTATGCATTGAAAAATGATACAAATCTTGATTTGATTTCTGTTAGAGATTCGGTTCTTTATCGAAACTAAACCTTATTAAAATTTTATGCTCATTTATCCATGTTATGTGTAAAAACGACTTTTAGACACAAGACTTATTTTTATTTTATAACATACAATTTCACACATAACCCATTAAAGTCCTTGTTTCCTTTTTTAAAATATTAACTGAAAAATGCTATCATATTTTTTTTTATATGTATAGTTTTTCATAAGAGTTTTTTTTTTTCAAACCTAATTTTTAAATTTTATTAATGAATATTTGTATCAAATGAAATAATTTTGCATGGCACAGTAATTAATCCGTGTTTAATCGTACTTGTCATGATGCTTCATGGTATTTGAAATACGTCCAATCTGCATTTCTTTCATTAATCTCTTTCCTCTCCAAGTAAAAATATCATGAATTAAATACAAGCAACTTATATAATAAACAACATCAGTTGCAATTACAAATAATGTACAATAGACCTTCTGGCAAACGACTATAATTGAGACATTTAAAACAATGAACATTAAATGAGAGGTCTTACGAACTTCTACGTTATTATCTGAAAGAGTGTACTGTATCTAAAAGAGAATACATTGTTATTGCTGTCAAACGGTTAGTTTTAAAAGTATACTCTGTAAAAAAAATTCAAGAGGTTACTAAAAATTTTTTAGTAAATTTGCATTCCACAGAATTTTTTAGTAACCATTATAAACTTTTTTTTGCAAGCGAAACAAACATTTCTTTTGTAAACTGAACAAAAGAATGTTTTGTATAACTAACTTAAAAATTTTTAGTATAAGCCACCAAGCAAATTTTAGTAATAGCTCCAAAATTATTTTTAATAACCATTACGTGGGCTCGAAGGGCAGGAGCTTCCTTCGAACTGCATCCAGACTTCTGGAGCAGAAGATTTTCGGCAAAACCGCAATAGATGGCAGAACCAAACATTGCTACGGCTCCGTCAGGATATTCATAATCCCTTTATTAATGAGTACTTACAATGCATACATTCGGGGCGTACGTGGCAGCGGCCAGTATCGAACCCGGGACCTTTTAGCCTGGAGTCCGTTACTATAACCACTATGCTATCAAGGCCACACCAAGTGAGTTTTAGTAATAGCTATTAAAAATATAAAATTATTAACTCTTATTCGTTGCTAACTTTTTTCTAGTAATTCTTACAGATTTTCTTGTAACCGACTAAGATTACTAAACATTTTTTAGTAATTACAAGGATCACTAAAGTTTTTTTAGTAGATCGACACTCTTTTTTTTTACAGTGTAGTTTCAGATACTAAAATACTTCAAATATTATGTTGCATTATATTAACATCCACTGATATCATAGTAACGATTTTAAACCGGATAAACACATTTTTAGTGTCAGAAACAGCTAAAAATTATAAAATTCAAAGCATCGTTACTTGGTCAGTTTTTATCATACTAAAAGTAATTTTTTGATTCTTTAATTGTTAAAGCAAAGTATAAAGTCTTTATAAATTAATTTATACAACATTGGAACTATATACAAATTCGCATTCATAAATTTTAACTAGTCTTTGGAGGCTACCATAAAACTTACCCATCATGCACTGTATAAAAAAAAAAAAAAAAAATTCAAGAGGTTACTAAAAATTCCTTAGTAAATTTGTATTCCACAGAATTTTTTAGTAACCATTACAAACTTTTTTTGCAAATGAAACAAACATATCTTTTGTAAACTGAACAAAAGAATTTTTTGTATAACTAACTTAAAACTTTTTAGTAGGCGCCACCAAGCAAATTTTAGTAATAGCTCCAAAATTATTTTTAGTAACCATTACGTGTGGCCGAAGGGCAGGATCCTCCTTCGAGCTGCATCCAGTGGGTAAAAAAACAGACTTCTGAAACGGAAGATTTTCGGCAAAGCCGCAATAGATGGTAGCACCAAACATTGCTACCTGCTGTATTTTGACATGTTTCTAAAGGGGAGGGGAAGTTCAGAGATCATTACCCATGGCAACTGCTACGACAGGATTTTCATAATCCCTTTATTTAACAAGTACTTATATTGCATACATTCGGTGCATATTTGGTGACGGCCAGCATCGAACCCAGGTACTTTCAGCCTGGAGTTCGGTGCTATGACCAATAGGCTATCACGGCCACACCAAGTGAGTTTTAGTAATAGCTATTAAAAATGTAAAACTATTAACTCTATTCGTTGCTAGCTTTTTTCTAGTAATTCTTACAGATTCCTTGTAACCGAGTAAGATTACTAAAAATTTTTTAGTAATTACAAGGATCACTAAAATTTTTTTAGTAGATCGACCCTTTTTTTTAACAGTGTGGCTATACATAAAATAAAATATGAAAATAAAACACGTGTATACTCTTTAGAAAAAATACATTGCGATTACAAAATAAAATTTAAACTTATATTTAAATACTTTTTACGCATATTAATGCTCTATTATGAAATTGCGGGTGCTACTTAATTATCCGTCTACCAAGTTCGACAAAATTATATAAATCGCGAAACTACTCGTAAATTATAACTACTATTTTACTACAAACTGGCATAACGAACGAAAAAATAAATAAATCAGTAAGCGATTAATAAGAATACAAATAAAACGTGGAATTAAAAATGATTTGATAACGTAACAAACACGTGTAACGTGTTTAATATCAAATGAATGTGAAATTTACGATAAGTCATTATAGGCATTTAATCTTATAGTTTGGCGGTAGTTTTTTGGTCGACGCCGTAATCAATTAGTACAGAATTCCGTAATAGAAAAATCGTTATAACTTTGAAGCTGATGATCTTATTAACTAACCATTTACTGCGTCTGATTAAGCATCTTATTTCTAATTATAATATGTCTTTGATTTGAGGTTTGACTGAAATACAGGATCATGAAAAATCAAAGAGTTGGAAAAAAGGATTATAAATATCTCGGAAACTAATTATCCGATATACTTCATTTGTTATGCAAAATTTTTATTTTTTATTGTCTTTTATATTCACTTTTTAAAATGAATAATTTCGAAAAAAATTATACATCTTTCATAAAAACAAATATTTCGAGAATCCGAAAAAATAGTTCCGGATAATCGAGGTTACTGATATCCAGCAAGCTTCGTTCCATTATTACATACTAAGTACACACCAAATTCCACGACTCTGTCTTAATTTGTTCGGAAGATAGATCGTTTACAGACACACAGACGGGAAGACAAACGGACAGATAGACACGCATGTACACGCATGGCAATTTTTCTTCTAATAATGTGTTTTTCGAAATCAACAGTGCTTGAAATGTGTAAATCCCTCCAAAAAATTATTTTTAAATGATTACAAGACTTACCTTATTAATACATATGATGGGTAAGTAAAAGTAATTATTTCGACGCAAATTGTTTTTAAATCCACTTATTTGCGAATTTGCATCGGTTAAAGTTTGAATCGTTGGCGTTTTTTGAAAGCATACTTTCATTAAAGAAATGTATTTTGTGACTTAAAAAAGTAAATATCACAGTTTAATTTCTCACTAAATTTCATATAGAAATCATGGGATGTACTTCATTATATCGATATTGCCAACAACGCAGTTTAAATTACGGCTTCCGAAATCGCAGAGTCAGTAGGTGCGAAACAAAAGTGCGAAATTCACGAATTAAATGATGAAGAACGACATTTGAAACATATTTTTAATTGGAACAATACCTGTAAAATTAACGGTCGGGGAATCAGCTATTCGATAGAGATAAGAGTAAAAAAATATAGGGATTTGTTATTATGGTGTTTTTGATAACATTAGAAAAAAATATTATTTAAAATAACATGTTCTAAATATTTTCTCTAATCAAAATAAAAATTTAGTGAAACTGCATGCCTTGAGAACGTACGAAGCATTACATTTACGCTGTAAAAAAATCCGTTAAATTTACGGCAAAAACTGCTGGCAGTAATAAAAAACTGCTGTATTTTACTGCCGATGTTATTGCTGCCAAATTGTCGACATTGTTGCCGTAACAGCCGACATTGCCGCCAGCAGTTCTCGCCGTAAATTTAACGATTTTTTTTTTTATTTTTTTTTTTTTACAGTGTATATTTTGCTTTCATAAAGTTGTGCCTTAAAGACAAATTTCTATGTCTTAACTTTATCAATACTCGTTAGTTTGAGTTTAAAAATTCTTAATTAAGTTAAAAGAACTCACTGTGTTGCCCAATTTCATAATTCACTTTCAATATTATTAAATTTCGGATCTACTTGTAAAACTTTACTAAGTGAACTTTGCATTCACATGATCATCCACTTTCATGTCTCCTGCATTTGATTGATGAGTTTTGATATCGCATTTTCATCATTCATCATTTCATCTTCAGACGCTGTAATTGGATTTTCATAGACGTTATTTCAGACAGTACTTAACCAAAATCTCATGTAATTATAAGGATTTATTGTCAAAAGTTGAATTAATATTCACACAAAAAAGGAACTTAAAATTTATACTTGTATAAATTTTGTAATTCAGCGCCTTCTCATTGAAGGAATATCAAAAGCTTTATATTAAACAACAACGAAAAATCATGCATCAAGAACAGATTATGAAACACTTTTCCACATAGTCAAAAAACTTGAACAAAACTTCGCAGCATAATAAGGTGACAGATGATGAAAGTACTATGGATCATGACTATTGAATATCTCCAACTGCATAGGCGTAACCAGCCTTTTGAACAGGGGGGGGGGAGGGCAAATTTTTTAACCTGAACATGTTGGGTATGGACAGTATCTTATGTAGTAAAACCTAATAAATCGGAACCTCATAAAATTGATCGGTTTCCGTTTTAGACAGGTTTTTTTTGCGGAAGGTATAATTGTGTGGTACTTCTTTTAAAAAGGACCCAAACGCAATTTTTCATAACGTGAAAAAGGAAGAGAAGTTGCGCAAAACTAAATCTAATGGATAAGAAAAAGATATATAAACATGATAGATAGATATAAAACAAAGATATTCATACCATCATTTTGACATAAGTAGCATTAAAACAACTTGTTAAAGGAATAAGTAAGCAATTTAAAGTGGAAAAGAGTTCTTTCAATTTTTTTTTACACATGAATAAATAAAATTTTCCGATTAAAAAAAAAATGATCTTGTATCATCTCTGTAACATTTTTTTTTCACGAATTTCAAAATATGGCAGCAAAAAACGAAATTTAACCAACCCACCAATCTCCATATTAATTTGGATTTTTCGTAGTATTATTTCTCATTTTCAAAGGAAGCAGATTTGGGTTCCCGCAGACAAGTTTGGGCTCGTTTTTCGGAGCCTGGGCCCGCCCGAGCCCGACGAATTTGAATCCGAGCCCGAAAGTTTTTTTGTCATCAGAGCCCCAGCCCGCCCGAGTCCAATACGAAAAAAAAATACATTGTATTTAACAATTATTTCAAATGTGATATCCCATTTAAAAAAATTTCTTACATAAAATTTGTTGTCAAATAAAAATTTTAATTCAATCTTATGAAAAGAGCAATTTGTTATCAAATAAAAATATACGTACTTCATACTTAAAAGGATTCTCATATTTTTTGTCCTTTAACAGGAAAATTTGATGCACATTTTAGTAGTGTAATGAGTAAATAGATTAAACTTGTAGAAATTACTATTTGTATGCTGAAGAATCGAACAACGTTTTCAATTTCCTATAAAATGTGTACATTTTTAACTACAGTGGTGGTCAGAATTATAAGAACAATTGAAAATTTCACAGAAAAAAAATTATTTAAGAATTAAATAAAGTGAAATATGTACATAAAATACTTTTTTATGCTAGAAACTAATGTAGAATGCAAAATATGAATATTTTGCCACAATTAACAAAATATGTCATTGTAAAAATTGGACAAAATTATAAGAACAGTGAATGTTTTTTGCCTGAAACACACAAATAATTAATAATCTCCCTATTCTTCTTAACCACTTTTATCAGTCATGATGTCAGGGAGTTGCTGAAACGTTCCTGGTATTTTTTTACTAGGCTTTTTTGATGGAAGACATGAGCTCTGGCTTGTTTTCATATTGCATGCCGTTTTTGTATATTTCGTGTGCCAGAATGTCTCACAGATTTTCCATTGGATTCAGATCAGGTCTTCTAGCCGGCCAATCAAGTAGTCTCGCGAAATTAGATCAAACCACGATTTTGAAGTTTGGGGAACATGTACTGAGGCATTGTCCTGCTGGAAAAGATAGTCTCACCTCGTTATTAACAGTGCTTCCGGTAAAAAATTATCGTCCAATACATCAACATAACTCTTAGAATTAATTCTATCATGCACAAAAACTATTGGAGTAGTTCCACCAGTTGCGAAACCTCCCTACACCATTACTGAACCACCTCCAAATGCATGCTTTGAGAAAATTTCTTTTTCTCTACGAAGATCATACCAGAAGTAGCGAAAAACATATGATCCATGCAAATTAAGTTTTTTCTTATCGGAAAAGACAACATAATCCCACTTTTGCCCATACTAATGTATTTTTTGGCAAACTCCATCCTCAGTCTCTTATGAACTTTTGTAACAGGCGGTCGTGATATATGTTTCCTTTAGCGAACCATTTTGTTCTTTTAATAAAACACTTTGAAGAGTTCGAGCACTGCATTCTAAGTGCAATTCACATTTTATTTCTGTTGATGTTTGTTTTTTTTTGTTTGTTTGTTTGTTTGTTTTTTTTTTTTTTTTTTGGAGCAAACTCGGCTTATTATCATCCGTTTCTCCAATACAGAAACAGAAGATAGCCTACTTGTATGTCTTTGCTATCCATATCTACCGAGAATTTTAAGATAGTTGTAAATAACCGTTCTTGATCTATTAAAGCTTTGTCGAGATTTGGCGTACAGAAAGTCCCGAACTTTTAAATGTATCCACTTTCCTTTTCTCAAACTCCGAAAGCTTTGTGTCTAGCGGCATGACTGCAAAAAGGAATATGTTGATCCCAAACGCTTACTAGGCATTTATTCCATCAGGAAGTTCAATGTGCAGAGCAAAAAACATGCAAATTTTACTTTTTCGATCACAAAAATACAGTTCTTCTAGTAATTTTGTCCATATCATATGGCTGTATAAATTCATAACACATTTTATTAATATGAATTTTCCACATATTTCCATAAAAACTTACAGAAATATTCTTCATTTTTCATTTGGTTTCCAGCCATTAAATTTGCATAAGTGTCCGGCCAAATGTAGCCAAAATCTGGCGATTTTTAAGTTGTCCTTATAATTTTGACCACCACTGTATAATCAGTTTATTTCTGATAACAATTCCCCGTGATTGACGTGAACCTGAAAATCAACGCAATTGAAACATCAGTACAACTTTTTTAAAGTCCGATACTTTTATGGGAAAAGAAGAAACACTGGTCGATTGATTGATTTTTTAACATGGAATTTATGAACATCTAACAACATGGAAAATATGTTTACTTACGAGACGAAATTCTCAGCATTAGCAGAGATCATTATGACAAACAGAAAAAATAATTATGATGCTGTTTTCATATGAAGAATGATTATGATTCGTGCACAATTAAACAAATTTGCAAAGCTGAAGCATAAAAAATGAAGGAATCATTCTCTAAATGTTGCATAACTAATTAAATAAATAAATGATAAATAAACGATCGAATTAAAAAATATCCTCTGCAACAAACAAAAATCCAACTAGAACCTTATTTATTGTTTATGCTTGTTTTGATTGGCGCCATTTCAATAGATCGTCGCCGGAAATGCAATAGACATAAATCCCCAAACATCATAAATTCTTTTTTGAAGCAACAATCAACTATTAAAATACAAAAACACAATTTCTAGTATCATTTTCATTTTGATAAAAATAGCACTGAATGACTTGAAAAACAAAACGTAATTTTAAAAGGGAAAAAGTTATTTCAATCTTTTCTGTGCATGAATAAATATTTTTCTTGTTTCAGAAATAAAGAGCCCGAGCCCGCCTGGGCCCGAAGGCTAAATGAAAATAGAGCCCGAGCCCGCCTCGTGCCCCAGCTTGGGCTGTTGGGTTCGGGATTAGGCCGTGTCATCTCTAATTTGTACAACCCTCCGTTCTCCAGACTAATCACATGGTGGAATTATCGTTTCACATCTGTATTTCCTTTCAGTTGTTTTGCTCCTATCTAGACTTTGGATTACAAAAACAAAGACATAAATAGTTTCTATCCTTGTCGAGAATTAACGCTAATTTCTTATGGAATTGCAAAAACATGCATGAGGAAGAACGGCGTTAAAAAAAATTCCCATAAACAAAAAATGTCAAATTGGGAATATAAAACGAACTTTTTGACTGTGACTAATACAGATTCTAGTAAATATTCTAAATAATGTGGGTCTCTTTTTCATCACATTTCAAAACATACTGTTCATTTTGATTAACTAATTGAACATAAATTGAATTTGTTTTTCATTTTTCTTTTTTCTTTTGTAAATTTCGATTTTTTAAAGTAATCAAGCTTGGGTCTACGCGAACAGGGGGGGGGTGTGCCAGGGCACCCAGGTAGCCCCCCCCCTTGTTACGCGCATGCCAACTGTCAGTTCTAGTTGTTGACAAGAGTTATATAGTTTAAATAGTCTTTCCGCGAGGATAAAAATATATAGGGTAACTATATTCCCGAATCCAATAGTTCACAATATATGGATCCTTTTCAGTGTCGAAAGAATAGAAATAAAAAAAGATGAAAAACAGCATTCGATTCTTCTAAAAGCTATCGAAGGCAGAACTTTTGTCATAAGTAATTATGATAGGGCTTATCCATGCGAAATTTCTTTCAGCAGCATAAACGATGAGTCATAAAGTCAAAAACGACGAATAATATTAGAAATCTGTGGCTTTTGCTGCATAATCACTCCACCGCTTTTATAAGAAAAGATTACTTGACGATATTAGGGAGCATTCTGATTAGTCAAAATAGTGACAATCTATAAAAGCAGTGGAGTAACTATGGAGCAAAAGTTGAAAATTTTTAACAGTGAAAGTCGTTATTGTTTAACATTAAAACCCCTTTCCATATCCATTTCTCCAACTTTCCATCAAAACTCTGTCCATGTCCTTTTTCCATCTTTTAGGAATAGGCAAGGACTTAGTTATTGTTACTAATTATATCTTCTTTGCAATTTGCATTTATTGCACACCAATTCGTCAACAGTTTTCTATTATTTTCTTTTTTTCTATTTTCGATTCCAATTCTTTTCGTGGACTATTAGATTCGAGAATATAGTTCCCGTACACTTCTTTATCCTCGTGTCTAAAGCTTTCAAACGATGCCCATTTCATCAAAATCCAGAGCTGACAGTTTGGTCTGTTCCCGAGTAATTAAGCTATAATTTGGATATCGCATAACAAATCCTAATTTCAGGAACATCATAAATATTCAGGAAATTATCCGAATTCTTTCTTGCAGTCTTGTATATTTTCTATAGATCTGTATACATACTACACAGCATGCTAAAATTTCGTTCAGTTACGAAATGCACAATAGAGTAGTAAATTTCCCTTCAGCCAGTAGAAATATATACGAGAGCTATTGTGCCTCCCTGTGTGCCATTTTCAAAATTTCTACGCACCAAATAATAGGTAAAATATTAGTTTATTTTGACAACGCGTACCACAAATTAAAGCGCACTTCTAGCAATTATTGTTCTTAGACAGTACTGTAACCGAATTTTTTGTGAGTAATTTTCCGAATTTTCTAAATGAAGGATGAATTTCATGCATCCTTCATGCATTATTTATATCAATTAATTATAACAATTTATTTATATTATAACTAATTACAACTTTTAGTGACTAGTATTAAAAAGGTTTTCTCCTGAGTTTTGTTGCCCAGAATTTAACTTAATATTTTTTACAGCACACCTATAACAAAAGATCCATTCCAAACGTAGGACAGAAAATATCTATCTACTGTTTACTTTCTAAATCGTTCACAAGGATGAAAAGATTTTATTTGTGTAGTGATGAAAATGATTCCGCGATTGTAGTTAAACAATTATCCTTATTTTCAGTTTACGAAAACTGGAAGGCTAAAGACCAGGTTTGATAAGTACACCAAGATGTTTTATTTAAAGTGACATATTTTTGCACATTAATCCATCGGCGTAGAAAGTGAATACATAAAGATGGTAAGGGGGAAAAATCAGTAAATGAGGATAAAACATAAGCTTTAGGTACTTTCGTAATTATACGCACCTATAATCATCGCCTAATTTGTCCGTCCTTCTTTCCACATATAAGAGCGCAAAATCTACCCAACTGAATTATTTGAAATTTAATATAGATAATCGTTGCAGAATTTTGTCGGGTCATTTCCAATTTTATGAAAATCGAATTAAAACTTAAAAAACATTAATAAAAGTTTTCTTCGTTCTATTAAATCCTATTATACGTAATTAAATCAATGATATCCACACAATAAGTAATGATTGTAATTTACCATGGGGATTATTTTATTGAATCCTATCATATGACATTAATTCAATGATATCGCGTGATATGTAATGACTCTAGGTGATTACATGGTGATTACGACATATTTTAGATAGTTATATCATTTCCGTATTACTGAATTTAATATATATAATCGTAAGAAAGCTTGCATTCATGAATTTTT
Organism: Maratus speculifer; assembly: GCA_964019185.1. NCBI lineage: Eukaryota > Metazoa > Arthropoda > Arachnida > Araneae > Salticidae > Maratus > Maratus speculifer. The sequence continues at coordinate 187,041,107 of OZ025299.1, forward strand.
GCATAAGACTGCAACCGCTATTGCACCAAGATCTGAATATTTGAAAATCTGGTTAAAGGTACGAACGCACCTCATTTGCCCCGTTTAACATACAATTTCCGACTTATTTAAAATGCCACAGTTCATGATGACATTTTATTCATATTTTTACTTCATTCAATCATAATAAGTACTAGTAATGCATTATTTATTAGTTTCATTTACATTAAAATGTCACCCACCCAAGCTCCCAGCGGTGGATTAGACTAAAAATTGTAAACCTTAACCTTAACGTAAAACTTTTATCATAAACATAAATGCGCAGTGAAAAAAAGACAAATGTTTCATAAACCAGTAAAATATAACACATCACCGAACGAAAACATACAAAATAAACTCTTCCAAGTTAACCATAATTTCGAAAAACATTCTTTATCATTAGAAATCACCTTCAATTTTCAGGTAAATATTTCCATGTTTCACAAATATGTGTTATACACAAACATCATAAATTAAGAGCATTAATACCATTAACCCTTGCCAGTCCGTTATCTCCGCTGCGGAGACACCATCTTTCCTTCCAAAATTTGTTTTTGGCACCAGTAATAAAGGAAAATAAGATTTTCCTTATTTAATCAGAGAATTTTTTAAATTGTCTTCTTCAAAGAAAGTTCTTTTAAAAAAGTGGTGCTAATCGAATAAAATTTGTGTAAGAGGCACCGGAGTTCGAAGGGTTAAAATTCATCTTATTTTGTTACTCCAGCGTGTATTGATTCCTGTGGTTTCTAGAAATAAGGAACAATTTTAAGAATCATTAGCAACTCCGAGGAGGTTGTGGTATATTTTTCTTTGTGGATATATTTTCGTATATTAAGAAAAACATTTTTTTATAATAAGTGCTGTTATTTCATTAATTTTGTTTACATTAAATTACCATCAACAAGAACTTTGGACAACTTTTTCCTGGTTCCACTAATATTTTCTTTATTAGAAAATATTATTCTTGAGTTTTTAACGTCGAAATCGGATTGTAAACAATTAACATGGTACAATGAAACAAACTACGTGGTTTTAAAAAGGAATTTTTATTTATTTATTTTTTAACAATTTTTATAGTTATGGAACAAAAGTAGTCCCTGTTGAGGGCTTTTTAAGTCCATTCACTTAGTTTCGTATAAAATGAATACTTTTCATATGTAAATGAATGCATTTTTATTGAAATCCCCTTGCAATAGCATTTGCTAATAAATTAACTCTAAAAACTTAATAACATTTTTTTTCTTTTAACGTTTAAACACAATAAACCTATTGTTAATATTAGAGAAACAAGAAACAATTTTCATGTTATCCTCAACAACTGGAACAAAAAACAATTGATGTAACATTTTGCTACAATAACATTTGAGAAAAATGCTACATAAAATATATTTTGAGATATTTGGTTGTATAAAAGGCATTTATAAGTAATTGGTGCTATTTTTGGAAAAAAAAAATGCCTGGCGCAATGTTGCCCTAGTTTTTATGTCATCTTTATGAAAACGTAAACATTTCCTGTTAAAAAAAAGTTAAAGGAAAACTACGATCACACATGGGTTACAGGTTATTAAAGGAAATATTTTGACACTGGGCTTATTTGCGGCTCATATCCAGATTGTTTCACTATAGAAAGTATGGTGAGTTAAAATGTACACAAGAAATTACATATTTTACAAACACATCCATTGTTGCCACTAAAAAAAATTACACTACCCCAAATGTATTCAAATATCCTACAGTAGGGTATTAAATATTTTTCAAGCGCAAAAACTCCAAATTATCCTGTATTGTTTGTTCAATACAAAAAATAAAATCTTTTTTATGGGATGGACTAAAGTAGCGTATCCTCCCTTGCAACCCCCCCCCCCCCCATCGGCATGCTAACGTAAAAATTGTTAACTTTTGCAAAACTTGTTAAATAGAGAGGCAAAAAAAAAAGACATTCTTTTCATAATCCCGTATATACTATATCCGTCACTAAATCCGTCATATACCATATCCTTTAACTAAAATATAGAATAAACTCTTCCGAATTACCCATGATTAATTTTCAAGAACCCATATCTCATGTATGATAAGTCCTAAGCAACATCGCAGCTCAACAGGAAATTTATAGCAACTGGAATTGTGATTAAATTTCGTAACACGAGATTTGCGACACGCTTTTCGTGATAGCAGGAAAATAAATCCCCTTTCGCAGTCAAGCTGGAATTCCTTAAATTTATTTTATATTAAGTTTATTTCGTTGGTTTAGGATTCTAATGAAGAAAATTGGGTTTCAGGATCACCTGCATCAAAATCGAATGGATAAATATTTAAAACATTTTCCCGATGTAATTTTTTATTGTTCTTGTTTTAATTATACTAAAGGAGGACTTGTATACTTATGTATGAAATTTTATTTGTTAATGAAATGTAAAAAAATATTTATTCCTTTTTCGTTTATCACACGGCAGTGCGCGAATTCATAAGTACATAAATATTTCTCACCTGTAGTCGTCGTTTGGTCTGCATATAACAGCGCGAAAACTACTCAACCGAATGACTTGAAATTATATGATAACTGCAAAATTTCGTAATCAAAAAATCGTCCAAAATGCAACATAACAGTACCACCTGTTGAGATATTTACACCAAAATATAAACAGCATCCATTCATGTTACGGACTAACTGAATCTGAAGTTTTATGGAAATCCTTGCATTAGTTATTGAGATATAGCTGTTGAATAAATCGTAAAAAATGCAGCATAGCAGCGCCACTTGTTGAGCAATTTATACAACATAACGATTTAGACAATATAATCAACAACAATTTATAACAGGGACTACCAGAATATAAATTTATATTAAACTCCGTGCATTAATTATTGAGATAGAGCACCCAGAAAATTTATATCATATACAGACAAGCGGACAGACAGAGTCACAGATTCACAGACAAAAATTTTGTAAAAACATATTTTTTTGAATCTCTGGCTCCTAAAACATATTAAATCCGTCAAAAACCGGAATTCGAAAATTTTCACGAATCCAATATTTTCTTCTTGTAAAGATATAAGAAATAAAGATATAAAAAATAAAACAAAAAAAAGCGAGAAATTTAAAAAAATCGTTCAATCATTTTAGATAGCAAACTCATCCAAGTTTTAATGGAAACCGTCAGTAAAAACACCAAACTTAAAAACATCAATTAAAATTCCTCTCAAAAAAATGCTAATATATTCATGAATATTAATTTTACTAATTACGATAGACATCGCTCTTCTTTAGATTTTTCGCAATTTCATACATGGTAATATTGTTCTCCCATTAAATGATTCCGCATAAAATGTTTAAAATGTTACATGGCAAAAAATGATCAGAGAAAAAGTCAAAGCGTACAGGTTATTGACCAAGTATAAATATAGATTTTTAATCAAAAATCACTAGAGTTTTTTGTGCTTAGATAAAGCTGAAAATTGAATGAATCATTTTCATTGAAATCAGCGAGACCATTAGGAAATAATCTATCATCTGAAGGCTAAAATAAAAAGTTTTAATGTTAACTAGATGTTCTCTCCTTTTTTTCCCAGAGATTCGTATAAAGTTCAATAGAAAATAGTGGAGTGTAACTATACAGTGTGACTTCGGTGTACAATACCAGTGGAATAACCTTTCCCTTGAAAGTTAACTGTATATGTAAACAATTATTTTAAGTAAGAGTAACTTCATGGAATAGTTTCTTACCTTATTGCATGAAAAGTGACGTATTTATTATTTCTTTTTTACGTTTCCTTGTTTAATAACGAAACAAGTAAAACTTTCTATGCTATTCTATTTTAAAAACACAAATTAGTATTCTGTGTCACATTCAAATCTTTCTATCTTTTTATCTCTTATTCTGTCTTGTTCTATCTGTTTGTGATTATTTTTTTACTGAAACTAAAGAATATAACGTAAAAAAATAAAACGAGAAAAAAAAAACAGGTCACATTTAAATTCTAATAAAATTTAAACAAGACCAACAAACTCCAATAAAACATTTAACCCTTTCAAGGGCAGAAGATTTCTGTTCCTAAAATGATGAAATAATTGACTGACACCAGAATAGTAAAACGAATTTCTTAGAAAATATAAATCCGCTAGTTTGTACTTTCATTACAAAAGGAAAATTTTACTAAAATATTCTTGGTGTCAATTGCCACTTTTTTAATTAAAATTAAGTGGCTAGACCCTCTAGCCACCGCCCTTGAAAGGGTTAATCAACAAAAGTAAAAGAGCTAACAAAAGTAAAAAGGCTAACAAAACATCAACTATGAAATTCGAAGAAATCGTTCAAAAGTTGTGTTTGGACATATATAAAAGATAGTTCTTCTCTCTTACTATTTGCATATAAAATGTAGATGTTTGCCCTTTAATGAAGCTATCTCAGTGCAATGTAATTTTGGAATCAAACACACACTCATTGAAAATATGATTCAAATTCTCAAAAAAAAAAAAAATAAAATGCGCGTAAATATATATTTTAGGAATACTCTCAAAGGATTAAGAATTACCGTTCTTAAACAACTTGAAGAAACACCGGGTAAAGATAATACACATACGGATAATCCTATAATTGGATTTATTTACAGACTTTCGCGAAAAGTAAACGGTTCACTCTTAACCCTTTGAGCTCTGGAGGGTAAATTTCTTCAAAATTCCAAATGTCACATTGGCACCGGTATTTTGCAAAGGAAAAAACCGGTCAACGATATACACGAAAAAAAAAAAAATGCATTAAACCTTTTTCAAATAAATTTGGTCAAATTTTCTGGTGCCGTTGTAAGATTTTGAAATTAAAATTATGTGGTAGAAAATTCTACCATCAGAGCTCAAAGGGTTAAACAGTGATTATTTTTCAAAAATTCTAATATATATATTTGTATTGAAAATAAATTTCAAATAACTATTATATTATAAAAGACAAAGTATCTACATTGTTGTACAGATTCCATGCTATCATAAAAAAATATTTATAAAATAAGTGCGTTTTCAGCCAAAAATATCGATGGCAATTACAACTACCTCGATCGTCATTCTGAAAAAGTTGAAAGAAAATTTGGTTTTTGAGCCATTTTTGATAGTGTTTGGGTAGAGTTAAGCTGCTATAAATTTCTTTTTTTTCTTCCAATGTGTTATGTGTTATTTGAAATGTTTAAAAGTTAAATTACTACAAGTCGATTTTTTGACTTTTCTTCACTCTAGATTTGCAAAATCGCTCACTGTGCAGAGGGGGATTTTACTGGCGATCAAGGCGTCTATTGACGCAGAATCTTCGTGTGATTTACGATATTGATTTTCGAAAACATGTCAGTAATTAGCCGAGATATTAACTAAAAACGCATCTAGAAAACAGCTTCACAGACCATAGCGGCGTTGCAACTCTGCAACTTCGATTCGAAGCGCACTTATCACAGTTTAAATTTTTACAAGGTCTTTGTTGTACGATACCCATAATGCCCAAGTAAAATTCAAACTTGACCAATCATTATTATTTTTCTTATCACCATTATTATTATTATTATTATTATTATTATTATTATTATTATTATTATTATTTTCTCTGTGAAATCGCATCATGTAAAATGAACGAGACAAATTACTCAAAATTCTGATCAGTCAAAATATCACGAACTCCTAAATGTATATTACCTTTCTAGTCCTTTACCAAGCAACCTAAAAATCTGTTTTCTCTTTACAGTTTTTTATTTTTTTTTTCTTCTAGGTCGTAGAAAGTAAATGTCGTACATATTTCATTCCAAATTTCGACACATTTTATATTAAATAACAGCGAAAAAATCAATATCATTGTTGCTTTTCATAAATAATATTAAAAACACAATTGCCTTTTGTTTTCTTAATCTTGTTTAAAGAAAAAATAACGAATCAAGTGATTTTAAAAGTGATTTAGCAAAATAATTAAGTCACTGAATCATTCAGTTTTTAATCTACATAAACTTCAGTTTTTAAAGCTTTATTAAAATAGATTTTTTGCATTATTAAATATGGTTATTTATTCAAAATAGAATTAATCATAACAGTCAGTAATATTCTTAAAATGCCACTTTCATTTTCGAAGAACTCTTATCATGTTCTGCCTTCTGACAATAATTTAAAAAGATTGAAAGCCGCGTGCCAAAAATCATTCATCAAAGTCATAGTTTTGCGTTTATAACAAAATTCAACGATGTTATCCACTATTTTTTGCTGTTCGCTGTTTAGAACATTTCACATACATAAAATGATGAATACTGGCAGTTTCTACTGTGAACGTTCGTTTTAGAAGTTCTGCTATTTTCTTATATTCATTCATTGATAAGACAATGTTAACTAAAGTTCTTTGTTTTACTTTTAAGTGTTACATGAAAGAAACCTTATTATACTATTTTGCTCTCTTTCAGATGCTGATGTGCTGGAAAAATGCGTGAACGGTTTACTAATTAATCTAAGTTAACAGAACACGTTCGGAAAATATTTTCAAAAAATCCTGATACATTGATTATATGCTTTGAAATATTTAAATTTCCTTTGAAATATTTAAAGGACATTTTCCGTAAATTCCCTGGAGTAACTGACTGTAAAATACCTTAAATTTACATTTTTTTTTTTTTTTTTTTTTACTATGTATATGGAAGCTAAAAATGTATGCAAGTAATTGCTCCTTTATACCTCATATTTTATGTATAGTTGACTTTAAAAACTGAAGTTCAATCTGATGATTGAGAAAGGAAAATTTGGTAGTTTTTCCCGATTCGTTGCCACATTTGTAAAAGAAATCGAGTTTCAAGTTTATATGTCAATATGCAAACTTTATTGTCTTTTTGAAGTTTATTCGAAATTTGTACAGCGATTTTTAAATTTTACCGAGATTTTCTATTGTAGGTTTTTAGAGATTTTAGAAGTTTCGTGATCAGATTTTCTATCCCGAACAATGCCAGGTGTTCAGCAAGTTCATATATGAGGAGCCCAGAAGCCAAGGGGTAAAAGTGACAAAATTGAAAAAAATGAGTTAAGTGCACAGACTATCTGGAAATATGTCTATTTATATGTAGGTAAGAAGTTACGAGTGATTTTTTAATTATATACTGTGTTTTAGGGGTCAGTTACTTTTCCCAAAACTGTGAAACGCGTGGAGGCCAAAGGGAATAAGTGCAATTGTATCCATTAACGTCTACAGCAGAAGTGCGACCAACGACATACAAGGCCATTTGCCTTTTAATACATTAAATAAATGCATTTTAACTGTTAACATGTAAGAAAATCATGCTTTAAGTGTATATTATGAAACACTTTCCAACACTCTCTGAAATCTTTAAAAATCATTGTTATTTAGGGTAATAGAATGTTACTGGCCATAGCCAAATATGTATTCTAATAATTTTAAACAGCCCTATGTTTTATCTGTCGGTTGATATATACCGCTTAATGGGAAAATTTAGTTTAGCAAGAAAACGCATAACAATTTGAAATTTTTGTTTCAGCAGTTTTTACTAATAGATGGAAACACACTTGTATACTTTTGTTTATCCTGTAGTTTACCTTCAACCTTTATTATATGCCAGTATTTAGCTAAAATTTAGCTCAAACTAAAACACTCTTAAGACTAATGAAATCACATTTCCAGAAATTATCATCCATAGATGATGCATTTGTATAAATTTTCGTGCATGACCCTGTATATCATTTTATTTATATTTTGCAAGCATTTCTTAGTAAACTGAAGGCAGTTCAGCATAAATATATATGAATTATTTAAAAGCAATATTTAAGTAAGTTACGCTCATATTCAGTAACCTTTACGAATCGGAAAAAATATACTGTTTGAAATATTTTTTGCGTCGCTGTAAATACTGAGTACTTCGTATTATGCGCGAAATATCTTATATTAAGAGTCTGCAATGTATATCAATTTTATTATACATGAAAATTGTAATATAATTAAAATATGTGTATATGTAATTAAAAAATTCCCTCTTTATCATTAGGTAATGTAAATCTTTTGTATAGCACTGTAAATAAAAAATATCTATTCTTTTCATCTCATATATTACAGAGCGTTTATTTTAATGCAACTCGTAAATGCATATAAATTTTAATATGTTTGACAGGTTATAACATCTGTAAAATTCATTTGAAATGATTTTTCCCATAACCCGTAATTTAACGGAGAACTTTTGATTGTCCCTGTAAATAAACTAATCGTGTTAGAAACTTCATTTGCAATAGGTTCGGGTTGAGGTAAACGTGAATAATTCAAAAAAATTTCAGGGCAATCCGAATATATTTACGAGAGTTAAGGCACGGACCACGGACAGATAAACTAAAATCATATTCACTTTTCAACTTTGCTGGAAAGTGTTAAAAAATATAAAATTTCGATGTTTCAAAATTTATAATAAAAGTTTAAAACTTATATTAGAACAAAAAAAATTTCTTTCATTCGTTTACACCAACATCGTTCACATTTTTTTTCTTAAATTAATTTTTTATTTCATAATTTTTCCGTTTTTAGAATTTATATTAAAACAAAATTTTGTCCTTTCATTTATGTGTATCAACATTGTTCTTAATTTTTTCATAAATGCAATTTTTTATTTCATAATTTTTCATTTCTTGTGCTCATTCGGCACTTGTACCCTTTAGCTTTCAAGCACTTTTCATTACTGCTTGGAAGCCAAGGGATACAAGTGCCGAATGATGATAAACATTGCTTGGTTATAAATAAAAAGAAAAATTGTATTCCACCTTTTTAAACAGTTTTTGAAATAAGAGTTCAAAGATCATTAAGATAAAAGCAAAAGTTTCATATCTCAATTTATTCAATTACAATTGATGTTTAACTTTCAACTCAATTTTCTCACTGAAATCTAAATTTTGTCACTTCAGAATTTCAGAATTGTCGATTCAGAATTTTAAATTTCGATTAAACAATTTTTTTCGCTTTTAGAAATTTCACATTTTATTTATATTTCCGCTATTTTATTATTATCATCATTATTATTATTATTTAATTTCAGAATTTCAAAAAATTTGAAATTTTCGATTTTATTTAAATAATTTGATTTGGATATTTTTATTGTGATTAAAACAAGTAACTTCCTTTTATAATTATTTTAAAATTAAATTTATTGGTGCTACCATCTACATTGGTGTGCAAAATTTAAGGACGGAGCCCCAAAATGCTGATTTTCAAGGGATTTTCAAGTGATAATTTTCACGCGAATATACAAAAGGAAGTAATATAATTCGAATAATTACTATCCCTGCATAACAGCTAGTCCATACAACATCTCATTCGGGTCACACATGGTTACAAGAATCACAGTCACTACGGCTAAACAAAAAATAGGAAATTCCATACGTCTCTTTTATGAGTCCCAAATGACTACTATATGTGACTCCGCTGAGAGGTCATTGTGACTGCTGCTTTGTGACGAGTCAACAGGTGACTTTACAATGTCATTTCATTGCGACTCTCGTGAGACCTCTCATCTGAAGATTCAATTTCAAAGTCATTGTGAACTTTGCATTATGATAAATTACCAAATAATATCTCATTAAAGTCACATGGTGATGTTTCGCCACTTTTCACAGTGGTTACTTCTCAGTAGGGTCTCTGCCACCATTTGACAAAGTCTTGTGACATAAAGTCAATATGTGACTTTAATGGGGCATTATTTGGTGATTTATCATAATACAACGTTCACAATGACTTTGAAATTGAGTCTCCAGATGAGAGTCTCAATAAAACGACATTGTAAAGTCACCTGGTGACTCGTCACAAAGCATCAGTCACGATAACATGTCAGTAGAGTCACATATAGTAGTGATTTGAGACTCAAAAAAGAGACGTATTCAATTTCCTATTTTTTGATTCGCCGTAGTGACTGTGGCTCTTGTGACCATGTGTGACCTGAATGAGATGTTATATGGACTAGCTGTTATGCAGGGATAGTAAAATTATCCGAATTATATTACTTCCTTTTGTATATTCGCGTGAAAATTATCGCTTGAAAATCCCTTGAAAATTTGCATTTTGAGACTCGTCCTTAAATTTTGCACAGCAATGTACGTAAGAATTTAATAATTATAAAGTAACAATTTGAATTCATTAATTAAAGGATAAGTTGTTTTGAAAGAAATATGAAACAAAACCTTCTGTGCATCTGCGATCACACTTACTTATTTTCTCAAGTCTTATCTTACTTTAAACTTCAAAATTGCTAAATTACCATAAACATTTTAAAATTATAAGCTACCAACGAGACTTCATCCATGTTGTTTTTTCGAGTTTGATTTTTTATGTCTGAACTGGACAATTGTGCCAAACTTAACAAATGGGGGCTGGTAAATACACTCCAACAGGTTTAATGTTTACGGCTACGGTTCAAATCTTCCTGTTCTTATGCTTAACTTCCCGAGAGAGTTTTAAAATTTATATCAAATTTATATCAAATTTATATCAAAATTTATATGAGGTTTTAAAATTTCTATCAAACAATTCAATGAAGATTCGACAAACTTTAACGTGTGGAAAGACTCTCACTATAGCAACAAGTTACATGTACTAAGTGAATTCAAAGGATTTGGATGCCAGGTTTTTTGTAAAGCCATAACTGACCGCGGCGTAACTAGGGTGGGTGTCCAAAACGATTAATATTGTAAGATTTTCTTCTCCTTCATCCATAGCAAAAAATTTTCTGTTTTGTTAAAGCGAACAGAACTTTTAAAAATTACCAGTATTCAGAGCACTTGGGCACCCAACTTGGTTACGCCACTGACTGAACACAGAACTATTTTAGAAAATGGAGCATTTCTTTACAAAAATTCTGGCATTCTATTGCCCTAAAGCGTACGAAACCTCAAGAAACAAGTTTTATATTAAAACAAAGATAGAAAACAACGTATTCATTCAAAATCACAGGCTGACTCAATCTAATCCGAACACGAATTTTCGTTCATAACATTGACAGTGTTAAAAATACATTATCGAAAATTTTAAAACAAATTTCTTGTGCTGCGTGTAAAATGAGACGCCACCGCTTCAAGTGCTTAAAATGACCCCGCCTATGTCTATACAACGTTGAGATTAAGATTCATACTTTGGGGTGTAAGTGACAGCTTATATTGCAGGGCATTTTCAGGGCATTTAAAGCACTACTCGTGATGTCTTTACATTTTACTATAATAGGTGTGTTAAAAATATCGTTATAATTTCTCTCTTACTGTTAAAATTACGAAAGAAAGCTCGTATTTGGCTTAGAATGAGATGCTTTGGAAATTTGTATTCAATAAGCCTATTGGGACTCTGATTTCAAATATAAAAATTGTTTCTTATAGCATGCTGTACCTGCTCTTAAGTTTTTTTCAATATATTTTATAACAATAAATTATGAACAGAAAAAACACAAGTCCTCACGTATCTTGCCTTTTTTTTGGCATATAGCGTTATTTACTACGCAGCTAAATTTCATTAAAATCATTATTAATTTCTTCTACAACATAAACTTTTTTGATTAGCAAGAATATTTTTTTATTTCTTTTAAAAAATTATATAATCAGTGCATAACTTTAATTAAAATTTTTTCCATGATAAGGAATTATTCATATTAATTAAAAATAACAGATTTTTTTTTTATTCGTTAATAATATCAGGGCGTTTTTTTTTACTCATTCTCTCATGACTCCCACAAGCTTTGAGTGTGTTGTCTAAATCTACACAAGAAATTGCTCTACACAAGAAATTACTCACTGGAATATAAATGCTGATCTGCATCATGTTTGTGTATTTTTAACGGGTTTTATGGGGGATGATCATTGTAACATTGTGATAAATCTGATATTTAACACTAGATAAAAACGGAAATTTTATTCAAATTTAAAAAAAAATAATTCACATCATAATTTTGATTTGAAACAGTTTCACTTTTTTATTTGTCGTTTTTCTTTTTTATATCTTTTAAATTTATTTTATATTGAAATTTCTAGTCTGAACCGAAATGTATACATATGGCTCGGCCAAAATGGCCGCTCGCGGCCGTTCTAGTGTTCAGTTATTTTAAAAACGAACGTATATGTTTATAAATTTGGGAATGCTAATTACTTAAACTTGATTGTTAATAAGTCGTAAATTCGGTGAAATGGAAAAAATGATATACCGATTATGATTTTAATATCTAGAGAGGTGTTTTACTTTGGTTAACCTAACCTGAACATTTTCCTTGAAATCTAAACACATATATGTTATGGTTAATTTGATAAATTCGGTAACTATTAATAAAAGCCGGTTATTATTAGTAATTACGCCATCTTTTTGTAAATTTCATAATTATTGTACATTAATCAAATTTACCGGTTATTATTAATAATTACTGATGAAGTTCGGTAAATATGGTTAATTAAGCTTAATAACGAATATATCTTTTACAGAGAATGTACTATCATAACTGTTTTACATTAATAACAAAAATAAATATTAAGATGCAATAATATTCAATCAAAAAAGTGTTCTATTAATAAGACGTAAAAACTAAACAGTTCAAGATAATTATTTTTATAGTTACTGAATTATGTAAAAATTTTAAACAGTTAAATGTTGAAAGAATAAATTATGCAGTTTTGAAATGCATATTAAAATAACACATATGAGATAAAAATATCAAGTTAAACGAGTTTAAATTTATTACATTACTATTATATAATACTAAATATATTTTTAATAATAACCGGTTAGTTTGATAAATTCTCATAAATGAATCATATCATTTGGTTATTATTAATAATAACTGGTTAATCAAATTGGTCTTAACATACATATTTAATTCAGGATTCATATACTTCAAGGACATTCACGACCTTTTCCCAGAAATTTTCTAAAGTAATATTTGCATTAAAAAAATGATCAGATATAGCGACCCAGGGCTTTATAAAATTTCATGAAGAATGATAAAAATGAAATCCCATTTTTTTATTTCTTATGCTGCTTTTATTGTGCACAGTAAAAACATACTTCTTCAACTTAGATTTTATGATTTTTTCTCCTTAACTACATTTTTGAGAAATAATTCAGTCTTTGTCATTACTAGTTTTATAGGAACTTTTACGCGCAAACTTTTGCTCATTTTTATTGCTCTAATTTTCTTCAAAAATTTTGTTGGTGTTATTTGGTTTTTCGGTTGCAAATAACTATCATTTCATCGCACATTACGGTGGACAAGTTTTTCCAAAAAAATTGAAACACACTGTCATTTTTTTACCTGTTGAAGATAATAAGGCAATGTAGCATAAAAAGTGTTCAAGATAAAGCAGGAAATAAAATTGTGTTAATGAAATAGCTCTCCCATTTAGTTTTTAAAGAGTAACATTAAAAAAATGTATGTGGTCCCCATAAACAATATTGGTCAGATTTGTTTAACAAGATCATTACAAACAAGTTGGAAATTGCACAACTATCGTACCAAATGAGGTCGTACTATAAGGAAATTTAAAAAACATTCAGATCTTGATATATTAGTATACAGTATTTCGGGTACTTTATAGTAGCCAAAATCATTTGTGTGTCCCTGTAAATACCTATTTGCTTTCTGATATACAAAAAGTAACTTGTAGTAAACCTCAGAAACGTATATCAATTTCATAAAAATTGAAATTGATTAATATAATTAAAAGGCTCCACAGACAATGTAATTCTCTATACAATTATGAATTGGAATACTTTTGAGTGGCCCTGTAAATTAATAACAAATATTCTTTGCACCACAAATTGTAGAAAATATATATTTTAGTATATATTTCACGGATGCATACATTATTTTCAAAGGAGTGTAACATAATTAAAACTTGAAACTATTTTCCCATTGACCGTAATGTAACGGAATACTTTTGATTGTCTCTGTAATTAAACCGATTGTATATCCGACTATCGTAAAATTTGAATTAAAAAACCAAATTATGTAATAATTATTTATTTTAAATTTCAAAAGGTTCAGTTGGGTAGTTTTTGCGCTATTATATGCGGGCAGACAGACGGACGTACTGAAGGACGATTATAGGTACTACATATTTACGTTCACTGTAAAAAAACGGACGATTTTACGGAAGTATTATTGGTAATCTGGAAGTCAGTACAATCTACTTTTTTTAACGGAAATAACTCCATAAATTTCAGGAAAAAATCGAAAAAACGGAACATTTTTTGTAATTTACAGACATTTTTCCGTTAAAAAACAGTAAATTGTACTGGCGTCCAGATTACCAGTAATATTTCAGTAAAATCGTCCGTTTTTTTACAGTGTTATTACGAACACACCTAAAAACTGCACAGCTGTATTTTTTTATAATCCAGTGATTTATGCTTCATTAAAAAGCAAACATTCAGATTGGAACTATATTTCAAATTAGAACTCAATATTTACAAAATATTAAAAAAGTGGAAGCAGGAATGGTAATCCATGAGCAGACAAAAGATAAATAATCAATGCTTGCAACATAGCAGTGGCAACAAACTATAAAAACAAAATTACAGAAACACTATGAGAAGAGTTCAGTTACGTGTTCAAGTTGAAAGAAAACATTTTGAAATCAGTTTGTAACTTTTTTATTATATTTCTAGGATTTAAAACTAAATTTATCTCTATACGTTATCTCTGCTTCTATAATGTTTTATTTCGATGCATTTCTGATGACATGTCTTTCCAATTATCAACATATATTTTTAAAAAGCCTTCATCGGTTTTTATATCATCATTATTTTTGCAGATGAAATCGTATTGTAAAGAGTACAAAACATAGTTTAAGTCGTCTTTTTTCTTTCGTTATAATTAAGTTAATTTTGAAGACATGATTATGTGGAAGCAGGACGTTTCGGTCCCACGATTTCGGTCCTGCCATTTCGGGCCTGCCGTTTCGGTACCGAGCCCTTACGGTCCCGCGACACTTCGGTCTCAAGACATTTCGGTCCCTAGCCATTTCGGTCTCAAGACATTTCGGGCCCTTCTCCTGCAAACTAAAACTTTGTGAAATATGACATAATTTTATAGGGAACATTGCAGAGTTTTTAAACTGAAGACCATAAAATTTTAGTATTATGCGATTATAAGTGCCCGAAAACCGCACACACATATAACTCTTATCCAAAATGTTATAATTCACACAAATTTTGTATGGTAATCCTAATCATAATTGGTAATCCTAATGATAATTGATAATCCTAGTGATAATTGGCAATCCTAATTCTCAAAACAGTTAGTAATTTAAATATAAATATCAAATTAATATTTTATTTAATATATTTATTAATTAATAACATTATTTATTTACATAATGACTTTTACTTTAAAATAAACTCGATGCATATCCATTTTATATTAAATACATCATTATATTTCCTAGTAGTTCTAAACTTAAATTTATCTTTTACTTGTTTTTTTATTGTATATTTAAAATTACAGAAATTTAAAACAATTAGTATGGTTAAAAATAAAACTAAAATAATAATTGTTATTATTTTTTCTGGGGAATTAGGAGCGAAAAGGTTATACAATAATAAAAAAAAAAATAAATAAAAACATAGTTTTGTCACTTAAAAATTGAAAAAAATATATTTAAAATATTACTATATTATTATATTACATTTTAATATATTTTATCAAATTATATATTATATTTTATAAATAATATTTATATTATTATATTAATTTTATGTAAAAAAAATAAAAAATAATCATCTCATTATAGTGAAATAGGTCCTGTTTCAATAAAATTAACTCACAAAAATTGTCTTCATGGCGTGAGAAGACTGTTAAAAAATGCAATCAATAAATACTGTTATATAATAATAGTATTGTATTTTAAAAAAAGTGGCGGAGGCAAATTTCTAAATACGAATTTTTTTCACAGCATGCCCAGTTACGAAATCATTATTGTTTTCACAATGTTAATAATGGAAAGTAACTTATGAAAACAAATTTATAAGATGCAACTTTGTATTATAAAAATAATAAGAAAAATAATAAAAATAATTCTTTAATAAATATATCTCATTTCAGAATTATGAAAGGAGAGGGTGTGGATGGGTGATTTGAGGAAATATGTATATATTATAACTTATAATTGTCTAATTGAATTATTAAAGACATTTATTATTAAACTAATTCGAAGAAAAAAAACAAGCACAATTTTTTTTATTATTATTTAATTAATGCTAATTTAAAGGTTCTAAACAAATATACGCAAACAGCCAAAAAATATTTATGGCAGTTTATATAAAATTCTTTTTAGTTTATAGTAGTTTATCGAAGTTTATATAAAATACTGATACTAATAATTAATAATAAAATTTTAAATATTTATTCTGATTAATAATAATACTAATAAAAGTAAAAGACAATATCCTCTAAACTTATACCACATTGTTTAATCAAACAAAATTTTCAACTCGCATTCAGCTTCATTATCACGAGTTATAAAAGTTTAAATTTAACGGACTCTTATATTTTATTTTGTATAAAACTTGGGGGGAGGGAGCTGGAGAATTAAACAAATTTAAAAAAGGCCCGAATAATGTTGAACTTATACCATTTAGCAGGTCCACCACAATTAGAATCCGACTTATAAGGTAGCGATCAAAGAAATAAAATGGGACCGAAATGACAAGGGACCAAAGTTGCTGGTTACCGAAATGGCCATGGACCGAATTGTCTCGGAACTGAAATGTCTCGGGAACGAAATGACCAGGGACCGAAATGTCTCGGGACTGAAATGTCTCGGGACCGAAACGGCGAGACCGAAATGGCGGGACCGAAATGGCGTGTACCTTGATTATGTAGTCTTTTGTAAAGATCTTGTTGTAGCAAATAAAGAAATGTTAACAAATTAAGTTAAAACAAATTTGGGAGGAGATCGTATAATTTTTTTTGTAACTCTTTGAAAAATAATGAGATGACAATTTTATTGATATAAGTCAAATTCCTACCTTATTTGAAATTATTTTGCAGTTAACTTTGCCTGCCTGTTTCTTGATCTAAAAAGATATAGCCGCTAAATAAAATATACAATAACATCTTCCGAATTAACCATGATTCCAAATAGGGTTCTTTATCTTTAAATTCACAAAAATATACACAATATACTTTCGAGATTAAACGAAGCATTTATGAAAACAAAGATCTTTCCTTTGCTACCAATAAATTTTCGGAAACCTTCCCGAGTAACTTTTACAGTATATTGAGCAGTTTTCTCAATTCGAAGTATAAGTTTCTCGCATGCTATTAATTCTCTAGTAAACATTTTCATGTTCAACAAAAATGTTTTTCAAAGAAAAATGATAAATAACAGCATTAACATTAGAATTAAAATTCATAGTATTTTGATACTTTTAATGAGCAATTTAAATTATGCAATGGAAAATGTTTAGTCGAAAATTTATAGTATTCGAAAAGCCAATATTATTTTTTGTGAAAGCTAATTACTACAATATGCAAACTACTCTATGTTTCCGAAAATCAAAAGCAGCAAAACAAGCTTTTTTAAAATTTCTTTTAGAATTCGGAAAATATACGAGTATTAATTTATCAAGACTGTTTTTTTTTTCGGAATCATAAGTGATTCGGAAGCAATTATTGTATATTTTCCTGCTTGGTTATATTATATTTTCGAAAATTAAGAAGTACTTGCACTTTTTTTTACAGCATGTGTATGGGTTGTGCATGGTACCGTAATTTCCGGCGTACAATCCGTGGATCAAACAATTCTGTATTGATCCAGAAATTTTATTTAGTTATTGAAGCAAAATGTTTATTGCGATTTTAAAAGTTACATTTTCCATTAAAAAATTCTGGGTCGAGAAAAGATTGTTTGATCCACGGATTATACGCCAGAAATTGCGGTATATACAGTCACAGCAAAAAAAAATCTTGACATTTGCGATTTCAGACGTTTTGTTAAATATTTAGAAATATACATAAGAAATGACTCTGAAACGCCAGATGTATAAACAAAATAGTACAGGTCATTTATTTTTTAAAAGATTTTTTTCCAAAATCTAATAGGGGACCGTCAACAAATTGAAAAAGAACGAATATCTTTTGAATAACCCTGTCAAAACTAATGTAGCAAAAACGTTCAAATTGCAGATTATGATTCAGTGGCTTATGGTAATAAACTGTGTTCATTTTTATGCGGATGGCATGTATACTCGTAGAGAAATTAAGGTATTTATAAAAATGGTACCAAATTTTGCCAAGTTTTTAACTTATAATTTGCAGAGTTGTTAATAAAAAACAATGTTCTTTTCAGAAAATATGAGAAACAACATTGTTCATAATACCCTGTAATCAAAATTTAAAATTATTAATAATTGTATGAAAAATTAGCAGGTTTACTGAATAAATTTTCACTGCGCATGCGACAACTCTATAAAAAATTCATTTGCATTTTGTGTTAGTTAAATGTATAGAGCAACCTTTGTTAAAGTTTCAAAATCATAGCTTGAAAATACTGAAAATTATCGTCGAAAGAACAAGATCCGATATTCCCAAAATGAAACAAAATAACGAGGAGCTGTATCCATATTTCATTGATTAGTGTCTACACAATACTGCACGTACTACTATATTTGGATACAGTTCCTCATCTTTTTGCTTCATTTTGGGAATAACGGATTTTGATCTTATTCTATCGAGGATAATTTTCAGCATTTTCAAGGTATTATTTTGAAACTTTAACAAAAGTTGCTCTATACATTTACCTAACACAATATGCAAATGAAATTTTTATAGAGTTGACGCATGCGCAGTGAAAATTTATTTAGTAAACCTGCTCATTTTTGATACAATTAATAATATTTTTTAATTTTGATTACAGAATATCATGTACAATGTCGTTTCTCACATTTTCTGAAAAGAAAAGTGTTTCTTATTAAGAACACTGCAAATTATAACCAAAAAACTTGGCAACATTTGGGACCGTTTTTATAAAAACCTTAATTTCTCTATGAGTATACATGCTATCCGCATAAAGATGAACACAGTTTATTGCCATAAGCCACTTAATCATAATCTGCAGTATGAACGCTTTTTCTATATTAGTTTTGACAGGGTTATTAAAAAGATATTCGTTCTTTTTTAATTTGTTGACGGTCCTCTATTAGATTTTGGAAAAAATCTTTTTAAAAATATATCACCTATACTATTTTGTTTATACATTTGTAGATTCAGAGTATATCTCTTTGTATATTTCTTGATATTTGACAAAACGTCTGAAATCACAAATGTGGAAATTATTTTTGCTGTGACTGTATGATGTAAGTCTTAATTTTGGTGCAAAGGTATATGGTACAAATGATAATATGAACATTTCAGAAGTTTTCACTAACTCTGTTTAGGACTGAAAAGGTATAAAAAACATATTTCCATTTAACGAAATATTACACTTTGACAAAATTTCACAAAATCAGATAACTCTATTTTTAGTTTGGATTGCAAGTATGTTTGCTCTGTAGTTATAAATATTTACATAGTATTTCGTGATAGCTACAGTGTTAAAAAACGAAATAAGTCATGATAATGACATGTAAAAAAATTACCATCGATGAAATGTAAGCGTATATTACTTTATTATTTTTTCATCTTTAATGGGTTGCATTTTGAAAGGTCAGCCTATCTCTCTTCATTATGACTTTTTTACTTATTGATTTCGGAAGACAGAAGCTACTTTATATTAGTTCAATGGACTACTTCGTGAAATAGATAACAAAACTTGGATGAGTCTGTCGAAAGATATTAGAAAAAAAATGTTAAAGATAAGCAACGGAAAGAAATAATTTTAATTCATTTTGATCAAATATTGCATAATTCAGATTACGTATTTTAGGAAAAATACGAGAGACTTTCATGACACGTTTTAGAAAAAAAAAATGATAATTTTATTGAACGTTGATATAAGTAACATAAGTAGATAGAAAAAAATATAAAAAATGCTTAATATTTTGTAATAGTGTTGTGAACCTTCACTCTCAAAAAAACTTCCGTCTTTTCACAGAAAATGCACTGGCAGCACTGCTGCCAGAAATTGTCTGTATATTGACGATTTTCTGTTTATTTTTTTCTCTGTCAAAAGAGGAAAAATAACCGTCACTTGAAAAAAGTTTGGAAAAAATCAATGCGGAAGAGGCGGGGATCGAACCAAGGACCCCAGGATTACCAGACCAACGCTAATCCACGGCGCTACGGCTGCTCATGATGATTGTGCGTTAAAATAGAACTCTTCATTTCATATGGTGTGGGTTGGTGTATTTCGTTAAAAAGCTTTTAATTATGCAGTTAATCTCGGAAAGATTTCATCTTTAATGAAACTGTGGCTAGGTTTTTTTTACGTTTAGTATTAATATAGTATAAAAATGTGAATTTTAAATATATTACGTAGAATGTTAGAGAAAAAACATGGATGTTCTATTTGTGAGAATTTTTGAACGAATAAAGAAAGTAATTGTTATTTATTTTTAAATTCGAAAACATTTTTGTCTTTTAAAACTAAATTAGACATTTTAATCAATAGAATATTTTTGTTTTTCATTTTAAAAATAAATTCGAACTTATTACTAACAGACCCAATGCGCATGCGTGCTGGATAGAAACGGAAACTTTTCCTCATTTTTCGACGCTCGGAATGAACTCACAGAACAAATACGTTTTCTGGGAGAACAGAAATTATTTGTGAAAAAATAACGATAACTTAGTGTATATTGACGAATTTTTCTGACAGTGTTATTTCTGATGTATTATTGAGAAAATACTCTATGTATAGACCACAGATTTAAGTGAAGATACGACAGACTTTCAAGATACTTTTTGGAGAAAAAAAAAAGTTTCATTAAGCGCTAATATAAGTAGCATAAGTTGTTAGAAAATATATAAAAACTGCTTAATATTTTTAATAGTGATGTGAACCTTATTTCTGATGCATCATGGTGAAATGCGCTATCTATCGACCACAGATTATACATTTAAGTGAAGATAACGAGGGACATTGAAGACACATTTTATATTAAAAAATGATAGTTTCATTAAGCGTTAAAATAAGTAGCATAAGTAGTTAGAAAAGATATAAAAACTACTCAATATTTTATAATAGTGATGTAAATTTTATTTCTGATGTATCATTAGGAAAATACTCTATTTTTATATCAACTAAACTATTAATGATAAGTTCTTTCCAATAGTAATAAAAGCTTTCCCTCTGACTTGTGAAAAGTTTTGCGTGTAAAAAATATATTTGATTGAAAATTAGACAGATATCAATAAAAATAACTAAGTTTCTTTTAAACTATCTCTTCAAGTTTTTGCCATATTTGACAGCTACCAAAATCATCTTCAAAGTAAAAAAAAAATCGATGCCCATTTATCATGTTTACACAACTGTGTGTGGGGAAACATAATAAACTAAAATATAAGGTGTCCGTAATTAAACTGACAGTCTCTAAGTGTTCTGTAATTAGATGTAATTGAGAGAATAACGCCAAATTTTATGAGAAGATTAAACAAAACGGGGGACAAATGAATCAGCGAAATAAAAAAAATAGTTCCAAAAGTCACTGCTAATGAAATATGTGACGCTGTGTGACAAAAAATAAAAAAATTAAAAATTACAATCAATGTACAAACGATAGTTAAATGTGCTAAATAAAAGGTAATTTTACTTCAGTATTGCTTTTTAATTTTTTAAAACTTTCATTTCTGTTACACAGTGCCACATATTAACCTAGCGGTGACTTCTGGAATGATTTTTTTTTCCGTGGAATCCATCGTCCCCCCTTTTTTTAATCTCTTTACATAATTTGACATCAATCTCTAAATTAGATCGCGCTACAGAACACTTTGAGTACTGTCAGTTTTATTATGGCGACTTTGTATAAATATTCTCTAAATACCCAGGCAAGATCATTCTTAGAAATGCAATTTCATTATATTTTTGTCTTTATCTTTACTCAGTGTGAGATGTAGTTGTGAGAATTATGTCAAATTTTATAAGAAAATTAAACAAAATGGGGAACAAAGGATTCCGTGAAAAAAAAAATAGCTACAAATGTCACTGCTAGTGCGCTGAGTAACAGAAAAGAAATCTTTAAAACATGCAGAATCAATTCACAATCAATCGTTAAATGTGCAAAATAAAAGGTAGTTTTATTTCAGTATTACTTCTCCATTTTTTAAATATTTCTTTTATGTTACACAGCGCCACATATTATCCTAGTAGAGACTTCTAGAACGAATTTTTTTTCGCGGAATCTTCCGTCCCCCGTTTCTTATTTTATTTTATTTTATTTTATTTTATTTTAATCTCCTTACACAATTTGATATTCTTTTTTAAATTAGATCGCGCTACAGAACACTTTGAGTACTGTTAGTTTAATTATGATGAGTTTGTATAAATAGTCTCTAAATACCCAGACAATATCATTCTTAGAAATACAATTTTATTAATTTTTTGTATTTAACCTTTTTATATTGTACAATATATGATATTACAATTTTTGAAAAATTACTCAAAATCCTTCTTCATCAAATTTATAGTTATAAATTTTTTTGTGGGAATTTTAAGACTACTATATCAGAAATTTAATTTTATCAATATCGTTTTACTTATTGCTTACTTATTGCTTAATGTAATCATATCTAACCTTTTTATACTGTGCAATACACAATATTACAATTTTTTAAAATTAACTCAAAATCCTTCTTCACCAAATTTATAATTTTATGTATGAGTATAAATTATTTGTGAGAAGTTTAATACTGCTGTATCAGAAATTTAATTTTAACACTATCATTTTTCTCAAGTAATAAATTACTAAAGCACTTCAAAGATCCTATTTCAGGATTTTATTAGTTACAGCTTGGAAGCAAAATATATTCAAGTCGCTAAAAATTCGCCAGCTTTTATTAGCCATTGTCTTTCATTTCAATACAAAACTTTGTTCTTTCATGAAGCACTTTAAATTCAGAGTTCCGAGTAGTTAAACGGAAACTTCCGGTTTGTCAGATAAAACAAAGTAATAACTTCTGATTTTATGATCAAAGGAACAAACGAAAAACTGTTTTTTGTAGTTAATCGTATTATGGCATTTTGAATGAAACAATAAAACAAAATATCGACTCGTAATTGGTCGGATAGCAAAGTAATTTTATAGAAGGATTCTAATGATACAGTTTGATTTTTAAGACTTACTTGGGATTTTTTAAAAATAATCTCCATAGAAAAAAATATGGTTTTTCTCATCGAATTTAATGTACTTTCGTCTAACGGTGGGAGAATGAATATCACAAAGCGATAAATTTTGATCATCTCAGATACTGAAAGTACCTATTGAAAACAAATTTAAAATTTCGAGAGATAAATTTATTTTCTATTAGAAAATAAATTATATTCCATATAAAATTGCTAAATTTTGAAGAACTTAATACGTTAATTTCTATGTAATTATATGTCATTTCTTGGTACATGTATGCCATAATAATGACAATTTTATTCTAAATATTTTTTACATTCTTGGTTTTTTTAGCTCACAGGCTATCATAGCCTGAGAGCTTATGTGCCCGCCCGTTCTGTATGTATGTTCGTTCGTGCGTAACGCGATAACTCATGATAAAAATATCCGATCCACTTGAAATTTTGTATATAGGTATATCCTGACAAGGCGCTTCCCTGATTAGTTTTTGTACTTCATTCGATATGTATAAGAGGGGGAACGGGGGGCTCATGCCCCTCCCCTTAATAGAAAAAAGTGGGTTTTTCATGCAGAATCAAGTTTTCGTTCAAAATTTACATATAGGATCATTCTGATGAGGCGATTCAGTGACTGTTATTAGGTGTTCATTGAATAAGTATAAACAGGGGTAACGGGGGTTCTAATGCCCCTCCCCTTAATTTATATAAATGGATTTTTCAAGCAGAATTGTCAGATTTCGTTCAAATCTCTGAATAGTTTTGGAAGTTTTATGGCTGAGTATAAAAGAGGGGGATAACTCCTCTTAAATTATACTAATGCTAAATGGGTTTTTATTAAGAATTATCCGATTTGCTTTGAATTTTGGATATAGATTTCTATATGATAAAGCCTGTCCTTGATAGTTTAGGAGGTTCAATGATTAAGAATAAAAAAGGTGAAACGGGAGAGCTGTTTCCCCTTCTTAATTTCTTTTTCGAATGGAATTAACCCTTGAAAATATGAGGCTGTAATGTACAATTAGTATGCGTAGCCTGTGAGCTCAATGCCATCAGTTTAACTGGGCAGTATTCTTTTTATTTTAAGTCAAACACTTTAATTTTGTTCAAAAGAACATGGTTTTAATGTATTAACTCAAATTCTATGTAATGTTCAGTTTTACTAGTTAATTTATTGAAGCCAGGAAAATGACATAATAAAAGTCTACTCAATTTTTACAAAGACTTTAATCACATTATTCTCAAAAACATATTTAAAAGATATTGCTGATAGCTGTGATTTTACTACTTATTACTTGAGCTATGTCAAAAATAAGAATTATTCTGCAGCGCGAAATTTATACATGATAAAGAACTAAAATGCAGGCCAGTAAAATGACATTAAGTTTCGGTGACAACCGTATTTTAAATACGAAAAATTATTTGTAAAATGCAGAACTTGTTTCATTCCTCATATATGTGCTTTATAAACCATGAATATTAATTAGAAATGAAAAAAAACTCGAAAAAGATATTTATGCAGTATAGCAAAAGGGCCTGTACTTTGCACTTATCACAGTGTGGCATGCCATGAAAATGGCAATCTGAAATAATAAGTCTTTTAATTACTTTATGTTTTTAAAAATGTAATGTCTCTTGAAAATATTTCTAAGGATTTATTTATTAACATGCATCTAATCAAATTATTTATTATCATGCATCATTCTGTTGACTACAATTTCCATATTTTTTAATACTCATCCGTGAGTATTTACATATAAAAATTGTGATATTTTAATCGATAGTTCCTTCAAAATTCAATATGAAAAGCGTAAACGGTAAACCGATGTAGTTAAATGCATTTTAGTAATCACTTGAAAAAAATGAACCTTTATTACGAAACTATATTGAAATCGGTTGGACAACAAACCTATAATTGGTAAGGTAAATCTTTAAAGCGACTGTTTGATGTAAGAGATGAATTTTTTCGACTGCTATTGCATGTTTAAATCTCTTTTAAAATCCAAATTATTGAATCTCATTTTAAACGTTTGTCCTCCCATTAAAAAACATTTAGTTCAATTTGCAAAAAAAAAAAAAAAAAAAAAAAAAAAGTTTAAATGGTGGACATTTGATGTATTTGTATATTTAAAATATTTCATTGGGAAATTAATATTTTTAAATCCTTTTTTCTGTGCACTCATTTTAACCTCTTCAAGCGCTTGGCCACATGTGAACGCATACTTTTTTATATAAATATATATATATATATATTGCTTCTCTTTATGGGAGATTCTGTAGCGAATAAATTATTATCAAATTTTTATTATTTAAATTCTTAAAAGTAATTATAATTATAAAAGAATAAACCCCCACACAGGCGGCCAAATGCGTGAAGAGTTAAATGTCTAAATTTTATATTTAATTTTATATGAAATGTTAAAATCTTATCACAGAACCTCAGATTTTATCGCATAAAATATTAAATTAAGCATAGACTTTAGAAATATTTTTATAATTATAAAAGATGCATCCTTTAAGAAGAGTACACAGAAAAAAATAGTTAAAAGTATTAATTTCTTAAGGAGATATTTTTTACGAATATAATATGCGAATGCATTCTACGTTCATAAACTTAGCACTAGCGAGGGAATTCGTAAGGACAGTGACTAACAGCTTTAGGCATGCCTACACAGATTTTTTAAAAACTATTTTTTAAACGTTTTTTTTTTTTTTTTATCTGGAAAGTTCTAATTATACATCTAAGTTAACTTGTTGTAACGAGTTAAAAAGCGGACGAACAAAACACAGTTTTGAGGCCGTTGAAAAGACACGAAACATTAAGGGTTAAAACAATACAAAAAAGGAAAACATTACTTTTTAAAACTTGATCGGAAGAAGTTTCCTTAAGATACGTATATGTATGATTTCGCAGAATTTCTTTTTTCATAAATACAGTGCAGATGTATACAGGCCCTAATTACAGAATAGGCACTAGAAGCACGTGCTTCCCTTAGAAAATTCTGAAGGGGCCCGAAATTGAGGAAAAGGGGGGGGGGCTCAAAATTTTTATTGGATTAATTGTAATGTTAGATTATTAGATTATGTTTATTTTACATATTTGAATGTATATATTTTTTAATTTGGTTTGTACTCACAATGAAAAATATTAATAATTTAAACTATTGCCAAAATTGAAAGAATTGTTTCAAAATATTAATATTTTATACATGCTAAATTCAAACTTTTTAACCAACTTAAATTTTTATGCTAATAATACTCTGCAAAATTATTTTTCCATATTTTTCTTGATTGTATCCAATTATTGCGCATATATATCTAGGGGAACATAAAAAAAGTTCTTTAACGAAATACATGTGAACAGAACTGAGGTACACTATGTACCACGGTGAGTTTCCAGATATGACGAACTTAAATATTTCTAGAATGAAAGGGGACCCCGAAATGACACTGTGCTTCTTATATTTTCAGAAGTTAATCGAGTGCTGGATGCATATTGAAACAGAAAACGGATAATACGCGATCAAGTAAATCGAACTTTTCAAACTTTTCGGAGAATTTCAATATTATCCTGTCCATTGTTTTAGTCCACTTATAAGAAATGCAGTAAAATCTAAATATCGTGTGTGACAACGTTATCACTGAAAATATAACACAAACAGAAATATCTTTGAAAATCTATTTGCTGATAGATTAACAACTCTTAACCGAAGACATATTCAGGATGTATTGTAGAAAAAAAACTTTCGCATGATATCAACGAATGAATTTTTAAACAATCTTAACATTTATCTTTTATCAAGAAATCTTTCACCAACAGCTTTAACTGACGCTTAAAAACTCTTTAAAATTAGAATATAGTAAATTTAACAGGATGATTTCTTTAATACTAAGAGTGACTGCACTATTCTTTATCATTTCTCAATAATTGGTCAGTTAAGCCCCCTGTCCCTGCCATCGAAGACACTCGCTAGCTAATGCTATTCCTATGGGGAGACATTTTTCTAATAACTCTTTCGCATCTTGACATTTTTAATTTTTTTTTTTTTTTTTTTTTTTTTTTTTTTTTGTATTGGATAGCTGAGGTCCCTCTCAAGATCTGTCCTTGATTACTTTTTCGATTTTGATCGCAAATATTTTCTATAAAATCAAAAACGTAATCAATGAGCGATCTTGAGAGGGACCTCAGCTATCCAATGCAAAAAAAAATTATTTAAAAATGTCCTTCATCTTCATTACAAGTTGTGATTGCCTCTGGTTATAATCATTTTTAAATACCAATTTCCAAGCACTGTCAGTCTATACCAAAAAACGCGACTGCACCATTAGTTGATGAATTCACCTCTTATGGTTTTATATAATTGGAATAGTTCCGTAATTAGAATGATTATTTAACCCCATTCCTTGTGAATTTAATCATGATACACGCTCATGGTTGATTCACGAGAATATTTAACTTACCACGAGTCACACTCGTGATTGATCCACAAACCAAAGTTTAATCAGTGACCGAAGCATTCCAGTTTTTTTCTACATTTCTTAAATCTATTTCAAATAAAAACTCTTTGCGCTATGTTCTTTTAACATCTTCAATAGAAATCTACATTAAAAAATATAATTTAAAGTAGTGGTAGCAAAGTGAAGAAATTTTAGGAACGCTGCAAGCCCTGCAAGCGTATATTACACCACTCACATCGCTGCCATCGAAATACCCAAGATCAGAGGACACGAGATGTGACTTCATCACTAATTGACCGATTTCTCATTAGTTTTAGAATTCGCACTGGAAAATTTTGAATAGCAATTTTCTTTTATTTAATTTCCGAAATATCTATCATCTTAAAAAAAAAAAACAATAACAAGTTGAATGTAGAGTCTGCCATTGCAAAATTCAATTTCGCCTCCGATTTAAAAAAAAAAAATCGATAGAGGTCTTTTAGAAAGGCGATCCCGTTTAGAATGCAATGAACAGATTCATGCCACTTTCGCCGAATTCTCCTTCCTCTCTGAACCCTCTTACTACTTGCTGTTTCTTGATGGTTCCTACTAATGAATGGCACGTGACTTCCTTTAAAGGACGGAAAGTTTTAAGCCGAAAAAAAGGGGGCTGATAAAAATTAAATGCATTTACGATCGTCGTTATTTTTCAATGGCTATTTTATTTATTGCACACATCTATTATTTGCTTCCTGAGATTTAGATAATTTGAAAACATTAATACTTATTTTGGATTTGATTTATAAAAGATGATTATATAATAATTTATTAATTCAAAAAAACCAGAGAATATATATAATTAGCTAGGATAATTGCTGTGTTGCACATCTCCTTGTGTATTATCATTGAGATTTATACTATGTGGTTTCTGATACCTCTTTATAGGAAATTCCATTATAAGTTTGCACTATTATTATCTAATAATTTCATATAATTATACAATGTCATAAAATATAAAGATGTAATATAATGATTTATGACTAACATTAAATGTATATTGGTTTTGATTATATTCTTTTTAATTCATTTTTTCATGCGTTTAAATGATGCATATTGTATTATATACATATATATATATTTGTGTATGTGTGTCGGGGGGGGGGGCAATCTCGAAAATACTCTTTCGCTGAACATCTATTTTAGCCTAGTTTAAAAAACAATTTCGATTAACACTTTTTAAATAAAGATTTTCTTTCAACGAAATTAATATAAAAAAGTAATTCTGCATAAAAACCCATTCATCTAATTGAGGAAGGATGGGAGGGGGGGGGGTAATCGTCCCTTCCTAAAACTAATCAAGTCCGGCAAACGTCTTTTCAGTATGAACGTATATCCAAAAATTGAACCAAAACAGTTAATTCAGCATAAAAAACTCATTTACCTAAATTATGAACCCCCCCCCGATCCCCCTCTGATACTTAACCAATGAATCCCCAAAATCAACAATAAATCCCCAAAATCAACACTAAATCCCCAAAGTCAACAATAAATCCCCAAAATCAATTCCTTGTCACTTTTTTTCCGGTAACTTTTTCCTTGTCACTTTTTTTCCTTGTCACTTTTTTTCCGTGTCACTTTTTTCCGCTTTTGTAGTTTATGTCACTTTTTTCCGATAACTTTTTTCCGGTCACTTTTTTTCCTAGATTCACAATATTTTACACCATTCCCCATCCTTCGCACCCCCCCCCTTTTTATTTATTTTTTTTTCGGGTATTGCACACAGTTTTTTAAAGTTGATATTTCAGAATTATCGATCGACTTCAAATCACTCGAGTGTAAATTTCTTATTTTGAGTTAAAAATGAATTTTTGATCATAAAAACCAGTGGATAAGTGCGATCGCAGACTGCACAGAGAGTTTCGTTTAATATCTCCTTCAAAACAATTTATCATTAAATTAACAAACAAAAAACAGTTTTTCGGCGCTAGTTTGGAATTTCTTGTTAATCGCGCCAACCGGAACAGAATATTGAATTTTCCTTCTAAATGCTGCCTTGATCGCATAATTTCTTGATTTCTCTATCAAAATCTGCAGACTCGCTACGCAAGTAAATAAAATTATGAATAAAAGTAAAATATTGCAAAACTTAGCATAAATTTAAGGGAGACAAAACAGGTCACCAGAGGCGGCTAATAATTTAAACGAATAAGGATTTATTAAATAAATAAAATATTTCACTTCGCGTGTCAAAATAGATGATAAATAGGGTGTAATAGGATGAAATAAAAACAAATAAGCACGTTTTTCACTTGATTTATTTAATCCATTAATTTATGTTGCATGCATAATAATTTTATTTAAACTTGCTTACAATTATTAGAAGAAATGAAATTTCAATTTTGAAATTTACGCTACTGAAAATTTTTAAGTTTCTAAATATTGCACATATTCAATATTTACAACATCGTATAGGGAAAAAATGTACTTTTGAATGCAGTTTGTTTAAAAAAAATTATCTCAATTTTTTTGAGATATTAATTATTTCGTAATTTTTTATTTCAATTTTGGAATTGTGGTAACAGAAGTATTTCATTTCTTTTAAAAGTAAAAGAAATAGAGTAATTGGAAGAAGAAAAACAACAAAAATAAACTGATGATATTAAAATAAGTATTTTAATTAAAATAATACTCTTTTTCAGAATTTTATGATTTGTTGCGTGACAAGAGTTATTCAGCCATAAGTATACAAAATTTGAACTCTCTGACTTATATAATGTTTGTGTACGGACTATGTGATAGACAGACAGAAAACAAAGACGAATAGGGATTTGTGAGATGGACGAAACCCTAAAAAGTAGTAAAATTGGCCACATGACGAAAAGAATTTAAAAATGGAATGGAATATTTCATTTTTTCATCAAATTTTTCAATGTGTTACATCTTAAGTTATAAGTGATTGATTAAATTATAAATGATCATGCACACTTACTTCTCTTGGTCATTATTGTGCAAAAATTTGTTTCAATCGCCAAATTTCACAGATTTCATGATATTTCTTTATTTTTTATCAAAGATTGGAAACCACTACACGATTTCGAGTGTCAATGCCTGAAGATATTTTCAGTTTAAGATTGCAAATCAATTGAGAAATTGTGCCAGAAAGTTACCCTGTTTATGGTGAGTGGGGGGGGGGGGGATGCTGTAGATACATAACTTTATAAAAATTTTACTAATTTTGAACTTCTCCTTTTCATATCATACGTTAGCAATCCTCGAACACTGCCTCACGTCAAACACCTCATAAAATAGTTAATAATATTAAAATATTATTGTTATTTTCTTCCCTTTTTTTGTGCTTGCAATAATAGACGTATATGGTAATTCAAATATTAGTTGCGTTCAATTTTTATGAAGAGATGGAATCAATTAAATATCAGTATTATAAATGAAATAAATTTATTTCAGATAACATTTGAAAGAGATAGCTATTATTTGAAAGTATTAAATTATAACTTATTGTTACACAATGCATTCAACAGTAATATTTTCTTCTCGCTCTTGTCCCTTACCCGGAAAGAGTAAGAACAGAACATTTTATCAATAAAACAGTAGACAATATTCTTTAACTTTCTTTATTGATAAACGAAAATATCAATTCAAACTTTAATTGATAATTCAATATTAAGGATGTCCTTATATCAAAAAGGACAAATTTGTGACATAAGTTTTAACTTATTTTAGTTCGGAAATGCGTGAAACTAGCAACTGTTGTTGTTCAGAAACTACTTAATCGAACTCAGTTTCTGTTTTTTTTTTAATGTCATAGATTTTTAAACCATTAAATTAGATGTTTTGAACCGCATTTCCCGACGGCAGCCGATAAAACAGTCCAACGAAGGAAGAAAAAATCGTGATCATGTGATCAAAATCGTTTATAACTTGATAGGTAATTTAATTATCATAAAATGGAAAACTGAGAACGAATCCAAGTCCCTTCCATAGATAGGTCTTCCAATTTTACATCTTTTCGTTAAAAAGTGAATTTGTAAATTTGTCAAAACGCTTTGCGCTTGTCAACATTAAACGGCCAATTCAAACAAACTAGGCTCACCAACCCGCGTTTAGACAACGCAAACTCTGGAAACACTATAATGTTTCTTGTTTTAAAAATATTACCTGGTTATAGAAGATTAAATGACATTATCACGAACGAGGACTACCTTCCGTAATAAGTTTTGTATATTGTTTTCGCTTGAATTCAGTATTTTTGGTTAATATGGCCTCATCCACCACTGTGGCGACAACTGATGGCTGTTTTTGAGATTGACAAACACGATAAATTACACATTTGAAAATAAGCTTGAATAAAATGGTTAGGTAAATAATGTCGGGGCCTCTCGGACATAGCGATACTATGGACAATATTCTTCCTTTGAGTTCGAGATCTGAAAAAATCCGTCTCGCTGTAAATAACATTCAAAATCACGGTACTGAAAAGCATTGCATTTTGAAATTTTAAGCTTATACTTCTTATTTTGATAGCGTTTTAAATACATTGAAGAACGTGTATAACTTATGCATGACTTATTTTCTTCATTTTATTACACTATCACACATATTCAGTATGTTATTAAAATGTAAATTGTTTATTTTAATTATTAAATATATGTATGAATTTTTAAATATGTATTTATCGAGTAGTAATTGGTATAAAATAAACCAAACGCATTTTATGCATGGATTTACCACTATTTATGCTGCATCTAGTGAAGAAATTTATAAACAAATTGCTATAGCCGCACTACATGACTACTAGTCATGTGATTTGCAATGTGACATCCCATTAATATCGTCCACAAGAAAATCGTGATGTATAATGTAATTTTCACTATTAAATGGCAGGGTTCGTACGGATCCTGGAATTTTATGATCAGAAAATTCTACTACACCATTATTTTCTTATTGAAATTTTCTGATTAAACTAAGCGAAATTTCAGTGTTTGAACAAAATTTATTTTTCCATTGAAAAAAAAAAAAAAAACTGGTATATATCACCTGGAAGATAACAGTACCCGTACGAACTCTGAATGAGTTTTACGTGCGAAAATTTAATTGCAATTTTTATTTTTCCACTTTTTAATATTTACTTATAAATATATTATTCCATTTTAAAGTACTTGGAAATATCAGTGTTAGAATTTTTTAAATACTAATTGATGTTTATTATTAAAAGATTTTCATGCATAATAAATTAATTATTTTAGGCATTTTTCATATAACAATATTTTTAATATTTTGGTGTTTTATATTAAATGTGGTGCACGCGTAATAATTTAATTATTTTAAGATATTCTTAATTTTTTAATATTCATGTCTAAATACAATTTATATGAATTTAATTTTCCGTATTACCTGATTTTAACGATCGATCATTATAATATTATTTTAAAGTTTTATTTGTGTTTTTAATAGTCATGTGTAAAAACATATTTTAACTTTAAACGAAATTTAATTCTTTTTGCTGTTTAACAAACTGGCATCAACATAAAAATTAATTTTTCTAAATATATATATATATATTTATATTTCATTTTATTTATTTATTTAAAATTTTCTCATGTTTCGGTTTGGTTTATTGATAAATTTAATTGGTGAATATTGTCTACTTTTAATGGTCTTATATATATATATTTAATTAAAATAATGAAAATTCGATAATAATAATAATAATAAATAAATAAATAATAAAAAAAATAAAAAAATCAATCAGAAAATTAGTAAAATTAAAAGAATAATAAGCGCACTTTACACACCGTTTGCTTGAGATGCGTAAATATACATATATATATACATATAATTCATATGCATAGTTTTGTTCTTAAAAACTTTAATGGACCTTTTCTGACCGACTTTAACATTAAAAATTTTTTTATATATAGTTCTCCGATTTAAAAATTGTAAATATGTGTGATAAAGACATTAATTTAGCAAAGACGATTGTTAATAATTTTGTTTTAATTATCTGAAAACTATACTAATTTCTAACTTGTATTTTAGACGAAGCATATAAAATACAAGCATTAAAATTAAAAACATTAGTACTTATATTAAATAACACATATTTAAACAATATTATTGTTATTTAGTAAAATTTAAATCCTAAAAAGAGACTTTTTTTTTTTTTTTTTGGAAAAAGCACAAAGAAAATTGGTTTTACCCAAATAAGTAAACAGTACAGAAAATTTAAACATTTTATAATTGTTAAACTTGAGGAAAATAATATAAAAACATAAGAAACAGAAAAAGTAGCACATGTACTTTGTTACTCTTGAAGGTGTAATCTCTTCTTCGTATTTAATTATTATTATTATTATTACCATTTAATTTTGAATAAGTAAATTAATTATGCCTGAAAACTAAGAATTTCGAAAATAATTTGTGCAAATAAGTAGTTTGACATAGATTCCATTCAATACAACATTTTTTAAGGTTGAACTAATCATTGATTATAAGGTTAATGTATTTCTTTCTAGGAAAAGGGCACTGAAAGTGAATTAAGAAATAATTGCAGTAAACTTTTCACAAACTGAGGAACAATTAATTTTTAAATTCCTCATATGATAAAGAAGTAAAATGCATTTTTTCTTTACATATAAACAGAGGTAACTTAATAATTAATATTTAATTTTACAAGGATTACATGTATTGGATTCAAGTGCTATATTTTAAGAGATTTCCTTTAGCTAAATGTCTTTAAAAATTACTTAAAAATACCTATTTTTTATTTACTATTAAATTCTTGTAATTGGTGCGGTTGGATTGGATTTTATTTTGTTTACCAGCTGATTTTTAAACTCTATTTGTTGGCTTTCTTTTGAGGTTGTTTCATTGTTGTGAGAAAATTTTCCGATTTTAAGAATTTCATTATATTTTAATATAATTCTTGCCTTGATGAATTTATATCGGACACAACGCAAATAAGTCTTATTTTTTATTTTTTTATCTTTGAGAAATAAATTACCATCATAAACAGCACAAACGTTTTTTCCTTAAAGAATTCCTAAATCACTCTTCCATTTCTAAGATAATGAACAAAAGTTTAAAAATTACAACGAATGTTGAACAGGTTTTGTCGAATCTTCCCTCTTAATGACCAGGGATCAAGAACTGAGCGTTGGCAATATGCAACTCCAGTATGACCCCTTGTATTTTCCCCTCCTAATCGTTTTCGGGTTTAAAGTAACAAACTATTTAGGCATTTTTCTAACGGAAGCACTTAACTGATAGGATGACAGAATGATTGACATTCGGCGAAAGTGGAATCCAGGCAATGAACAAACTTCATTTTTCTTGTGCTTATCAATATAATAGCAAACAGAACGGCGTGAAATACCCAATTGATTAGCAATTTCTCTCTGAGACATTGGAATTGCGGAATAATAAAGAGATGCAATTTGACGTGCTACTTCTTCATTGACTAGATTCATCAAAAACGGATTTTTTCTTAAGTTTAAACGCTTTTTTATAGACTCTGAGAAAAAGGAAATTTATTTTAACAATAAAATTGTATGAATGTCTCGTTTTAACGGCCAGATTACGAAACTAGTCGTTGGGGACCACCGTAATACTTACGGATATGCATTATATAATATATGAAAATTAAATATGTGAAAACTACTTATAAAATGCATTGCAATTCCAAAACAAAATTTAAACGTATATTTAAATAGTCTTAATATACATAGTAATGCTCCATTAATGAATTGCTGATGAACCCATTTCGACAAATTATGTAAAATACCAAACTACACAAGTAGTACCGGATTGCTTAAAAGAAACATCCTTATAACTCCAAAAACAATAATCATTAACTAACAGTTTACTGCGTCAGATTAAGCGTCTCATTTCCAATTAAAACATATCTTTGAATTGAAATTTGAAGAAAATACAGGGTCATGAAAAATCGAAGAATGTGGAAAACAGGATTACAAATATCTCGGCAACTATTAATCCGGCCGACTTTGTTCTTGATGCAAAATTTGTGTTATTTTATTGCCTTTTACGTCCGTTCCTTAAAATAAAAAAAATCGAAAATTTTTATATACATTTCATCAGAACGAATTTTTCGGGAGTTTGAAAAAAGTAATTCCGGATAATCGGGGTTACTGATATTAAATAGGCTTCATCCTATTCTTACTCACTAAGTGCATACAAAATTTTAAGTCTCTATCTCCATTTGTTCGTGAGATAGAGCATTTACAGACAGACGGACGGCATTTTTTTTTTCTAAGAATATGTTTTTCGGAATCTCCAGTACCTAAAACGTGTAAATCCGACATTTTTTTTCAAAACGATTGCAAAACTTACCCTAAACTACGTATGATAAGTAAGTAAAAGTGGGCCACTATTTTTGACACGACACTTTTTAGCTTGTCTGAAAGAAATAGCATCGGAGGCTAATAACTATTTAAACTT
Organism: Maratus speculifer; assembly: GCA_964019185.1. NCBI lineage: Eukaryota > Metazoa > Arthropoda > Arachnida > Araneae > Salticidae > Maratus > Maratus speculifer. Next base: position 187,077,276 of record OZ025299.1, read on the forward strand.
GCTGGTGACAATTTGAAATCCCTAAATAAAAATTTAGCCAGATGCGGCAACACTGTGACGTTTCGCATCTGGCTGAATTTTTATTTAGAGATTCCGAATTCTCACCCAGTGGCGCAGCCAAGGGGGTGGGGGGTTTTGGGGTTAAAACCCCTCCCAGAGCCAGGAAATATCACTATAATTGCCCCTTATATGAATCAAAACCAAACTTAATATTTAAATTTTTGGCGTACTTCGGAATCCGCCGCATTATTGAATCAGATTTCATTTAATAAAGTGATCCAACTAAATGGCAAAAATTCTACTCAAAACTGAGAAAATGAATATTACATGGATTAGTGAAGTAAAAATTAGTTATTTGAACTAAATCACTTTCTGAGACATATTATGCTAATAGAATGATTTCCTGCCACACATATGCTCTTTTAGTTTAAGTATTATAAAGTGAATATGCTAATTAGTATTGATTCTATTAACCGGCGATTCAAATAAACCGCAAACACCTTTAACAGGAACTCAAAACACCCCCTAGAACCGAAGTCTGGCTGCGCCACTGTTCTCACCAGTAATTTTAAATAGTTATTATTGTTTTATAAGATGATATATATTTCACAAAAAAATAAAAAAAAATTCTATCCAAAATTTTAGGGTGTAAGATCCAACAGAAATGAGAAATCGGTCGTATAGGGATAACGTCACACCTCGTGTCAAGAGGCTAGCGAAAAAGATCCATTTATCTTTTTTACAGACTGCTGGAGTCACGTGATCCTCGAATGCACCAATGAAGGTGTACGAGAAGTGCATCATGTCATTCTAGCGATCTGTAAAAAAGATATGTATGATACATGGCGGTATCCTGTCTCTTTCGTTAGCCTTGTTGTGTGCTCTGGCTTTGAATATTTCGATGGCAGCACTCACATTCGTGATTTACGCACAAAGGTTTAAGCATAGCTTCGATATCCCGAATTCTTCTTGTCTATCCTGATCACCGAAAATTTTTGTTAATGACTTCTTTTTTTTGTTTTTTAATGCTGAATAAAATTGTGTTTTTCACCATCTTTTATACTCTGTCGTTAACTAGTGAATCTGTTCTAAGTGTAAAAAATAAATTTTGCTAGTATTTCTGCGTTCACTGCTATTAGTCGAAGAGCCGACAGCACAAAAACCTATGTCATCGAGCACAAGAAAAACCTTTATTTTCTGGAAGTGTAATAATAGGGGAGTCTAATGATCCATGTCTGTCGGAAGTGAAGTGGTGCATAAACCAAAAATTAATATCACTAGTGGTTCACTCGTAGGTTCATCATTGTACTTGTCCTACAAACAAAGGTATAAAACAGTTAAAACTGGGAGCAGGAAACCACAATGCTAAATCTACGAGTGAACCACTAGTGGTATTAATTTTTGGCTTATGTATCACTTTACTCCCGGCAGACATGAATCATTAGATACCCCTACTACTACTCTTTCAAAGAATAGAGGTTTTTTTTCTTGTGCTTGACGACATAGGTTTTTGTGCAGTCGGCTCTTGGACTATATTAACCTATAGAAGTTCGTAATGCATACATATAGTATATAACTACTAGTAAGCAAGCCGTAAAAATCTCCCATACAATGTATTGTCGGGTAGAACATAGCAATAAGTAATCAACTAATGGATTTTAATCAACGACAAGTGCAATCAACCTATCTAATACACATTCTTTTAACCTGGCTTCTATTCACCAAGGTTTCTTTCACCCGAGTCAATTTTCAGTTAAAAATAAAGCATTTGAAAAACTCTCTTGCTACTTGTAAGAATACAGATTAATATTATTAAAAGTATTTTATCTGGTTAACAAAATCAATTTATCAACAACTATTTATCGTTGAAATAATTTAAAATTTTTATTATTATATCATAAAATTCACCTTTAATAAAATCAGTTTCTACACATTTAATTCTAGAAACAACCGTAAGCCATCCTTTTGGCGACTACACTGTAAAAAAAAATCTGTGAAAGTACTAAACATTTTCTAGGAAACTGGGATTCCAAGAACTTTTCATGTAACGATAACAGGAAAAATTCATGTAATCGATTCTGAAACTTGAATTTTTGCTGTTACCGTTATAGGAAAAGTTCTTGGAATCCCAGTTTCCTAGAGAAAATTTAGTACCTTTGCAGATTTTTTTTTTTTTTTTTTTTTTTTTTTTTTTTTTTTTTTTACAGTGTACAATATGAATATCTTTCGGTTCAAACCAGAAATTTGATTATGGAATAAATTTAAAAGATACAAACAAGAAAAAATGCTAAATAATAACGTTAAACTGTTTTAAATCAAAATTCTAGTGTGAAATATTTTTATAAAACTTGACTCAAATTTCCGGTAATTGTAGTGTTAAAAATTTAAATATTTTTGCTCGAGTTTTTTTTTATTATTATTTGTTGAAGGAAAATGAACAGAAATATTTTTGGTGCAGTAAATCTCTGAAATTTAACATGGCTATTTGAAATTAATTTTATTCTAGTGAAAATTAAACAAGTTGCATTTCCCAAGAAATAAAAATTGAAGCAAGCATTAAAAAAAATCTTTATTCTGTTTCGCGGATAAATAAGCAAGAGAATAAAATACAATTCATCTTAAACATTTTATACTTAAATATAGTATACTACATTTTGAATCCATTTCACCCATTCTCTTGAAAATAAACCTTTAAAGTGGAACAATCCCTTGGAACAAGTTCATGCAATCGAAATATTTGACATTCTTTCGAAGTCTTAAGAAATATAGTGGGAAATATCAATAATATTCGATTGAATCTCTCGGTGCCTGGAGAAATCGATGAACGTTATTCGGAAAACACAGAATTTCCCTCATATTTCCTGTTTTTCTTTCTTTTCTTTTTTACTTTCTTTTATATTTCCCGTTTTATTTTTATAAATCGGAAATAAATCATCCTTTACAAGTAAGCTGCAAAGTAAAGAAAAATAGAAGACTATAAGCCTTTGCTGTGATAACATTGTGCCAGTGTTTGTTTGTTTTTTTAACCCAAAATGTCCTTTGAAAACGCATCTTTTAAAACTAAATGTAAGCTTACTCAGGTGAAATTTTCTGTTGAATGATTTCAATACCAGTGTTTCTTCACGCGAATTATAGTTTTAAAAACAAATTGAAGCAAAATCGGTGGAAAGTTCAAACTGGTAAAAGAAAACTTCAATGCACACAGAAGTTGATATTTTTAGTGATTTGGGAAAAATAATAATATTTCTATATCATCACTCAGCTACCCAACATGACAAAAACTCGCGAGAGATTTTGTCCAACTTTAAACCAAATGAATTAAAAATTACTAGTAAAATATATAGTATATTACAGCATATTTGTTATCATGATTTCTTATTACGACATTTGTCGATTCGTTAATATGATACCAAGCTCAGAAAATCGTTTCGTGAATTTTTTTAAGGGATGAAAAAAATAATACATAAATAATAAATTATAATAATAATAATTATAATTATAATAATTATTATAGTAATAATAATTATAAATATAAATTTTAAAATTAAATTTTATTTAAAATGGATACTAAAAGCAGATAATAATGAATTTCTAAATGTCTTCCATTTATTACAAAAATTACAAAATAAATCTCATATGAGGTTTACAAATACGCAAATAGTATAACATTATTATTAATTATTATTAAGTAACTTTTTGCTATATTTTAAACGTTCAAGATTTATTACAAAATAGAAAGTATAAAAGACGTTTTTGGTCATGTTCTTGTTTAGATTAAAAAGCAGAAATTCTTTGATAAAATATTCTATAGAAATAAAACAGAAGAGTTCGGTATACCTGCCAAAAAACTTCCGTATATATACGGGTGGTTTTATGTGAAATTTTTGTCAGCGGTAACATTTTATTTTGAGTGAAAACCTTGTACATTTTTCACAGAGGAATCGGAACATTTTTTTTTTTTTTTTTTTTTTTTTTTTTTGTTAATCTCACTCGTTGATTTCTTTTATGTTCTTTCCAAGACAAACAGATGTTCCAAATGTTATAAGTGGAAATAATCCTTGTCATTTGCGAGAAAACGAAAACTATCCAGTTAAATGTTTATAATCAACATTTTAGCCTATGATAAAATTTTTGATTCTGGCCAGGTGGTGAAGGAGACAGAGCTTTCATCCTCTAATAGGGAGAAGTAATGTTATAATCGCAAGGAAGGTAAGGCGATGAAACAAGTGGGATAATATGCAATACAAATTCACGTTATATATAACTGTGCATATGTGCATCAGTATATAAAATTATAACATAGGATTATTTTAAGATTGCGCTATTGCTTATTACATCTATTTATAGAAATAAAAATTTCCGTCTTAAACAGCGGAAAATTTAAATTTTGAAAACACAACTGTACCAAAACGAAGGTTTTGCAAAATAACGGAAGAATCACGGCATCTTTGCTGCCAATACATTTCCCTTTTTCCACGAGTTTTTTTTCCTTATTGTTACAATGTAAATCAGGTGACATTTACTTTATTTAAATCATTTACTTTTTCAGCATTTTCTAAGATGTTTTGACTTTTGACTGTCCTTTGACTGATTTATCTGAGATTGTTCAGATGCGCTACCGAATCTCAGAAACCAATGTTTATTTAGCAAACTGAACTTTTTTTAGTTATATCAATTCGATATTTTTCCTATATGAAATTCTCACAACAACATTACAGTTTTTTATGTTTTTGACTTTATAATGCATACATTAACATGCAAAAAAGTACAATATAGTTTTAAGAGTGCTTCGTATTGAAAAATGCTTAAATTGATGTAATTGATATGTATCATAATTTGCTAAATAAATCCGTATATCTGATCTTCTATAACACATTCAAACATTATTTTAAAAAATGAATCAAGGACAGTAAATACAGCAAAAACAGTCAAAATATGTTTTTTAAAAATGTTTACTGTTTGAAGGGGAGCCGAAAATATCCCTTATCTGCCAATTCCTTTTCTGAAAGCCTTCAATGTGAAGAAAAAAAATCTAATAAACACTGCTGTGTTTCACAAGCATTGTTGAACTCATATGATGTTCATTTATTATGAAGATGTAAATATAATATCTGCGTATTTTCTGAGGGTTGATTTTTTAATGTAGTCTCATCAGAGGTTTTTATGCATGAGAGTGTTTATGTGGTAGTTCAGCTTTTCATATAGTATTTTCAATTACTTTTTCTTTTTTAATAATTTATAAGTGAAACATTTATGAATTCGGTTTGTCTGCCCGTCTCGTGCGCGCTCGGTTTCCTAACTAAATGTACTCGGCGTAAATGTACTCGGATTACTATGAAATTTTAAAATATTAATGAGATTCACTATAGAATATTTGCTATTGAAAATAAAGTTTGTAACGCTTATAGTACTTTTACAGGGACACATAAAAGTTTTCCAATACGTTATGGTCCATGGAGGAAAGAATAGTTGGCTATACACTTTATTTAAAGTATTCATTTAGATATATCATTTCATTATATGAAAAACTAAAATCTCTTAACAATATTCAGCTAATAAATCACAAAAAATCAACGTTTAAATACACAATAAATAAAACATTTGAACTTAAACAGACGGATACATTTCGTGAGTGCTAGAATTCACATCATCAGTGTAAAAATCAAAGTATAAAAGCAGAATCTCTCCAACTGCATGCAAGGGGAAAATCTAAGTGTCAGTAAACACAGCATCGAAAGATCATCAAGTTTCAGCAACCAATGAAATCAAAGTGCAAGTGAAGCATCGTGACATAAGTTGTTTCGATTCAACATACGTTTATATTAAAGCTTTATTTATTATGTGTTCAAACATTGATTTTCAGTGATTCTGTTAGAACGTTTTTTCAAAATCTATGTTTGATGTGTGATTTTTTTTGTTATTGTTTACAAATACCATGAAAACGTGACATCGTCTGATGTAGAATATTAAAACTGTTTGTGTGATCATATTTTATTTCCAATAATAGCCAAATCCTGAAAATGTTAGAGACATTTAGTACTTAAATCTCTTATCTAATTTATTGAAATAGTTATTTTTTGTAACATTTTTTTTTTCAATTTTTTTTTTTTTTTTTTTTTACATTTTGACATTACCTTTGCATTAACTTTTATAAAATTTAGCATTAAATCTTAATTTAATATTAGATAAAAGCGCAATTAGCAGTAATAAATGAATATAGTAAAATGGTGGAAAAGGTTTAAGACCACATGCTAATTTTGTTGTACACAGGGTGTTTCTAAATTCATGGTACAAACTTTAAGGAGTGATAGTACACATCAAGACAAACAATATTAAATAGGAAACTAAGGGTCCCAAACGTCTTCCGAAGGAGATAGCCGCCATTAAAGTTTAGGGTCCAAAAATTCAAATGATTATAAAAAACAGAAAAACTGGTCGATTCGTTTGCGGTTTTCCCTAAAACTATTCTTTATGTCAGTATTGTCTTGAAAATTAATTAGAAAGATAAATTTAAAAAAAATGCGGATAGAGGGCGCTTTAGACTTTGGAGTAATGAACAACTATTTTTTACCGTTATTTTTTTTCATCTCATTAAATTTTTTTAGAAGCTTAGACATAAAACTTAAATTTTGAGCTCAAAATCTAAATTGTCAGGAGTCGTTAAGTAGCGCAAACTGAACTGGGGGGAGGTTCAAATTTCAAATGATTATAAAAAACGGAAAAATTGGTCAATTGATTTGAGATTTACACTAAAATTATTCTTTATGTCAGTATTATCTTGAAAATAAATTATAAAGATAAAATTCAAAAAATGCCGATAGAGGGCGCTTTAGACTGTGGAGTAACGTATAACTATTTTTACCGTTATTTTTTGCATCGCATAATTTTTTTTAGAAGCTTAGATATAAACTTAAATTTTGAGATGAAAATCTGAATCGTTGGGAGTGGTTAAGTAGTGCAAACTGAACTGTGTTCAATGGTGGTGGAAAGGTTCAAATTTCAAATGATGATAAAAAACGGAAAAATTGGTCGGTTTTCGCTAAAACTATTCTATCTGTCAATATTTCCTTAAAAATAAATTTTAAAGATAAATTTCAAAAAATTCCGTCAGAGGGTGCCTTAAACTTTAGAATAACCAACAACTATTTTTAACCGTTATATTTTGTATCTAATTAAATGCTTGAAAAAGCTTAGACTTAAATTTTGAGCTCAAATTCTAAATCGATGCGAGGGGTTAAGAAGCGCAAACTCAACTGTGTTCAGGAGTTGAAATGTTACCCTCCCCACCCCTCGAACACAGTTCAATTTTCCACTTAATTACTCTCAACGATGCAGATTTTGAGCTCAAAATTTAAGTTTGAACTTCTACAAGCATTTAATTAGATAAAAATAGTTGTTGGTTACTCTAAAGTTTAAGGCGCCCTCGAACGGAATTTTTTGAAATTTATCTTTAAAATTTATTTTCAAGGAACTATTGACATAAAGAATAGTTTTAGCGAAAACCGACCATTTTTTCCGTTTTTTATAATCATTTGAAATTTGTACCTCCCCACCTCCACTGAACACAGTTCAGTTTGCTCTACTTCACCACTCCCAAGGATTCAGATTTTCATCTCAAAATTTAAGTTTATGTCTAAGCTTCTAAAAAATTTTATGGGATACAAAAAATAACGGTAAAAAATTGCTGTACGTTACTCCAAAGTCTATCGGCATTTTTTCAATTTTATCTTTATAATTTATTTTCAAGATAATACTGACATAAAGAATAATTTTAGTGAAAATCGCAAATCAATTGACCAATTTTTCCGTTTTTAATAATCATTTGAAATTTGAACCTCCCCCCCAAAGTTCAGTTTGCGCTACTTAATCACTCCCAAAGATTTAGATTTTGAGCTCAAAATTTAAGTTTAAGTCTAAGCTTCTAAAAAAATTTAATGAGATGCAAAAAATAACGGTAAAAAATAGTTGTTCGCGAATCCAAAGTCTAAAGCGTCCTCTATCGGCATTTTTGAAATTTATCTTTATAATTAATTTTCAAGACAATACTGACATAAAGAATAGTTTTAGGGAAAACCGCAAACGAATCGACCACTTTTTCTGTTTTTTATAATCATTTGAATTTTTGGACCCTAAACTTTAATGGTGCCTATATACTTCGGAAGACGTTGGGGACCCTTAGTTTCCCATTTAATATTGTTTGTCATATGTGTACTGTCACCCCTTAAAGTTTGTACCAGGAATTTAGAAACACCCTGTATAATAAAATTCTGAAAGATGTTATATATCATGAATTTAGACACATATATCTGGTATAGTAAGTAAATTTAATTCAATTGTAAAAGATTAAAGGCATTTTTCTCTACAAGTGTCAAAATCTTTTAATATTAACAAATTGAAATAAGTTTAGGACCAGTACCTTATTTTAAGCCTTTCCGACACAGTGTGCCCAGTCCAGGCACACCTCATTTTAATTCCAAATTTGCAAATGGCACCAAAAATATTTTAATAAAATTTTGATTTAGCAATGTAAGCTTAACCTTCCGTCTACCAGACAAAACACCCATTTATCTACGGCAACACCTAATTTTAATTCCAAACTTGCAAACGGCACCAGTAATATTTTAATATAATTTTGCTTTTACAATGAAAGCTTAAATTAAGGAATTCGTAATATCTAGACAAGTCCTTTATAAATTCCGGTGTCAATCGACAATTTCTCATTTTACCATTGACACCAGAAATATTGCTGTCGGGTCCAATGGACCCGTCTGGTAGACGGAAGGTTAAATTAAGTAGTTCATAAATTCTACAAATGTGAGGTGTCAGTCGATAATTTCTCATTTTACTAACAGAGTTTGTCCGTACCGGAAAGGGTACTTAGAGTCTAAGGAATCTTGTGTAATAAGATGGCGTCTTGATAGGTATTTTATGAGGAACTGATCTGTGATGTTGTTTCTAGGTTAGTACTTGCAAGATTTGAAGTTTTGGGATATGAAACTACTGTTTTGAGCGTGGTTCGCGGAAAATCATTTACTGAAAAAGAAAAGGATAAAATAAGGGCTTTTTTGGATTGCGGGCTAACTGAAAGGTAACTTGCCTTACAAATAAATAAATTTAAATTGTTGCGAACAATTTTCTGTAAGATCCAATAAATTATGTTGGAAGTAAAAGAAGCGGATGGCCATCAAAACTCTCAGCACGGTGTAAACGAAACATTATTAGAACAGTGGTTTAAGATTTTGCTTATTCTTCTACTAGAATATCTATTCTAGAAATCGGACTAACACCATGAACTGTTAAAAATATGTTGAAATGTGCCGAATGCTTTAATTAAGCTAAATTATAAGCTAAGCCAAAACTAAAAAAAAATATCATATGATGTAAGACTTAAATCCACATCTTTCAGTGTCTTAAAATTTAATTTATGGTGCAAATTAGTTTTTAATAATGGAAAAACATTCAACCTAAACTGTGCAGATGATTTAAAATACTGACATTATTTGTGAAGTGAGATATATCTGCTTTCAAAACATATATAAGATGGTGGTTCAGTCGTGATTTGAGTAGGCTTTAACCCAAAAGAGAAAACATAATTGACTTTCACCGAGACAAATATGAACTTTTTTTGACTAGCATGGTATTCTTGGTAATAAATGAGCGCCAATTAAAGATGAACTTATGGATTAGAATATTATATAGCTTCAAAAAACACTTCTATTCGCAAGTCTGTGTCACTTTCACATTGTTTATCTGCAATGACGTGAAAACTTTAGACATTCCATCTAAAACCCCTGATATAAATCCTTTAGAAAACATGTGGAGAAACTTGGTTCATCAAATTTATACTAAAAGAATGCAATTTGATTCGATTCTTGAAATGAAAGTAGCCATTTTGTAAATATAAAAACTAATGTCCATTTCCACAGGTACAAACCTGCAAAATCTTTCTCAAAGCGTCTTTTGTAGTCATCAGCATTAAGAGGAAACAAACAACGTATTACAAATTAATTTACAAATCATTTTTATGTGTAATTTAGATTGTAAATATACTGGTGCTAAACTTTTCCCCACTAAATTGTGTTATCTATAAATGAATTTTAGCTTTTTTTTCGATATCATATTGTAACTTAAAACAAATATAACATTTTTCATAACTTTATGTCAATAATTTTGCATTTATATTGTTTTTTCTTTAAATTAAGAGCTTAACGGGATTTTTCTCCTTTTTTGTGTTTGTGGCCCTAAACGTTTTTCCAGCACTGTATTGGGCTGCATCAATATTTGTTTTTAATTTTTCTAAAGATAAATTAGATATTATCTACCAATATTGGCATAGCAGAGGAAATATTTTCAATATACAGGCAACATTCGAGAAATTTTTATTTTTTAAAGAAAATTTCAAAATATTTTCTAATATTTACTATCATTATTGTCAGTTAATGCTAACATAGCAATCAAAATATTTTAAATAAATAATCAATATTGTTCTAATATTTGTATAAGGTGGAAAATATTTCTATTAATTTGCCTTTGGTTTAAAATAAAAGTTCTTATAATGTCAAACAAAAAAGTAAATCGTTGGCGCAATAACTAATTACTTTGCGAAAAGAATAAATTACTTTCTGTATATAACAACTGTTAAAAAGTAATGTTATACTTTTAAGATTTCTTAAAATAATTTATTGTCATATGAATGTGTATGTATTTTTAATTATTATTTATCGTCTAATACTTTTAATCGCGAATTCTTAATACAAAATTAATGAGATACTGTTGGAATTTGCAAGTATTTATGTCAAAAAAGAAAGGGCATAATAAAATTCTAAATTTTCGTTGCAGTTTAAAAGACCAATTTTTCTATGGAAAGCAAAACTGTTTCATGACTGATTTTGGCTTGTTTTTGTTCTATTCTTCTTCAAAAATTTACAATTCATGTGAAAAATTTGAAACGACTACAAGGAAGAGGAGGTTCGCATTTCGACAAGCAAACATGCGTGCATAGCTTTTTTTAGAACAACAATGAGATAAGTATAAAATTGTAGATCTCGGGAAAATCCATCTCATTTTTCAACAATTGCGGTTTAAATAGCTTGTTTGTTTATAAGTGTTTGTTAATGCTTTGATCAATATTCTGTCTTTTATGGCATTGTTAACACTAAATGTACAAAATATATTATGCATTTTTTAAAAATTGTACCTTAGAAAAAGTCACTTATACTGATTTTAAACCAACTTTTAACAAATGATGTTACATAACTTGTTTACATGTACTCTGATTTTTATAATTATACTTGCTTTCCGAAAATATAGTGCAAGGAGAGTAGCCATTTTGTAAATATAAAAACTAATATTCATTTCCACAGGTAGAAACCTCCTAAATCTTTCTCAAAGCGTCTTTTGTAGCATTAAGAGGAAACAAACAAAATTTTCATCATGATTCAACATTTTCATCATTTTTGTAATCATGACATGCAATGTGTTTACCTGCGTGTACGATATCTTACAAACGGTACATACTCCCATTTAGGGAATGTGCAATAGCAAAACTACAAACACTGAATAGATTTTCTTACAAAATAACCCGCAAATTAAGTATTTAAACTATTTTAAGATCGGTTCTATGGGAAAGGTAACTAAAAAAATACAACAGTGATAAATAGTGTAGCGATGAAGTAAACTTTAGGGGACTCAAAAGGAAACCTCTTTTGGTGCTGCTCGCACCTAGCATCGAGACCTGGTTCATTTTGTAGCTTTAAACAGAAAACTCAAAGAACCGATAAAAAATTCTTTGTTAAAATCATATATTATACATATATATTTTTATACGTTTAATTTTTTTATTGATGGATTTTTATTTGTTTATTACTCGCCAAAAATGAGTCAAATCGCAAAATATGGCGCTGGGAATGTTTGACGTTCCATATTTTGGGAACATACAGTTACAGCAAAAAAAATCTTGACATTTGCGATTTCAGATATTTTGTTAAATATCTAGAAATACACATAAGGAATGACTCTGAAACTCCAGATGTATTAACAAAATAGTACAGGTCATATATTTTCGAGATTTTTTTCCTGATTTTTTTTTTTCCTTTTTTCCGAGGAGATTCTGTTGCGCATAAAAATGAGATATATTGGAAGCAGTTGTTTGTAAAGTGAATAGAGATAACAGTGAAAGGTACTAAAGAATATGGACTTTGGCGAGTCAAGGAAATTTTTCATAACGTTTCTGGCAACCTATTCACAGTTTCATATACGCGAGTATTTTTTTCTTTTTAATATAAATAAGCCATTTAGCTACTTTTATATACAACCAAAAGTAAGTTTTATGTAAAGAACGATAGATATACATATACATACATAAACAAGCATAAAACTTCACCAGGTTTTTTTTCATAGTTTTTTATACTATTTCTCAACAAACATCACTTTCTGAAACCGACTTATAAAAGAAAAGTACCCATTAAAAGCTATCCGGAAAACATCCTTTTGTCACAATCCATTATCACTAAAATGCTCCAACTCGCTCGAATTAAATAAATATCAATTCAGGCATTAGAGAAACCATTTCTTGAAGTCGGATGGTTTTATTCTTGAAAATTATTTATTAAGTGTTTTCTTTTCACATAATACTCCCAAATAAGAAGAAAATTGGAAGAAAAAATAAAAGATCCTTCTATATACATTTTTATAATAATATAGAGCTTCATATTTTTAATATTTTATTGTTCATTATTCTTGAAACTGAAAAGATCTCATAAAATACATATAACAAAGCTATATTAATTCGTAAACCTTTCTTCATAACTATCATTAATTATTGAAAAATAATCTACAAAAAGTTTCGTCTGGATTCATATCAGAGCTGTAAAAAGGCCACAGAAAATATTTGATCCTCTTGGTTTCCATCCAAGATTTAGTTGAAGCTTTCTCCTGTGAAAAAGATACATTAACAATTTTAAAGAGGACAGCCTATAAATATGTATTTTCTGCTACATATAACCCCATAAATAACTATTTAATAAAAGAACGCCGATACCTATTAAATCTAATCACATTATCTTAATAGTATCACAAAATTCTTCATACAACAATGGAATAAAAATCCAACAAAAGAAAATAACCCAATTGTGAAAGTAAAAGCTGCATATGAATAGAAAAATCCATATTACTGAGATAATGTCTGATCAACCTTGGTGACGAAGCAATAGTTTTAATTTTCAAATACTTATCCAAGAATTTATGAAACGCGAACTCTATATAGGTAAAATTAGCGGAATTATCTAGAATTTCCTAGAATACTGTACGTCAGTTAATGAGGTTAACGGACGCCATCTGTTGACGTCGCCATAAAGAAAAACTATATAAGAAGCACTGCTCAAGGGAGAAGAAAGTTTTATGAAAACTATTTTTGTATGGGATGAGAGCAAAATGTAACTCAGTGATATTTGCGTTACTTTCTATCTTTTTATGATACAGTTTATAGTCTGCACTTGTATTTCTACTACACTGTAAAAAAATCTGTAATAGTACACATGTAAAGTTCTCGAAATCTGTATGGTTACTAACATTTTATCTGTGCACTGTACAAGAAAAGATGTGAATCTACAAAACTGATATTTGTAAAGCTACTGATATCTGTAATTTTACAGACGAATCTACTAAATTTACAGTTATCTTACTAAAATTTTAAATGTAATCTGGATTTCTGTTACATAAAAAAACTAGGAATCCCAGTTTCCTAAAAACTTCTTGGTAACCATACAGATTTTTTGATTTTCAGCCCAAACCTGTATTTGTTACATGAATTTTTGCTGTTGCCGTTACATAAAAAATTTCTAGGCATCCCAGTTTCCAAGGAAACTTTTAGAAATTTTGCAGATTTTTTTACAGTATAGAATATTCGTCAAATAGATAGCACCCTTCGGCTGAGAATCTATATTTTTATTAGGAATATATTTTCACTACACAGAAACTGAAGATTTCGTGACAATGTATATGAATTCAATAAGAAAGATACCTCTAGATTATGGGTTCAAACTTTAGTTCGCAATTTAACACCACTTTTAATAGTAATATTGTTTTATACGATCTCAGAATTTCTACGATTAAATAAGGTGATGACTATTTTTTTTTAAACAGTCGTTCCCTGCGGGCCACAGTTTGACAGGCCTGCGCTATATAACAATGCGTAGTAAAACATTGAGCAATCGCAAAACTCTCGCATTTAACACTATTTTTACCGATGTCAAATGACAAATTCTAAAGTTTTGGTTTATGTTAATTTTTAAATCTAATAAGTATAAAAACAAATATTCGGTGAATTATAAAAAAATTGTGATTGCCTTATTCTGAAAATTACAAATAAAATAACCTTATATAGAAACATTTAAAAAGTGTCTTTTGACACTGGTAGAAATGATGTTAAACTATAGAAAATTTAGCAACTTTTTCAAAACTTTCACGTTTACTTAAATTAGACTTCTCTCATCTAAAAAAGATATTTCAAAAGTTTAATCTGGATTTGTTGTAATAGCTATCTACAAAATACCGATTTTATGAAACCCCATTAGTTTTACTTTCCTAAACCTATAGAAGAAGAAAGTATTAGATTCGTGAAAATGATTGAATTCCAGTTTTCGATGGGCTTACATGTTTTAGGGGTAAGAAGATCCAAAACACATACTTTTTACAAAATGTCTGTCTGTCACTTTGTCACTCTGTCACTCTGTATGTGACAAAAATTTTATGAGCTCCCTATCTCAAGAACTAATGCACGGGACTTTACATTCAGTTTGACCTTGATACAAACTGGAGCTGATTAGTTTTTGGTGCATATCTCCCAACAGCTAGCGCTGCTATGCTGCCTTTTTCAGGATTTCCGCAATGGCTATATCTCAAGAATCAATGGACGTATTTGCATAAAACTTCAGATTCTGTTAGTCCTTGATATAATATGGTGCTCATTACGTTTTGGTGTAAATCGCCCAACAGATGGTCCTGCTATGCGGCATTATTTATTATTATTGCACTAATTCTATCTCAGGAACTAATGCACGAATTTTCATAAAACTTCAGATTCAGTTCCTGATATAAATCAGGATTCTTTAATTTTTGGAGTAAATTACTCAACAGATGGCGCTTCTATCCAGATTTTTTTACGATTTCTGCAGTGATTCTATTTCAAAAATTAACCCACGGATTTTCATCAAACTTCAGATTCAGTTAGATCTTGACATAAATTGTTGCTGATTAGCTTTTGGTGTAAATAAAATATGAGGTGACGCTGCTATGCTTCATTTTTCTGAAAGTTTTAACTTGTCTGCTATAGAAGATAGTTTTGGGATTGCTCCATCCTTCTCGTTTTAAATACTTTTGCAAAGAAGCATCAAGATCCATTTTTCATGTGTATGTCAGGCAATAGTAGGAGATGAGTTGTTACACAATAATTTGTTCATAACATCGAGGCAGCGGTTTTTTTTTTATTATTAAAAGAAATTATATTATAATACATCTTTCCCGAAATCTAAGGCTCCGTTTAGAGGGGTTTTTTAAACCTCTCCTATGAAAATAATAAAAATGTAATCTATCCTTTCTTTTACAACCGTTCAGTGGTCATCAACAAAATAAATTGGAGTCTCAACAATAGAAAAAGAAAGGAGATAGATTCGTTGGAAATATTTCTGAACGATTCGAACCCTATGAAAGTAATAAAACATGAAAAGCACCGCCTGACCGCAAAAAAAATTTCAAACTTAGAAAGACTGTCTATTTGGACATTAAGATTCCACCCTATAAAAACCAACTATTTCTCTGCCTTTTTTTTGTAGTTATGAACTGAATTTTGTCGAAAATCTATGCTCGGTTGTTATTTCTCAGTGTCTGCAGATTCTGACGGCAATTGCATTTTACATTATACTAAAAAATGTGCTTTTGAAATCTGATAAAAATAACATTTTTGGATAAGATAACGCTGTTTCTAAAGGAAAAATGAGAAAGGACTCTCTTAAATATATATTGATAATGTTGAGAGAGTTCTTTAATAATCTAATCCTCTTACGTGATTTTACTTTCTATTTAAGGTTCCGCCCTTAAACAGTAAAAATGGAACCTTTTTATGATCACTCTTGTGTCTCTTTGTCCGTCTCTTACAGCCATTTTACTCGAAAACTATGGAACGTGAAAATTAAAATTGGTTGTAGTCATAAAGGCTACTGATATTAATGATAATATACCACATATTTATATTTTAACTTTTCAGAAATATATTTAGGGGAAATGTAGAGGGCTATTTAAGTTACTTGAAAAAAATCTTTGTATAGCGTGTGAAAGCTTTCTTAACATTAAAGTCAAAAACAGATTTTTTTAAATTTTAGGTATTATATTTTCAGAGATAGTGTCGAAAATTTAATGCAAGAGTAATGTCTCCCCCTTCCTTTCATTTATGAATCTTATAAAATTGAAATTATGAAAAATTAGGGTCAGTAGAATTTAATTAATTTAAACCTTGCAAAAAAACTAAGATACTAGATCTAATTATGGTATTTTCTTTTTGTGAAAATCGCATTTTTCAATAATGCATTTTCTCATTCCAGACGACTTTCAATTTCCGAGCGTTCAGCAAAGGAATTTTTAGAAGTCCTATAGGTACCTATTGCATCAAAGTATAAGAGGATTCTTGGTGATGATTTTTGAAAACAAATGTCGGTAATTAGCCGAGGTATGAGCCCTCAAAGACACAGACGATTTAGACATGCACCAAAATACGGCCGCGACGAATTACGCGCCAGCGGCTTTAAAACCTAGATAACAACTTTTAATCATATTTGTGTAGCGCAATGCCAAGCTAATAATTTACATACTTATTTTACAAAACTCCCTGTATACTAGTAATACTCGTGCTTTATCGGGTTTTTCTGTATATGCAGGGTTTCCATTGGTCCGTTTTTTGAAAACCAGTATTTTATTTATATATTTTTTTTCATAAGGATTTCGTGGTAGTTTTCAGTAATAATTCCAAGAATAACGGTCTTCCTTGTATGTTTCTACGAAATTTATAAATAATTTAAAAAAAAAAATAGCAGTAGTGCTCAAAAAGCGGACCAAGTGGACCACTGTATATTTTTATATTTAAATCATACTACGCGTGAACTTGAAAGCTATATTTTTCTTTCTAACAGTTTTATGATAGAAGTAGGTAGAATGGTTATTGCTGGTTATCCCAGGCGATCCAAAGTAAACCTAGCTACTATTGTTACGCCAGAAATTTTTCTACTTTTTTTTAATTTAAATATTGGATTTGCACTCTGAATCTGTTTTAGTAAAATGTATTTGAATGATTTTATTTTGGCTTTACATGCAAATGTTTGCATCATTTGCAACTGTTATAAGAATTATTTATGTAATTTTATAATTATATTTGTATAGTTAGCATCAATAAATTTTTGCTAAGTGATTTTATAAAAAACAAATGTTATCTTTAATATCCGTTTATTTTATATTATTAAAAATATAATTTTCAAGTCATAAAAAGTTTGAAGTCTAAAAAAGGAGAATGAGTTATGAAAATAGCATTTTATATTAACCATGTTTTTCTCTCCTTTGTACATTGAGAAACTCTTTTTTTTAATTTATTAGATATTTCAATTAAAGAGGCTCAATAAACCACAGTAACATATATTGGTAGAGGCACTTTAAAACATTCAATCCCACTTGCTTAAAACTGTAAGAAAATTTCGAAAAAAAAAGCGAAATGTGCAAAAAATAAGCAAACATGTTTACTTCAAAAGATTATTTTCTCAACTTACTTTTATTTTTCAGACTTAAAATCTTTAGTGAAAATTACTTGTGAATACATACGTGAAAATTTTATCTTGAACTAGAAAAATAAAATTTGCGGGTTTTAAGACTAACATTTATTTTTATTGAAATTACTGGGCGAAAATAGACAGCTTTCTACATTTCTCTTTTCGAGAATAATTAGTTTAGGAAAAAATATAATCTCTTTTTAATTAACTTCGGATTACTACTTCTAATAAAAATTTAATGAGGAATACTGGTTATTAACAGAATTTGTTTTTAAAGTTTATTACTTAAGATTAGAAAGACTTTTTACTCGAATGACAGCAAAAATCCTGATTACCTTTAAGATAATTGCACAATAGGACATTTTGAGTATTTCAAAACAGATTCACTGTCGAATTGTGCTCCAATTAAAATGTCTAGAAATCTAAGAAACAATTTATTAAAATATAATATTTATTATGTGTTAGCATAAATACACGCCTGGCAATTATTCTGAATTTATTTATTACCACTATTTCCAAATATAAATCTTTGCCTTATTTAATTATATATTAGAAAAGAGCGAATATTACTAAGGTGTTCTGGTGTAATAACGCCAAGTGCTAATATTATGCATAATTATGAAATAATCCGGTAAAATGACATCCATGTGCTTTGTGCAGAAGGGTTTTGAGTCATATAAATCGCAAAAAACAGCTTAAAGTTTATTTGTTCCATTTGTAGGTCTTATTGATTTTACAAGCAACTAAAATTAACGCTTGATCTAAAATTTGCGAGATAAGTTTTGTGGTGTGAAGACTATATTTTTTATAAGGATATACTTTGTTTATTACATAAATTTGTAGTACATTTCATTTAATTTCAGAATGTTGTAGAAAATTTTGGTTATCTTCTCGAGCTAATTTGTAGTTTAAAATGTACTGCGCAATAAGTATACCGGGGTAATAACGCCAATCCTTGAAGTTATTACCCCAGTTGATTTCCAACAGCGGCCGAACTACATCCGAAGGGGGCTTATTTATTAATATGGGACAGCGTTATTATTATTATTGAAATGGTCAGATTAATGGGGGGGGGGGTCCAATACCCAAAACTAATTTCTCTCTCTCTCTCTTTTTAAATACTAATGTAAAAAATAATTTTAAAGTCTTATAAATAAAACTACATCAAAATGTTTTCGATATTATAATTCGAACATCTTTAAAATCAGGTTTCTATTAAATTTCCACTGGATTGTCCAATTAAGTTCTAAATTTTAACTGTCCGCTTTCTCAGCGTTCGGTTTTTTAAAATTTTAGAAATTTAACCTTTAACCGATGTGACAGAAATTGTAACGTAACTAATGTGAAGTGGTTTGTGAGACCGCAAGATTGAAAGATGAATAACTCATAGGATTGTGTTTTTGTTCTAAACTTTTTATACAAGACTATTATACTTAATATTCACCTATTTAAAAGTCTCTGGTGATAGTACTAAAGTTCCAAATAAAACAAAATTTCGGTAGTTTTTGTAGTTAAACTGAAAATTACAAATTAAACTATAAAAATTAAAAGAAAAACAGTGGTCTGTGAGACCGGTAACATTAGTTAAAGGTTAAAAGGCGATCAATGTTTAAAAATCATAGAATACTGTTCTTGCACTAAACTTTTTGTACAGAATTAATTCTAAATTAAATTTAATATTTTCAAATATTTCTAACAATAGTACGAGGACTCCAAATGAAAGAGAATTTCAGTTGTAGCTATAGTTAAACTAGAAAATACAAGTTAAACTCTAAAATTTGGGGGGGGGGGGATAGCGTTCAGTGAGATTGCTAACAGCAGTTAAAGGTTAATTTTGTTGCTAATAAAGAGATAATGATATATAACCACATGAATTATGTATAAAATTTAATAAGAGATCTCATTGGGATAATATTTTTTATCAAAAATCTTATTTAATTAATTAAAAATATATTAAAGCATGCTTTATATAACGCCGACAATTTAACTTTAGGGTTTGGAGAATCCACATTATTGTGGAATTATGGGTTAAAAACTATTTACAAGACTACTGTAAAAGTATTAACAAAAATATTTATTACATATAACTCTAGTTATTATAAAATTTCACATGATTAAAATATTACATTATAAATGGTTAAAACCATGCAATGTTTTTTATAATTATATTTAAGTGGGACTTTTTA
Organism: Maratus speculifer; assembly: GCA_964019185.1. Classification (NCBI taxonomy): domain Eukaryota; kingdom Metazoa; phylum Arthropoda; class Arachnida; order Araneae; family Salticidae; genus Maratus; species Maratus speculifer. The sequence goes on from OZ025299.1 coordinate 187,097,269, forward strand.
AGCAAAGAGAGGCGCAGGGTGTTATAGTCTGTTTGAAGCTCCCGCTCACTCCTTTTTCTTTCACTTTCACAAAAAATTGAACATTTTCTATCGCATAAAATGAATACATTCGAATCTGAATATCGATTCAAAAGAACACAGTTAAAACCGTTCAATGTTTCTAATAATTCTATTTAAACGGTCCTTTCAAGCAAAAAGTAGCTTAGAATCTGATATTCTTTTTCCTCAACCCCCCCCCCCCCACCCCCCACCTACACCACCACCACCATGCTTTTCTTTTTCTTACACTTTCACAAAAATATTGAACATTTTCAATAGTTTAGAATGCAATTTGTCAATTTCTAGAGCTGTAGAGTTTTTATTTTTAGAATTGGGCAATCTACATGCCATTATTCCACCTTATTTTATTGTTTTGTTTGCATGGCGTTATTACCCATATAGGTGGGTTATAACGCCAAATAGCATTGGTCAAGAAATCATGCCATTCATTTTATGAATAAATATCTGTTAAATTATATTTTTAATGTGGGTAGTCAGAGTAGTCAGCTCGTAGTCAGCTCTATCAAATCCTATATTTGTTTGAAAAATACAATCTAAAACTAAGCCGTGAAAATGGTAGAACCTTAACGTGGCGTTATTGCCCCAGAATACCTTATTTGGAAATTGTAGTTAAGAAAAAGCATAACATTATGTAAAAAGAAATAATAATATTATGTAAAAAAAATTCAATAAATGATCCAGTAGAACACTTAAATATGTAAACGTCTGAACGAGGTGATAATTATGTTAAACAGATATTCAATATTATTAGAATGAAATCCTTAATTGTATTTTGAAGAAAATTTTTTCTAAGCAGGTCATATTATATTAAAATGTTCAACTTACTTCTTTTTTAAATAAAATCCTTAGCCGTCAGCTAGAGGAGGTGTAACCCAACCATATTTGTCATGTGTTTTGACAAGACTTCGGAAAGATGCTTCAGCAGATTTTCGGTTAAATTCTTTTCCATTTTTACACTTTCTTGCAATTCGACCCTGGCCTTTCACCAAACTTGCCGCAAACTGCATTACCACGGCCTCAATCGTATATGCACTCGCCCAACCTCGAGGTGTGAGGAGCTCCATACATATGGCACCACCTTCCATTACAAATCCTTTCTCTACATGCGGTGAAATAACTCGCATGAAAGGTGGGGAGAATGGAAAGTTTTCAGGGAAGACCATATTGAGTAGAACGTGTCCAATGTCAGCCTCCTGCATGTCGTGATAAAATTCAGATTCTGGATCGATCTGAAACAGTTTCACATTCCACTCATAGAGGTTGTCATCGACTAATTCGACAACGAAGGGCGGTTTTTCTAAACTTCTTGAGTATTTAGTTATTTCTTGATATTCCTTCATGAGACGTCGCGTTCGAACAGTCTGGGTATGTTTTAAAGACGGACCTTCTGCAATGGGTGTTTTAGGAGATGATTTTGAAGATTTGGACAGCTTGAAACGGACACTACGGTTTGGAGAGGCAGTGTTGCTGTTGGAAGATTTATCAGCTACACCAGTTTTTAATGATTCGGACTCATTGCTTACTCCACATGCACCATTCAAATTGGACATTTTTTGGTTGTTGGCACCATCTTCAGGACTAATTTTATTGGAATCTCGCTTTGGCATTCGAGGACTAGGACAATGTCCAAAAAAACGCATAGCTGCCGAGTGATGATGATTATGTGTAGGTGAATCAGCTGATCCATTTTTGCTGTTATTATTACTTTTTCGCCGCCATCCACCCGTTCTGTCACCAGATCGATGGCGATCAGAGCTTTTAAAAAGCTTTCGAAGAGCTGAAGCCATTATGTTAATGGTGAAATCAATGATACCTAATACTGATTAATACATTTGGCAATTCTGCTCAGTCTACTGTCACATGACTTTGATTATAGAGCTGCTATTTCTTAAGCAATAGAAGAGCATCGTGAAAAAGAATGGTGTTTGGAGTATCACGTACTTATGAATTTTCAAATGCTGTTGGGGAACCTGAAATAAAAAATTCAACAGTTAATGAAAAGCAAAAGTATCTTTACTTTGTTTATTGATAGATTAAATTATCAGTAAGATAACAATAAAAAACATATATAAGAAATTGGCGTATTAGCGGAAAAAGTGTGAAAAATATACGAAACTATTTCAATTTCGTGCGTGTAACGTGTTTATTTATTACTATTGACACTAAAAAGTTATGCCAAAATAATTAAAGCAATTTTAACTCACTAAATCTATAAATACGAGGGCAGTATGATAAGTACCCGGCCTCGGCCAGAGATGGTGCTTCTACAATGTAAACAGTGAGTTATTTTGCAATGGTGACCTTTCACATCAAACCTAGCTATTTGTCAAGTCACTAAATAGTTTGTGAGTGGAAGTCACTTGAATAGAACAACTTTAATGATATTTCAGCAATGGAAAAAATGACTATTAAGCACTGATAACAAACCTGTTTTTGTAAAAGGAAATAAATGAGGAGATTAAAGAGGAACTTAGGAAAGTTTATGTGGACTATACTCCTTCGTTATCAACCATAAAATATTAGACAGTTCAATTTGAACGCGCCTTACAAGCATTTTTAATGAAGAAAGGTCAGGTCTTCCAACTGAGGTTACGACATGAGAAATAATTGAAAAATCCACGATATTGTATTAAATGATCGGAAAGTGAAAGTGGGCGAGATTGCTGAGACTATGGGCATTTCAACTGAATGGGTGTAAAATGCATTAACTCATTTAGATATGAAGATCTCTCCGCAAAATTGGTGCAGCAATTCCTCCTATTGACATTAAAGACACTCGTGTGTCAGTTTCAAAAGAAGGTTTGGCCAAGTTCAGTCGAAATCCAAATGATTTTTGGCATTGATTCATAACTGTGAAAGAAACAGAGATTCATCACAGTATATCAGAAATTAAGGAACTGTCTAAACAATGGGTGATTTTGGGGGGACAACCTGCATCAAAATGGCTAAAGCGACATTTTCAGCAAAAAAAAATCATGCCTACAGTGTTCTGGGATGCATGAGGCATAATTCTCGTCGATTACTTTGAAAAAGGAAAACTAATCAATGGAGAATATTATAACAACTTGGACTGTTTCAACCATGCTGTGAAAGAAAAACGTCTGCATTTTGCGAAGAAAAAATTCTCTTTTATCAAGACAATGCACGTGTGCACATCTGTGTCGTTGCCACTGCAAAATTCTATGAGTTAGAATAAGAACTGCTTCTGAATCCTTCATATTCGCCAGATATAATTGTCGGCAAATATTTTCTATTTCCAAATATGAAAAAATGGCTCGGTAGCAAAAATTTTGGCTTGAACTATGAAGTGTTGCTGAAACTAACGCCAGTTTTGAAGAGTTAGAGAAATTGTATTTTTAGAGGGGCAAGAAAAAAACTTTTATCTAAGTTAATCGTTTTAAAAAGGGATTATATTTAAAAACAAAGCACATTTTTGACCTAAAAAAGTGTTTTACTTGTCAAAGTCAAGTACTTCTCATACAACCCTCGTATTTTATCATGATAAAATCATTCAAACTTCTGGCGAAGAGTGTGTGTTTTTATCATAATTAAATTATTTGGTATTTTCGTTAGCAATAGCTTTGTATTTAGAAGTGTAGTATATTGAAATTATATAGCTTTTGGTTGGAATTATCTTTAAAGAATATAAAACCCACGAAGCTGTACCGTGGAGATTAGAAACCTTCTGACAATAAGCAAAATATTAATTATTATTCGTATCACCTGATTGGAATAGTAGGTACTGCTTTTGTCGTGAATTTTGAGAAACGAGTAAAATATCAAGTCAAAATTTTAATTTTTAATTTACTTCTGTCTTTTTCCATTGGCTGCGTTTAGAGGAAACAACGCGAAGGAAAACACTATCTTTTCCCATTTATAAGGTAAAATATAACCTCAAACGAACGAAGAGGGTGTGCCCACACTTAAGAACTACAATATATTTCCTCATCACGTCTTTCATCCCTGGAGATTTCTTTTATCGTGGATTTCTGTGGAGTATTAGACAATTTGCTGTAAAAGTTAAAATATCAAACAAAGGCGGATAAAATATCGTATGCTATTATTTTTGAGTTAAAATATTTCCGTAAGAAAACAAACTGTGACAATCATTCTATTTTGATATTTAAATCAGAAATAATTGAAGAAAGCCTTTGAACTATAAATAAGTTTTGATCAGCGGAATTGGAAATTCCAAATAATTATGAAAGCAAATGATGTCATTGAATACTAAAACTTTAACGGTCAGAATTTAAATAACAATATGGTCGCAAAAAGACTAATTTCATTATACTGGAATTAGCGACTGATATTTTCTTTTCCAAAGTTTGCCAAACATTACTATTTAGTTAATATTTACTACCTTGAGTCTAATGTCGTACATGGATCTTGATTATAACCGATTAAAACCCGAGATTTCTGCTTACGGTCAACCTGATTCCAAAATATTCATGCCCAAACCCGAAAAGAAAATTAATTCACATTTTAATGCAATTTGGAAAAAAAATATGTAACAGTTTTATCTTTTCTCTTTGTATAAAAATGAGTACTTACACACTTATTAATACTCAAATCATATGAAAAATATTCAGGACTTTTAAAAATTCAAATAAATTTGATACGGGTTAGGTTCCCTTAGAAAGACCCCCACGGAGGGCATCCCACCCCATAGGGCCTATATCCCATAGCGTAGATAATCGGCCGACATAAATACAAACAAACAAACAAATAAATTTGATAGTCCAAGAGCCGACAGATCAAAAACCTAAGGTATCGGTCACAAGAAAAAAAACTTATTTTATGGAAAAGTATTAAAGGAGAACCTACCCTAATAGCATGCATGGTCACAGTGACGTCACTGCGAGTCACTTTGGTCACATATGTGACCAAAATGCCACCACTCAGTGACGTCACATTGTGACTGAGATGTGACTTTGTTAAAAATCTTTAGAAATTTACAAATATCCTTCAAAACATGTTATTTACTTTTATAAAAACATGTTTCTGGCAATTTAAATATCGTCGCTTTTGTCACAGTTTCGTCACAATGTTAATGTAAAATCAGTCACAAATGACACATTTTACACAAATTTGTCACATTGTGACCACTTTGTGAAACGTCACAAAAGAGCTCTAAAACGGCCATAACGACTTCACATTTTAGTCACTGTGACTTCACATCAACAATCGATGGTCACAAAGTCACAATGTGACTTCACAACGACGTTGCAGTGACGTCACCATGCTTTACGGGTAATAATCTATGTCTGCCGGAAGTGAAGTGGTACATAAGCCAAAAATTAATAACACCAGTGGTTGACTCGTAGGCTTATCATTGTATTTGCCGTACAGTCAAATGTATAAAATGTTTCTACACAGTGATAAACCTATGAATAAACCACTGGTACTATTAATTTTTGGCTTATGCACCATTTCACTTCCGGCAGATATGGATCATTAGATTCCTCTATTACTACTTTTCCATAAAAGAAAGGGTTTTTTCTTGTGCTCAATATCTTAGGTTTTTGTGCTGTCGGCTCTTTCGCAATGAATCCTATCCGTAAGTGTGAAAACTCGCCCGAAATATTCAAAGTCAACCCGACCCGCAACGAAAGAAAATAGCATTAGCTGTTCCCTACCCGAAACACGGGACGGAACATTGGTTCGAGTAAAATCAAATTACCCGATCTGATGCCATATTTTGGTGAAATGTCATGTTGTCAAGAAAGATAATCTGATCTAATGTAAATGGGTCATTTTATAAAAAGTATACACGAAAATTTAATGTTAAATGGAAAGCATTGTGGGTTTTCTCCATTGGATTGGCGATAAGAATTTTTCCTAACTTTCTTCTTACTATGAGTGAATTTTAATTTTGTTTAATGTTATCCATTATTATTTCAACAATTTATAATATATATGTATATTTTTTTTACGGGCAAATACTTACGACTATTTTTATATTCAAATGCATCACAATTTACAAAAAAAAATTTCTTGTGGTTGATATCTCTTGAAACTATCCTAGTATAAGTAGATGTCGTTTATTGTGTTTCAAAAAGCGGTACGAATAAAGTGAAAAAGTAATCACTGAGACTTACACTATTCCAACCCGTAATCACACTGCTAAGATATGTGGAGATCCAAAAGTTGTCTGGATACAAAAAAAAGAATTTAGTGCAAAACATTTTAGTTAATAAAACCTATTTTCTTGCGCCACTTATTCAACCACTTAACTCATCAATATTTTTTAAAAAAAAACTTTCAAACAATGTAAATTTTTTATGTCTTTTAGAGAATTTTTAATCTTTTATCACCGGTTTTTCGAAACAGAAATTCTTGCCTAATTGAATCAGAAAAATGCTCGGATTAAATAATGCAAAATTTACAACAAAAATTTACAAGTGCGAATAATGAATCGTAATTGTAATATAGATGCCAATATGTCGTACTGGCAAATCATGATTGGCAAACACACATTACCCGTATGATGTATAAGTAAATTAGGGAAGTGGTTAAATTAAAATAAGTGTTTTTTTTAAATCGCGGTTTATATTAAATGCAAACTTTCGCATCATATTACAGTCATATGAGCTCATTCGAGTAAAGACAAATGTGTAATTATAAAGAAAATATCTTTTTGTAAATTTGAAAGAAGTTTTCCTTTATATTAAAGCCGTAGCCTCTTTTTGGGAGGGGTTGGAGTATATTTTAGATGAAAGTGCGTTTTTTAGTTCTTTCTCAAATTTTGTTAAGGGTAAACTTGAGAGCAACTTCTAAATTTATATATTACAGGACTAATATCAGTATTAACACAGATATGTCTTTCGAAACTTTTATGCCATGCAGCTATGAAATTCAGCATAAAGTTCGCTATAACCGACCTACAAAAATATAAACTCATTTATTTCCATGTCTTCCTATTAATATATTCTCATTCATATCTTAGATAGAGGTGTAGCAATTGTGATCCTCCTTATTTGAAAGAGCGCACAAAATAAAGCGTCTCACGTGAGTTTTATCAAAGTTTGTTGATTCTTTTCCTGTATGATATTTTGTCTTTTCATCCAACTTTAACTTTTGTAAAAATACTGAAATATCTAAAAAAATACATGCGCCAAGATGAAAATAAAAAACATACCGTTGTTACTATGGTGTCCTTAATTTTCGTCATGGCTGAATTAACCCTCGCCCGGATATTGCTTACCAAACAGCCTCAATGCAAAGGCTAAGTGAAGAAATTCCTTAGTGCTTTATTCAGAAATTTCTTAGTCTTTTATTAGGTGTGTTTCTCATTATGTAAATACGTAGCACCTATAGTTGTTGTTCTGTCCGTTCGTCTGTCCGCATATAACAACGAAAAAACTACCCAACCGAATAGTTTGAAATTTCAAATATATAATTATTACTTAATTTTCTTGAATCATTTCAAATTTTATGAAAATCTGATGTTTAGTTCAATTACAGGGACAATCAAAAGTGTTCCGTTACATTACGGTCAATGGGAAAAAAGCTTCAAGTGCATTTTTATGGTGTTGCATTCTTTCAAAGATAATACAATTGATATGCATCTATAAATACATACTATAATATACATTCTGTACAATCTGAGGTGCAAAGAATATTTGTTATTCATTTACAGAACCGCACAAAAGTATTCCATTACATAATGGTATAAGGGGAATGTTGCATGAGATACGTTTTAATTGTATATTAAACTATTTATTAATAGTTTAGGAAATTGATATACGTTACTGAGGATTACTACAAGTTACTTCCTGTATAATAGAAAACAGATACTATTTACAGGGACACATAAAAGATTTCCGCTACTATACTGTATCCGAAATACTGTATACTATTACAAAAGATCTGGATAATTTTTAAACTTTGTTATAGTATAAACGCCTCTCATTTGCTACGCTTGACGTGTTTCCGACTTGTTTGTTTTGAGGTAAATAAATAAAAGTGTTTTCAATAATATTTCGAATAGTCTGTCTTTATACTTTTTAATGAAGGTCACTTCTCACCTTAAGGGCGTTACAATTGAGTTAAATGGGTGTTAATAACGACTTTAAAACATGTGCACTTTCACTAAACCGGGAATTTTAGAAGTGCGCGATGGGTTGAAATATTTTGATATATTCAATTATATAAGTAAATATTCTTTTAAAAAACAAAAAAAATTCCATCCTTCTTTCAATGTTTTTGTGATATTCAATAGCACAAAAAAATCAATTAATGTGTTTCCTTTAGTGCTAAAAATTGTTTATTCATTATTAAATAAATCAATTCATAAAAATACGTTGCGAAAAAATTGCATTAATCAATTACGGTGCTATTCATTTTCCACCATCACGGTTTTGAAAGCATGAAAATAAAATTCTTACGCTAATTGTGAAAAAAAAGAAAAATGTTAAGAAATAAGATTGTTAATTGTAAAGATTTTCCATTACGTTTTGCACTAAACACAAATTTTTGTGATTCAGCTGCAATTTAAAATTTTAAACATTTCAAATCTTTTAATTTTTCTGTTCATTTTATTCTTTAAAGCATTAATCATTTCCTTCGTTTAAAAATGTATGTATCAATTAATTTTAAAAGGCTCGAAAATTTTATTATCGTGTCTTATTCTTTTAAAAGATTTAAAAAAGCATATTTAACTGAAAATTACGCCCGAGCATCATTTTTTTTCAATTTATTTATTTTATTTAGTTTTTTGAAGCATATAATTTAAGGAAATATTTTATTGCACAGTTGTGACCAGTTTGTCATAATGAGCTGTTCTACATCATCACTCGTTTTCATCTATAAACTGATATTCAAAGAGCTAATAAAATCAAGTAATTTAGAAGCATTTAAAAATGTTCATATCATTACCGGAAGTTTTATGCTTTAGTCAGTTTTTTTATGGACTGAAAAGACATTTAAAGTTTTAAAAGCTTATGAAGTGTTCTGGAGATAATAACGTCAAGCCCTAATATTATGCATAAGTACAGGGTGTCCAGCAAATGAGACCCTGATTTCAAAATTAAATTTCTCAAAAACAAAGATTGATATAATTATGCGGTAAACGGTTTCTTTCTTATAGGCTGTAAAAATCTTACACAGAAGTTTCGAACGCTGCATATTTTGAAAAGATTGTGTTCTGATTGCAAAGAATGCTTGGTATGACATTTTCCTTATTTTAGATTGCTTGGAAAGAATGAGTTTTTCGGCTTACATTGCTTGACGATTTTTCGAACTAAATTTTTAAAATTTCGAAATTTTAAAAATGTAATTCCAAAATTTGTTCAAATATGGCCCTGAAAGCCGAAAATCGCGTACTCTGCGAGCAATCTAAAACAAGAATAATGTCAAATCAAGCATTTTTTGCTATGATATAACAATCTATGCAATGTATTTACCGTTCGAAACTTCTGTATAAGAATTTTACAGCTTACCGAATAAATAAACCGTTTACCACATAATTCTATCGATCTTTGTTTTTGAGAAATTTGATCTTGAAATCGGGGTCTTATTTGCTGGACATACTGTATGAAGGAATCCGTGAAACAATATTCATGGGTTCTGCGCAGATGGGCTCTAAGTTATTTGAATCAGAAACAGCCACTATGCGTTCATTTGTTCCATTTATAGAGTTTATCGCTGGGAAAAGCACGAAGAGACAAAACGCGATCTAAAATTTGCAAGGTACGTTTTGTGACCTAAAGACTGTATATTTACTAGGAAATACTTTGTTTATTACATAAATTTGAAGTCTATTTCACGTACTTTCTAAATACGTGGAAGATTTTGCATGCGTTCGTGAGGTAGTTTGTAGTTAAAATATACTGCACAAAACGTATACCAGCGTAATAACGCAATCACCTGGAGTTATTCTTTTCGATGCTGGAACTACATCCGAAACTGGCTTATTATTTATTTTATGCAACAGAGAGCCGTATTGTCATTATTGAAAACCAAAAATGATAAAGAGAAACTTTCATGTCCTAAGTGCTGCTAATTGTTTCCTGTTAGAAAACTAAAATATCAAATAATTATTACTACATCCTGATACTGCAATTAACAGTAAGATAAATTTATTAGTCTCTACGTATTGCATTGTATGCATGGGACATTTAAAAATTACATACAGAATGTAACATTTTATTAGGAAACCAATTATAGTAAATTCTGCAGATAACGTCCTCACGTTCCTTTTAAATCCGTCATGAATGGTTTTCATTGCATACAGTAAAAAAATATAACCATAGTTTTTTTTTAGCTTTTGGTTTTTTTCTTTTTTTGTGCGAAAAACATATTAGAAAACTACATTTGACCAATAATTTTCCAACATATTTTGATTGCAACAGTTAATTTAACATTTACTTTGAAATTTTTATTCGCAATAAAATAAAAAACGCGTTCTTCCGTAAAATTACGAATTCAAATATGCAACTTAAGTTTAACATGTAATAAAATAAAGTGCTAGTTAATTAAAACAATTTTAAGAAAGCGTACATTTTCTTTGAATGGTACTTTAAATTGACAATAACTCACTTAATTACTGAATATAAATCCATGTATGAATAAGTAATATTTCGGATCTGTAGGTCAAATCGGAAAAAATGACAAAGAAAAAAATCTTTGTAAATTAAAATCTTTCAATTTTATTTTATTTATTCATTTTTGTTATATTAGTTTAATTTGTTCTTGTGTGCATAAAATGACCGCAGTGTCACAAGAAATTCCTCTAAATAAGCTATTAAAATTAAGCTCTTGTGAAACTCTTCTAGCTATGTTTTAACTTACAAAAAGGTTTCCACTGCATTATTATGCTGAAATTCGTAAAATATTTATCGAACCATAGTAGAAAAGAATATTAAATTTGAAAACTTTATTCTTTATGTGAGAAGAAACTGCATATTTTTGGGTTTTTGAGGTGGAAACTTCTTGAACGGTAACTAGCAATTGAAAAACAAAAATGAGGAAGGGGATTTATAAAAGAGGCAAAGAGAAAATAAGCAAAACAATTAGTTTAATGTAATATGCTAGAGAAAATGAATGACTGTAATTTGACTGTACACGAGTATGGAAAATCCCGTGCTAAATAATCCTGATTATGTCAAAAGTGCCAGAAAATGCAAATTACTTTTAATATTATTTACATTTTTAATGCATTCGTGATTGTGGGACGTTATTTTTTGCGTTTTATACATTAAAACAGTTTTGAAAAAGTTTCACAAATTTCGTGTTTCTAAAAATCAATGTAATTTGCATATAATTAAAGCGAACGGAAAGAGTGTTATAATTATATATATTCATTAGAAATTACAAGCACGTGTGCACAGATAATCTTTTAATTAAATAATGCAACTTGCAAGAAAACGCCTAAAAGCAGTGTTTATTGTTAAAAAAAACGAAAGCAAGTGTTCGCGATTGTTTTAAGAATATTTAAAGACCTTACTTTTAGCTATAGAATTAAAGAAATATCATAAACCATCAAAACATTTGCATTATTTCATTATATATGAGGACTCCAGGAGCCAAGGGGTATAAGTGACAAAATTGAAAACATTGAACTAAATACATAAATGACCTGGAGATATGCTTTTTCTTTTCTGGTTAAGAAATACAAGCGATTTTATAGTTATGTATTGCGTTCTAGAACCCCTTTTGCCGAATAATAATCAATATTGATTAATTATAAATTTAAAGAAAGGTTTTCTATATATATTTTACAGTTATTGAAATAAGATTTCAAAGACCACAATTAAACAAGCGGCAGTTTCTTATTTCAGCTCAGTCAATTAATATTGATGTTCAAATTTAACGTCAATTATCTTTAAATTCAATTTACTCCTATTCGAATATTTATCACTTGTACCAGTTGGATTCTGAGGTCGACATATATAGATATAGTGAGATGTGTTGTGTATAAATTACTTCAAAGTCTTTATTTTGGCTAAATAACTACTCTGCAGAATATATAATTGAATAAAAAATTAAAAATAATGACGTAGCATAAGGTATAATTATGGTACAACACTAAACATCGGTTTGTCATCAAAAAATGGCCTGCCTCCAGAAGAAATCTCTAATGACAGACTCTCTTAGTATGACAGACGGAATGTATACCTGTGCTTTTTTAGTTCTCTTTCAGTGTGTTCTATAGCGATAGGAGAAATAGTTATTGCAAGATAAATTCAATTTAAATTAAATATTTGATTGCAAGGCATGACTGGCGAATATTTTCTTTTTATTCAATCGTATCAATATATTTACCAAATAAAATTCGCGTTGATTTCTCTTGAAAATATTTTATTATAAATATATTGGTAGAGACTATTTTTCTAACAGTGATAGAAATTGAATAAAAAAAATATTCCATTCGAAAATTTATATCCGAATGGGATTAAGATTTTCACTTTTTGATTTCGCTGATTATTCAAAATTATAAAAATTCAATAATTTAATATTAATAGTACATGTCTTTTAATGGAGTATTATTTTGTTTTAAGAAATAATTTTGCTATTATTTACATATAGTAATGTTAGTATATGTCTATGCATTTACTATATGACTGCATTTATGTTTAGACTTTTAGTAATAATGATAATAATTATTTGCTTAAATCTCTTTCTGCAGTTTGCGATTCTTTTATTCTAAACAGATATTTCACTCTTTAAATTTAAAATAAAAGTTACTTTCCTGAAAGAATCATGCGTAATAAAGCGCAAGAGGGATTAGAAAGTTCAAATATAAGTTAAATCTTATTATAATGCAATATTTTCTAAACATTATCAAAAATTCTTCCTTAGCCTATTGTCATATTAATATTGATTAAAAATTACACAAAGCAACAACATTCGTTATCTTTCAGACCATGAAATATTCTTTAAACATTAATTAATCTATTTGGATAGCTAGTGTTAATATTATTAACGTAAAAGTATTTTCCTTCTAAAAATTAAAAAAAATCGTACCACAAAGGATTAATGTTTCATTATAATTGAACAAAGCGCAGTCGATAAAAATCACATTTGACATATTATAATTGTAAAAATAAGCATACGAATGAAAATGCCTCAAAATTACTCATTACCTTAGCTCTCATTCAAAGCTGCGTCGAAACATTTATTAGGAAATTTTCTATAAAAGATGAACATATTCATCAATTATATTTTCTCTGCTGTAGCAACTTGAAAATTAGAAGAATAAGGTGATGTCTCTTGTCATAAATTTTAATTTTCTTTTCTCCAATTTGCTATACCTACTCACGAATATTTTTTTTATTCAATCGCATCAATATTTACAAACAAAATCGGGTTTTCTTGAAAATATCCCATTATAAATATATGGTAGAAACTGTTTTTCCAAAAGAGGTTCAAATCGAATAAAAAATAGTCCGTTATGACATACATAACCCAACAGGGCTAAGACTTTCATTTCTTGATTCAAAATTATAAATGTTCTGTAACTTAATGTTTCATAATAATTAAATAAAACACAGTCGATCTGAATCAGTCTTGACATCTTGTAATACGCATACGATTGAAAACGTCTCAAAATTACTCGCTACCTTACACTGTACAAAAACGGAGGATTTTAGGAAATTGTACTTGTAATTGGGACGCCAGTACAATTTACTGTTTTTAATGGAAAAATTTTCGTAAATTCTAGAAAAAACGGAAAAATTTCGGAAATTTACGGGAATTTTTTTGTTAAAAAACTTTGAATTGCACTGGCGTCCCGAATACCAGTACAATCTCCGTAAAATCGTGTGTTGTTTTTTATCGTCAGTTAGAGGTCTGCACGGGCCCGTGGACCGTACCCGGCCCGGCAAAAAATATGGACGGGCCATACGGGTCGGGTCGGGCAGATAAAAAAAATTTCGGGTCTGCCGGCCCGTTCTGAAGATTTAAGCAGAAACGATAAAATAGAACCTATTTACAACGAAAATGGTTTTAACGAGAATAAATATAAATGTGCGTCACTAACCATACTAGTTTGACAGCATAAATATAAAAATGTAACTTGTACAGTGTAGAGATCGGCATCGGACAGTTACATTGTGTGTAACCCTTTTTAATATTTTTTTAGCTGACTCGTGCCGAGCCGAGATCAAGCTTGCATTATTTTTATACATATAGATTTGCCGGACTGGAACTAGACTTAATTGCTCTCATGATCTGTAGGGCAGAAATCATGATTTGTAAATCCATTAACAGCGATAAAGAACTTATGTTAGCTTAATTTTTGGATATATACTTGTTCATGGTTTTTAAATTAATTTCTCTTTAACGCGAAAGTTTGACACATTTCCAGATTAATTTTTAATTGTAAAAGTATAAAAGTGATAAGCCTGACTATTGAAGGGATTTGGAATAGAATAGCGTTTTTCATTTTTGGTAAATAAAATACTTGTATAACCTTGTTGAGATACAATAGTTTCTCAAATGGTTGTAGGTTTTTCTCCCTGTCCATGCTATCGTTTCCAGAAATTCTATTCGAAATGCTAACTATGACACTATTTTATTTGCTTGCAGTATTCTTAAATTGCTTGAATCAAAAAATGGATAACGCCATTCAATTATATAGTTTCTGAATAAAGACACATGCTAATCTTATGCGTTTCTGAGAGAAAAAAATGAGTTTAGAAAAGTGTCGGAAAGGATTAACGAATGAATTTGGATTTAAAATCTTTAATAAAATGATTATATTAATATTAATATTTTTATAAATCTTCTTTTATTAAACAGCTTCAAAAGTTACGATGTTTTTAACTTTCTTTTTTTTTCTTTTATTCTAGGCCATATTAATTTTTTAATGAATCTTTATTTGAATATTGAAGGCCTAAGAATCTAAGTAATCATTAATGTTGCTAATGTGCATTTCCTGTAAAATATACTGTAAAACCATTCCATAGATATGTATGCAGTAAACTTTAACGAAATCTTAATTATATGATAAAAATCTGAAATTTTAGGAAATTGTAACGGGCCAAAACGGGCCAAAACGGGCCGAACTTTTGAGTTTTACAACGGGCCGGGCCCGGGCCTGGAAATTCCGGCCCGTGCAGAACTCTAGTTCTCATTCAAAACTGCGTCGAAACGTTTATTAGAAAATTGTCTATAAACGATGAACACATTCACCAATTATATTTTCTCTGCTGTAGCATCTTGAAAATTAGAAGAATAAGGTGATGTGTCGTGTCATAAATTTTAGTTTTCTTTTCTCCAATTTAATATACCTACTCGCAAAACACAAATAAAAAATATTGTTAATCTGAAAACGCCTATTCAACTAAATAGAATATTTTAATGAACCAATAAAATTTTTGTTGAATTATCAATATTTTGTTAAATACCTTTTTTTTGTGAAAACTAAGTTTATATTTTTAAATCGTAAAAGAAAAAAAACACATTATGTTATATTTCATATAAAATAACTCATAAAGACAAAAAAAATAAACTATTGCTTTACAGATTGACTTTTAGACCATTCCAAATTAAACTCCCTATTCGCGAAATATATAAAAATAAAAATAATAAATTTTACCTCATTAGCGATTTTTTTCATGATTTTGTTACAAAACTTTGAAGAAAAACATTTAATACCAAGGCTCTGGAAATGTTTTCCTATTGCGAGTTCTAAGAAATAACTCCAAGTAATTTTAATGGACATCACTTGGATATATAAAATCAGGAGGAAATGCTTGAGAAAGGGATTGTTCTCTCCCCCCCCCGTACCCTCTCGAACTATTTCTGGATGTTTGTTAAAGATAAATTACTGTCTAGTTGTTCAAAGTGTCACCTTCAAAACTTTACATTTTCAATAGAAAAATTTTATTCTTTCAATACTTTCTTTTTCTGGGGAAATTAGATTCAGGTTAGAATATTTATTTTTACAGAAAATGACTGCAAATGTCTCAATAAAGAATATGTAAATGCTATGTTTAAACTACTGCTAATTTTAGTTGCATTCGTAATTATATAAAGATGTAGCTCCTATAGTCGTCGTTTAATCCGTCCGTCTGTCCGTCTATCCGCCCGTCAGCATAAAACAGCGCGAAAAATACCCAACCGAATCGTTTGAAATTTACAATATATACTTATTACATAATTTTGTCGAGTCATTTCAAATTTTATAAAAATCGGATGTATACTTCAATTACAGGGTCACACAAAAGTATTCCGTTACATTACGGTCAATGGGAAAAAGAATTTCAAATGCATTTTAATGTATGTTACACTCTTTCGAACATAATACAATTCATATGCATCTATGAAATATATACTAAAATATACTTTCTGTACAATCTGTGATGCAAAGAATATTTTTTTATTAATATACAGGACCACGCAAAAGTATTCTATTACATAATGCTGTAGCGGGAAACATTGTTTTTGGTACGTTTTAATTATATTTAACTATTTCACATTTTATGAAATTTATATACGTTGCTGACGTTTACTACAAGTTTATTGCTGTATAAAAGAAAGCATTTACAGGGACACACAAAAGATTTCGGATATTGCGTTGTAACCGAAGTAGCGTGTATTTTTAAAACTTCGTTATAATACGAACGCAACTCATTTGCTACGTCTGACGTGCAATTTCCGACTTGTTTCGTTTGTTGAAGCTATAGCAGTATTATGTAAGAGGTATTGTGGGCAAAAGTGTGAATTCTAAATAATTTCAAGTAAATTTAATGGACATCACTCGGATATGTAAAAATCGGAAGGGACAGTTTGAGAAAGATTACTCTAGAAATGTTTCTGGATGTTTCTTAAAAAAAAAATAACCATCTAGTCTTAGAATGTGTCATCTTCAAAACCTTAAGTTTTAAACAGAAATATTTAGTTTAAAGTATTTTCTCCTTTCAATACGTTTTTATTTCAGTGGGAATTAGATTCAGCTTAACCTGAGGGTGCAAAATTCTAGGCGCCATTAGATAATCTCTAACCACTAAATTTTAAAAGTTATCTTCGCTAAAAATTTAATAGCATTCTAGAAAGAAATTTACACGAAATATTAGTTGAAATAGATCGAAATAAATTTTGTGATGAGAGACTGCCTGCTGTTGAGTAGATTTTTGCACCCCTGGCTTAACCTATTTATTTCTTCAGAAAATGAGTTTGAATTTCTCAATAAATAAGTGAATATAATAATGGAGTTACGAAGAAAAAGGAGGAGACATATAGTGTACTTTCCAGCAGTTGCAAGTGAAGTAATTGAGGAGTTTGTCACAAAATGAATGCTGATTTTGTAAATGAGATCCACACTTTCTGATTATCGCCGATGAAAATATCCATCAGTAAACATGAATAGAAAATCTCATCTTATTTACGTGCCTTATTCATAGGAATTTTTTGTCACAAATGTGATAAATATTTTCTATATATTATTACTGTTGTCACTTACAGGTATTTTAATCTTCTTTCTGAAATTTACAAGAGCTTGTCTTGTTTGTCGCAATATAACGAAACTACTACCGCTGAAGTAAATTCACACCAGTAAAAATGAATATCAGTTTCTCCCTTTATTTTTAACTGAAATTTTCCATTAATAAGGCATTCGAATAAAGGGAAAATGTTCATTTAAATTAACTGATGGCCCCAGTAGTAATGAGATCCTTCGAATGCGGTTACAGTTCATGCTTCACTATTTTAAGGATATGACCGTTCCACTTCCATAATAGTGTCATAAATACAATGTATTTTCAAATAATATAAGAGAAGATTAAATTGAAAATGCCTATGTAAGATGATGTTGCTGGCAATCGTTTACGCGTGCTATAACAAATTTGCTATTTCTTCGTCTGTTGGAGCTACGGCAACATTATGTAACTGGTATTCCGTGCGAATTAAACGTGATAAATACCGCATCGAGAATTAGAAATGTCTAAATTAATTTATTAAATATTTAATCCAAATTAAATTTTTATGGCTTCAGTACCTTCGGATTCAATTTTGGATAATTGACATAAAATTGCTAATTCCATTCCACATAATAAAGATTTGTTTATTTTTCCTTTTCGAGTTTCTTCTTCAAGAATTTGTAGATTTCTGCATCATTTATCTAAGTTCGTGGAAGATTTTTTTTTTATTCTGTACATCGCAGACACAGTCAACACTTAAGTACGTTCGTAATTATGTAAATACCTAGCACTTATAGTTGTCGTTCAGTACGTCCATTTGTCCGCATGTAACATAGCAAAAACTATCCAATCGAATCATTTGAATTTTAAAATATATAATTGTTGCATAATATTGTCGGATCATTTCAAATTTTATGAAAATCGGATCCTCAGTTTAGTTAGAAGGACGATCAAAAGTATTCCTTTACGTTACGGCCAATAGGAAAAAATAGTTTCAAGTGCATTTTAAAGGTGTGACATTCTTTCGAACGTGATAAAACTGATATGCATCTACGACGTATATACTAAAATATATATTCTTTACAATCTGTGGTGCAAAGAATACTTATTACTTTATATACACAAATTATACCATTGCATAATGGTATAGGGGGAACCATTGTTTGGGGCGCGTTTTAATAATATTAAACTATTTGACATTTTATGAAACTGATATACTTTCCTGAGATTTAAAACAAGTTACTTCCTATATAATAAAAAGCAGATAGTATTTACAAGGATACACAAAAGATTTCAGATATTCTACTCTACCCGAAGTATTGTGTACAATGACACCAGTATTTGAATATTTTTAAAGCATCTTTATAGTACGAACCTATCTCATTTGTTACGCTTGACCTCCATTTTCATTTTATCATGTCAATATTATTAGTAATAAGAGAAATCACAAAATCGCATATTAAAAATACTGTTATTCTATATTGCATTATTTCTTATAATGACCTTTATAATTGCACTTATTTTTACGATTTTCGAAAAAATATAATACAAAATCAATACATACATATCATCTAAATACCAGTTGCTCCTACAGATTTTGCATTTCTTATTTTTAAGCGTAAAATTAATCCTGTATTAACAGTTTTAAGCTCAAATTTTCCAATTTTTCGGAAGTTACATAAATCTATCTGCGTTCTGTAAGTAAAATATATAGATAAAAAAGACAATATTTTCGTCATTGGTTTTGAAACGCACAAGGGGGAAATACGCTATTCATCTTGGCGCATCTTTCCTCATAAACCCGTGCAGTTTATTTTGACCTAATTGGGGCCATTTAAAGGAAAAGGTGCAATTTTTGTAACTTATGACAGACTTTCTTTACCTTTTTACTTTTTTTTTTTTTTTAATTTGAAGAATTTAGAAGTATAACAAAACTCGTAATTTCGTCAATTCCGAGTACGTTCAATTAAAAAAAATCACAGAATCTGCCCTTTTAGTAATATGCATGTACTTTTTTTCCAGAAGATAATTAGAATTATTTTTATTTTAAATTACACCTAATGGAATAACTGATATAAATGCTACAACTTATTTCTACACAACATGTACTCGTTGTTATTATTATTATTATTATTACTGACGGACAGTTCGTCATGAATAAATCCAATGTTTAAAAAAAAGTCACAAGTAATATAGATTAGTAAAGTTTTAAAATTATGCTTCATTTTAACAACTTACTGTAACATAAGAAAAACTGTCTAAAGAAAAACTTGCAAAAATAGAACTGATAAGTTAGACTTTTCTCAAATTTTCACTTTTTGTACTTTTATTGTAAGAAATGCATTGAAATAATTTTGTATGTGAACACGCTATCTTCCAAGCGATATTTCCGACCGTACTCCCATCCCCCGAATAAGTTATTGATAACTCTTTCAAGATATTTACAAGTTTTCGCACAAATTAGTCAACGGATTAGATATTTAGACTATTTCAAACGACTTTGCAATAAATTCTATAGAGAAGATCACCAAAAAATGGTGACAAATTGTAAATTATAAAAATTGGGTTATGTAATCAGGGATTAGTTGCTCAAAGCTAACGTCTTTTGTTTAGATATGGAAGGCCAAATGTTAGATTCCAGCTGATGGAAAGCAAAGAATTCTTTCTTTTTTAAGAATAATAGTGCATTTTTGTTGGTGTTAAGGTCTTTGTAAATATTCATCGAGCAATTACTATGTTTGGTTGAAGTGTGTGGACAAAAAAAATGGTTCTGTATATACGATTCTTATTATGGTAAAGAAACAAGTACAGTATAATATTTTGTAAATTTAAAAGGTTCATCCTATTACAAATAGTCTTACTGTAAACTTTAATAATTGTCGAAATATCAATTATTATTGTTAATGTTGAAGTTTCTGTACAAATATAATATTAAATATTGTTATATCATTGTATATTATTCTGTTTTGTACCATACATATATATTATATACAAGCTCTACTTTTTTGTAAAATAATGCCAGTGTAATGTTAATTTGCCAAATATAGGTTAAGGAGATATTCCACTGCTTCCGTCCTTGGCGGAGTCGCACAGTTTTCCTCGGGGCATCTTCATTTATCAGAAATATTTTTAGGGGTCAGTCACTTATTTGCGGTTCACAGTTAGTTGTTTACTAGCCGTCAGGGAAATAAGCTGACGTTTTTTATACCGCTCTCTTCCGTTGAACGTGTGAGAAATTTACTTTTATTTTCGGGATTCCGTAAAAGTCGTTCGATTTTTTTTAAGACTACATATAATTTGGTAAAAAATATAATCACTCATAGTCCAAATATTGAATTCGCCTAATCTGAGTCATTTAAAAGATAAAGTGTTAAAATTTCATGTTTAATTTGAATGAATAATAAGAATTCAAGTAAACTAAAAAAATAATTCATATAAAATGTCTTAAACCTACAATGAAAATGCACAGAAAGATTAATCTAAGATTTTAAAGTGGATAAAAAATTAAAAAATTGCAGTTAAAAAACATACATATCTAACTTTTAGACGTGTGAACACTGAGCTTTTTCTCTTAACTCTATAAATCCTTTAAAGCATTTGATAGTTGGAATATTGCCATATTTTCTTGTTTTATGCGATATGCTTTATGATCTTGAAATTTCTTCTATTTTATCGTTCTTTGGCATACATAAAAATGTATGTACTTCCGGATAAATGCATGTAAAACTTCCGTAATGTAATCTTTGCTTTATTTCATCGCAAATTTCTTGTCATAAAATGAGGAAAAACATTCCATTCTAAAATTATGATAGTTTGGTGTCCCACAAGTTGAACACTTATACATTATTTTAAAATTACATATGCCTGTAATGTTTTGAACTAAACAAAAGCTATAGAATGTATTTGTATCTGCCAATTGATGCGATTTTTTTACTGTTATTTCCTAATATGTTCTTGTTCAATCGCAAAATTTTGCGAATAAGTATGGCAGCTGTTGCTATTCGAAAACATTGTTGACAAAATTGTAGTTGGCTAGTTGGAATAATATGCATCTATGTATTTAGCTCGAGAAATTTACAAGTTCTCACTCTAATAGCTTAAGAGACTAAAAAGTACCAATTTGTAAATATCTGCCCTTGAATTCATAATATCCATTAATATTTTAACGCATTTTCCACTAGTAAGTCAAATTTCTTGTATTTTAAATTGTTATTATCTTCTCATATGTCATATGTAATATTTGGTTTGCTGTAACGTATTTATACAGAACTATATTTGGATATCTTAGACCTAATGTCGACGAAATTTGATGACAAAAACATGTATTAATGATACTATGAATTAAATGCACTATGTATTAAAACTGCAAACTCCTCTGACGATTCTGTAGGTCATTCGCAGTAACTTATTATACATTTCTGGTTCTCACTTTACATTTCTTGTTTATCTTTAGTATTCTGCCAACTTGTTCTTACATTTGTGATTTCATTTTAGTTATGCACTATCTGGCTAAAAGTGACCGGCTACTTACGATTTTTGACGTTTTGTTTAATAATTCGAAAAAAAAAAATGAGGAATTATCCTGAATCTCCAAGTGTGTAAACAGAATAGTACAGATCATATATTTCCGTGGAGATTTTTTCCCGAAACTCCATGGGGGACAGTCAACAAATTAAGAAAGAATGAATATCTTTTCAACAACCCTGTTAAAACTAATGCAGCAAAAGCATTCAAACAGTAGATTATGATTAAGTGGCTTATTGTAATGAGAGTGTGTTCATTTTCATGAGGATAGCATGCATACTAGTGTTTACCAGAAATTAAGGTTTTCATAAAAAACAGTCCCAAATTTTGCCAAGATTTTTTGCTTATAATTTGCAGAATTTTTAATGTAAAACAATGATGTTTTCCAAAAATACAAAAAAACATATTGTACAGAATACCCTGCAATCAAAATTAAAAAATAATAAAAATTGTATGAATAATGAGCAGGTTTACTAAATAATGTTTCTCTGCTCATGCGTGAAAGCAATCAAAACATAATTTGCATAATGTTTTAGCCAAAAGTATAGAGAAACTTTTGTGAAAGTCTCAATAACATATCTTGAAAATTCTAAAAATTAATGTCGGTAGAATAAGTTCAAAATCCGTTGTCTCCAAAAAAAAAGCAAAAAGATGAGGGGATGTATCTATACATTCACTGATTAGTGTTAATACAGCATACATAATAATGCACGTTCAACTATATTTGGATACAACCCCTCCTTTTTTTATTTCTTTGGGGAACAACGGATTTTGAGCTTATTCTACGGCGATAATTATCAGAATTTTACGCTATGTTTTTGAGGCTTTCAAAAACGTTGCTCTATACATTTAATTAACACATTACGTAAATTATATTCTCATTGTTTTCAACCATGCGCAGTACAAAATTATTTACTAAACCTGCTCGTTATTTATACAGTTTTTATTATTGTTTAATTCTGATTAGAGGATATTGTGTACAACGGTGATTTTCATATTTTCTGAAAAGAGCAATTTTTTATATTAAGAGTTCTGCAAATTCTAAGCGAAAAATTTTTTCGACTGTTTTTATAAAAATCTTAATTTTTCTACGGGTATACATGCTATCCTCATAAAAAATGAACCTAGTACATTACAATAAGCTATTTAATTATAATTTATAATTTTAACGATTTTTCTAAATTAGTTTTGGCAGGGTTATTCAAAAGATATTCGTTCTTTTTCAATTTCTTGACAGTCGCCTATGGGGTTTCCGGAAAACACTTCTCGAAAATATATGACCTGTACTATTCTGTTTACACATCTGGAGTTTCAGAATAATTCTTCACGTATTTTTTTAGATATTTAACAAAACGTCAAAAATCACAAGTGGCCAGTCACCAATAAACATAAAAAACGGAAAAATCGGTCGATTGATTTGCGGTTTTCACTAAAATTATGCTTTATGTCGGCATTTTCTTGAAACTGCCAACTTGTTCTTGAAACTTATAGACAAATTTCAAAAAATGCCGGTAGAGGGCGCTTTAGACTTTGGAGTAACGAACAACTATTTTTTGACGGTATTTTTTGCATCTCATTAAATGTTTTCGTAAGCTTAGACTCAAACTTAAATTTTGAGCTCAAAATCTGAAAGTGGGAGTGGTTAAGTAGCACAAACTGAACTGTGTTTAGAGAATTCAAATTTAAAATGATTATAAGAAACGGGAAAATTGGTTCATTGATTTGCGGTTTTATATAAAACTATTCTTTATGTCAGTATTTTCTTAAAAATAAATTATAAAGATAAATTTCGAAAAATGTCGATAAAAGGCGCTTTAGACTTTGGAGTAACGAACAACAATTTTTTGTCGTTATTTTTTGCATCTCATTAAATGTTTTCGGAAGCTTAGACTTAAACTTAAGTTTTGAGCTCAAAATCTGAAAAGTCCTTCCGGCAATGCCGGGAGGAAGAGGTAGCTTTCATGTACTTATATATATATTTATTTATTTTAAAGTAAGTTACATTGTTCAAAAATACTAAGCTCAAATTAGTGGAAATAATCTTATAAAATTAGTGATTTTATAAGTTTGAATACTAGTTTTTGTCAAGACTGAATATTAATAGGAATTTTTAGAAATTAGTCATCTTTTATTCAACCTGGTTTTATTTTAAGCGATTTAGAGAGTCACCAAATCCCACGATATCATAAAGTGTATGCCACTTTAAAGCAACATGATGGATCGTTCAGATCAGACCGTTTCAAAATGTCAGCCATAAGCAAAATTCAAAGTGCTATAACTCAATCATTTTTTAAGATATAGACATAATAAAAAGTGTTCTAGAATCATTGTTTCAAGTTTTAACACGTAAAAGAAAAATATTTTTCAACTTTTAAATTTTTCGCATTTAATTTTAAATTTTAAATTTTTTTAAAAATTTAAAATGGCCACCATTTTGAAACAAGATGGTGGATGATGCTGGCCAACGAACTCGATCGAGACATTTGTATGTACTATGTACATACCAAGTTTCATTGAAATCGGTTCATAAATACGCGTGTTATCACGTGACAAAAATCAGATCATTTCAAAATGTCAGCCATAAGAAAAATTCAAAGTGCTATAACTCAATCATTTTTTAAGATATAGACATAATAAAAAGTGTTCTATAATCGTTGTTTCAATTTTTAACACGTAAAAGAAAAATATTTTTCAAATTTTGATTTTTTCGCATTTAATTTTAAATTTTAAATTTTTTTAAAAATTTAAAATGGCCACCATTTTGAAACAAAATGGCGGATGATGCTGGCCAACGAACTCGGTCGAGACATTTGTATGTACTATGTACACACCAAGTTACATCCAAATCGGTTTATATGTACGCGTGTTATCACGTGACAAAAATCAGATCGTTTCAAAATGTCAGCCATAAGAAAAATTCAAAGTGCTATAACTCAATCATTTTTTAAGATATAGACAAAATAAAAAGTGTTCTGGAATCTTTGTTTTAAGTTCTAACACGTAAAAGAAAAATATTTTTCAACTTTTAATTTTTTCGCATTTAATTTTAAATTTTAAATTTTTTTAAAAATTTAAAATGGCCGCCATTTTGAAACAAAATGGCGGATGATGCTGACCAACGAACTCGGTCGAGACATTTGTATGCACTATCTACATACCAAGTTTCATTCAAATCGGTTCATAAATACGTTAGTTATCGCATGACAAAAATCAGATATATATATATATATATATATGGTTATATATATATATATATATATATATATATGTCAACATATGAACGGAGGGTGTTTTTGGGGTCTGGGGGTCATGATCGGTGAAAATATACCAAAATTTTCCGGAAGTGCTTTCCTCCGGACGGCTGCAATAGGTAGCTTTTTACTTTTTGTAATGAAAGCTACCTAATAGTAGAGAGTAGTTAAGCAGCACAAACTGAACTGTGTTTAAGGGGGGGGGGAGATGTTCAAATTTAAAATAATTATAGAAAATGGAAAATTTTCTCGATTCGTTTGCGGTTTAAAATAAAACTATTCTTTAAGTCAGTATCTTCTTGAAAATAAATTTTAAAGATAAATAAAAAAAAATTCCATTAGAGGGAGCCTTAAACTTTAGAGTAACCAACAATTAATTTTAACCATTATTTTTTTGTTCTAATTAAATGCTTGCAAAAACTTATTAAATGTTTTTGGAAGCTTAGATTTAAACTTAAATTTTGAGCTCAAAATCTGAATAATTAGGAGTAGTTAAGTAGCGCAAATTGAAGTGTCTTCAGGAGTTGAAATTTAACACTCCCCCTCCTCGAACATAATTCAACTTTTCGCAACTAAAACACTCCCAACGATTCAGAATCTGAGCCTAAAATTTAAGTTTATGCATTAGAAAGCATTTAATGAGATTAAAAAAATAACAGTTAAAAATAGTTGTACGCTACTCCAAAGTCAAAGGCGCCCTCTATCGGCATTTTGTGAAATTTATGTTTAAAATTTATTTTCAAGAAAATGCTCATTTAAAAATTAGTTTTAGCAAAAACCGCAAACGAATCGACCAATTTTTCCGTTTTTTATAATCATTTGAAATTTGAACCCTCTGAACACAGTTCAGTTTGTCTACTTAACTACTACCAACAATTCAGATTTTGAGCTCAAAATTTAAGTTTATGTCTAAGCTTACGAAAGCATTTAACTAGATGCAAAAAATACCGGCAAAAAATAGTTGTTCGTTACTCCAAAGTCTAAAGCGCCCTCTATCGGCATTCTTTGAAAATTATCTTTATACTTTATTTTTAAGAAAATACCGACATAAAGAATAGTTTTAGTGAAAACCGCAAATCAATGAACCAATTTTTCTGTTTTTTATAATCATTTGAAATTAAAACCCTCTGAACACAGTTCAGTTAGTGCTATTTAACCACTCCCACTTTCAGATTTTGAGCTCAAAATTTGAGTCTAAGCTTACAAAAACATTTAATGAGATGTAAAAAATACCGGCAAAAAATAGTTGTTCGTTACTCCAAAGTCTAAAGCGCCCTCTATTGGCATTTTTTGAAATTTATCTTTATAATTTAATTTCAAGAAAATGCCGACATAAAGAATAATTTTAGTGAAAACCGCAAATTAATCGACCGACTTTTCCGTTTTTTATGTTTATTTGAAATTTTGGTTCCTAAACATTAATGGCGGCTATCTCCTTTGGAAAACGTTTGGGACCCTTGATCTCCTATTTAATATTGTTTGTCTTGGTGTGTACTATCACCCCACTTTTATTGTAAAATAAATTTGGAAACACCCTGTATATATTAGTATGCATTTATTTATTACTATATTATTTTTAATATTATTACTATAAGTATACATATTTTTTAGCTAATTATTTATTTATGAAGCATTCATATTACTGTTTAATAAAATAAATTTTTAAATACTCTAGCTTCCAAAAGTTAAGGTGCAAGATGTTTTTCGAAGCTCACCAGAAAAACAAAATGGCAGTCAGATTAAACTTCATAGTTTATATGAATGACAAATAATAAGCTTTAAAAAAAATTACGTAAAAATTACAGCTACCAATTTTATTTTATAGAATAGAATAGAATAGGGATTTGTGAATGAGAGAAAAATATGCAATTACGAAAATTTCGTAATTTCGCGTGTAAGTTTTGTTGTATTTGAACTATTGTTGTCAGTTTTGTTCACAACAACCAGTAGATTCTAGAAATGTCTAAAAGAAGTCGTTTGCCCGATTCATTAAGGTGGTGTGCGGTATGAGGGATGGAAATGGGTTTACCACAGGCCAACACTGCGAAACGGCACAATGTGTCTCGTAGTGTCATCCACCAGTGTCATCTGGGACCAGTATGAATCCGAAGATTCTGTGTCCAGAAGAGATGTTTCCGGCCGCCCACTTGTTACAACCTCTGAAGAAGACCGGTTTCTAACTCTTTCGGCCCATAGGAGAAGACGCATTACTGTGCAGCAACTCATTGCAGACTACTTTGCAGCATCAAAGAGAAAAATATCCGCTATTACGATGCGAAGACTTCTTCACAATGCAGGTCTCTATACAAGGCGACCAGTTGTGTGTGTCCCCCTCAACAGGCGACAGTGAAGGGCCGCTTACGTTGGGCAAGACAACATGTTTCCTGGACCAGACAACAGTGGGCTTCTGTACTCTTCACAGGCAAGTCCAGATTCACACTGGAGTGCAATTCAGGACGTCTTCTGTTCGGGGGAGAACAATGCAGTCGAACCATTAATTAAACAATGTCGAAACACACAGGTACAGAAACGGTGAAATCATGGTTTGGGCAGGGATCTCACTCGGAGGCCACACTAAACCTGCATGTGTTCCATGGAGGAACTCTGATTGGTGTAAGATATCGGGATGAGATCCTTGATTCATATGTGTGCCCATATGCCGGTGCTTTTGGCAATGGTTGCATTCTAATGAATGATCATGCAAGACCACACCGAGCTGTGGTTGTTGAGGATTATCTTGAGGATCACGATTGGGAGAGAATGGAATGGCCAGCTCACTCTCCAGACTTTAATCCGATAGAACATCTTTGGGACTATCTTGGAAGACAGTTTGCGGCTATAAGTCCAAACCATGTCTAGTCAGCGCTGCATGTTTCGGTGTCCGACAATTTAATTGAGAGCATGGAAAGTCTATGCCACCAATGCATTCAAGTCCGGGGTGGACATATTCTGTATTAGAACCAGTTTTTTAATGTTTCTGTCATATTTTACAGCATAATACTTCGATGTACTGATTTCACTAAGAGTGAAATTTCCAACCATGAGTGTTTTTTGTTGTAATTTCATTTATACGTTTAACTTAAGTAAATTTCTTTGTCGCATTTAATAAATAACAGTTTAACGCGCATTTCCTCCTATTTTGTTGTTTCTATAATCATTCATTTGTAAAGTAGACGCAAAAAAACCGGTTGTACCTTCACTTTTGGAGGCCAGTGTATTTGATACATTCTTGACATTTATCTCTCTTGTTAAGTAATAAACAAGAATACGAAAATTACATGTGTTAAATATTATTATTAATTATTAAAATTATTAATTACGACACCAACATGACATTAAATATAAGTGTCCCTTCCTAGAGAGAATCTTAAATTAGTTTAATCTAGAAGAATCTGCTAAGCAAAAATATCCTTCATGATATTATTTAAGGTTTCATCTAGAAAACTGAACAAAATCAAAATCACGGTGTATGTGTTCATTGGGACATTTTTCAAACTATCACTTCTCTAGGGAAAAATGAGCCTGATATTTTAATGGGAAATGCATCACACTTTAGCTAATTTGACAGTAACGTCGACTCTAGTTGCCATAGTTACTAAAAACTGGGTGTATTTTTCTTTTCTAAATGTAATTTAGAAAAGATTTCCATTGGCACATAATACAACATTGTTTCCTACGTCAACAATTACTCATGATTCAACTTCCAGATACTCGCAGGTATAGAGAACAGTGGTCGTTATCGTATTTTCATACTGCTTGGCATCAGTGGCGTAATAATTCAAAAATTATTGCAACACTCATTTAATCATTTTAAAATTAATTGAACTATTACGATTATCAATAATTATTAGCATGTTTATGAGGCTAATTTATCACTCAAATTAATTATTATTGTCGTTATAAGAAATCAGCATTTTAATTAATTTAGTTAAGATATTTAATATACTAAAAATTCTAGTGTTACGATTACCAGATAATGAGACCATGTATTTCATGTATATGTGCGTGCGTGTGTTTGAAGAGGTGGGGGTGATTGGCAAGAGCTATATATAGTTAGATATTATGGATTGACAATGTGTGAAATCACAATTCTCCTTACAATTTTAAAAGTCGAAATTTCATTAAACTACAATGTGAATATAATATTCCAATTAAAACAATGCTCATAAAGGATTAAAGGTATGATATTATGAACTAACGATATAAAAACCGGAATATTACGAATAGAATCTATAATAAAAAGCCCTATGTGTGAAGTCTCATTTGAAAAAAGTTACGAAAGAATTGTGGTATATATCGTTTATTACAAAATAAGGAACATTTGAAGTTTCTCATAAAAAGTTATATATTTTATAGCTATAATTTACGAAAAATACTTACGTTACAAGCAATTAGTCATGTTGGAGATAAAAAGAAATACAAAGTTTGGTTGTTGTTGTTTTTTATTTGTATTACTAACATAAACTTGTGATTGCGAACTCATCACTAATTAAACCTATTATTATCGTACTATGACAGTAAGTCGGAGGATAGGTTTTCCCTCATATTTTTTCGGAAAAATTGTAAAGCAATGAAAAGAGCAGGACAGTCATTTAATGTGAGAGCCATCCAAGTGTCGTTTGGTGATGCATGACCGAGATCCTGCAGATAGCATTGATGCAATTCTAAGAGAAACCTCAAATGAACAGTCCGGACAACTCATGGCGGATATGAAGAGCAATATATTTTGCAATCGTTAATAAAAAAAATAAAGTTAGAGTTATTGATAAATATCAATTGGTTCAGATGTCCAAGGATGATGATATCCATAAAAGACTTTAGGAAGTCTATGGTCTAGAATCATTGCCATCGTGTTCGTTGGGAGCCAATTTACCATCTCCCTTACAGCCCTGATTTGCTACCAAATAACTTCCACCTCTTTCTAGCACTGAAGAAGTTTTTCATAAGAATGCCCCAATAAAGAAGGAAAAACAGTAATGAAACAGTTCTTCAGAATGAAGAAAACGCATTTTTCAACAAGAATTTTAAACTTTGGTAAGCGTTATAGCATCAATAATGATTATGAGGAAAAACAAGAATGTTCCCATCTTGAAAGCGGTAGCTAATATTCTTTGCGCCTAAAGAATAAATACAAAGTTCTTTTAATTTTATGGTATTATTAAAAAAGAGTTTTGCTTTTACTTCTTTATATCCATAATCATGAATGAAAATATTATCCAGCAGTCTAAGGAAATTTATTTTTTCACTTCCTCCCGTATAAATAATTACAGGTTGGGTATAAGTGATTTTAATAATAAAATTTTATTACTATATTATTTGAAAATCATTTTTTATACCGATTCCGTTTGCATTTAAAATCCATAAAATTAAAAATACAGCTGTTTTTTTTAGCGACTTTACAATTTCTTTACCTTTATTATACAATCTTTTTCGTTCCTTTTTGAGATCTTTCATATAAACAAGTTAACAAAATCTTTATATATGTTTTTGCTACTCTTTGGAAAGTAATACATTTTATACGTTAGCAGTTTTTTTTCTGGAGTAACAGCCTGTACCTAGAGATTACGTAACATCCTAACTCAGCTGAACGCTTTTAAAAGATCTTTTATTTCCCGGAAACTCCAATTTTACAAAATGTTGCTGAAAGTATCATATAAAAGAATAATATTTCTTATTTGGTAAAAGATTATTAAATTCAAGACAGGATTAGGAATCGAATTATTTGATGAAATTTCAAACAGTAACTTTAAAAAGTTTTTCACTAACTTGAAGTGAAGAATTTTACTCGATTTGTGAATATACAGGGTGCCCCAAAAGTTTGTTCGCATTTGAAAATTTTGTAAAAATTTAGCAAATCTGTTGTAATATACTTTTCAACATTTAACTTCAATTAGAATAATAAAAATGTAACATTTTGTAAACTTTTACATGAATTTTACATAAAAAAAGGTATTAATAAAATGTTTGGAAATCAAACACTTTCAAAAGAAGTAGCGTCCGTCAATTTTTAGCCAATTTAAGAAGTAAAAACATCTGCACTGTTTTCTAATAAGAGATATTTAACTACATATTTTAAACAGACAGCAGTACAATTCTACAGCTTCCTTCAGTGAGTATCAGCATAGTGGATTATTTGAAATGTATGATACAGAATGCATGAAATAAATTATATAGAATATAGCAGAGGATCATAAGTGATAGAATACTACGAATCATATTCAAATGCAATGCATTTTGGACATAGAGTCATAGAATAAATGACATATGGAGTATATCACTTTAGGGAATTCATCATTTTGCAGTATGTCGTGAACTGAATATATGTCGTGCCATAAAGATATATAAGGTTTGCCTATTATTATTGCATGTAATAAGCATCAAACATAAGTGTTACTTTATCTCTTTCCTTTATATCATAAAAAGACATTGAAGTATTTTCTTTTTGACGATAATTTTATTCTTCTACATTATAAATTTGTCAATGATACTTCAGCAAAACTTATATTTCTCACTTTTTTTTTTTTTTTTCATAGGATGTATAAAAATTCGTTAATTTTTACCGGCATAGAGAAATTCTGTTCGTAAAATGATGAAATGATTGACTGGTACCGGAATTTATAGGGTAAAATTTTGGAAATTAAAAATCCCTGTCAGCTTGGCCTATAGGCGCAGGTAGATTTCGAAATTGAGTGCTCATTTCAAAAACAAAAATAAAATATGATTAGAGATTAACCCAGTTTAACAATTTTATTTGGCGGCTTTTAAAGAATTTTTAATTTCATTTTTTTGTAGGAGTTGGTTTTATCAAAATCATCTTAAGCGAAATTCGGCTCAAAATTCCCACTTTGACAGCGTTTTTAAAAATATATTCCTTTTTTATGAAAAAATCGACCATATATAGTTCCTAAATAAGAGAAACTGCCAATCGAATGCGATTGAGAACAAAAATGAATTTAAAATGAGTTAGAAAATAAGCAATTTGTTATTTTAATACGTCTTCAATTCTTCATTCACGAACACTTCGGGAAATTCTGTTCAAAATACCCACTTTGACAGCACTTTCTTGAAATATATTCTGCCTTTATCAAAAAACTGACGGCACATTAAACGGACAACGGACAACATGGCAACTGATGGCACATTATAGAGTTCCTAAATAAGAGAACCTGTCAATTGGATGCGTTTGAGGGAAAAATGAATTTATGGAAAAATGGATTTTCAATGACGATCGCTTTGGGATATTCTGTTCAAAATGTCACTTTGACAGCATTTTCTGAAATATATTTTTCTTTTATCAAAAAACTGACAACACGTCACGTTATATAGTTCCTAATAAGAGAAGCTGTCAATTGGATGTATTTGAGTGCAAAATGATTTTAAAAATGAGTCAGATATAAGCAGTTTGGATTTGAGTACATCCTTAATAGGATTTTTCCTTCAACTCCTATTCTTGTTTAATTCGTTTTTGATATAAATATTGGTCCTGTAAAAACTTGTAAATATAAAAGTTGTAGCTATTATTGCGAAGATGTATAATAAATATTATCAGATTTAATATCTTAAGAATTTGTGAAGTTATGGATTGTTTCTTCTTCCACCCCCCCTTTTTTGTTTTAGTTTTTAATTTTTTAAAACTTTTTTAATATTTTTAAAAATGTTATAAAGTACTTCAATGAATAACTTAATTCAAGGGGAACGAAGTACCCTGTGCAAAAGTTTAAGAACATGATAGGATTTTTATCCCTGTATTACATGAATAACAATTCACTTTCATTCCATTTCAAATGCCTTTTTAAAAGACTGTAGAAAATTTATGAAACTGGGATAGCATTCTATTTTCTTAAATAGATTTTTTACCACTTTTTGAGTAACTACAATTCTTACTTTATTCTTTCAAACCCGCCCGAGTCCAAACTTTGGTATAAAAATCGAGCCCGAGCCATTTTTGGCCTTGGACTCGGATTCATGAGCTCCGTCTAAACTCGTTTCATCTCGTGTGTGAAACATATATTAACATGTCCTTTTAAAGAAAAGTTAGCAGAAAATCAGAATCTCGCATAAGCTTAAGAACATGATTACATTCATTAGTGCAAAATTAAATTAAATGCTTTGAGTTCATTATACTGCATAACAATGCCGGAAAACTTCCTATAATATAAAGTCAACTTATAAAGTCAATGTGATTGGCAAGAAAAAAAACCACTCTATGTTCAAAAAATAAAAGACTAAACGCCAAATCTACAAAAACAAACAGTATTACATTGTTAATGATGGGATTCTAACTATGCTTTCTGGCGAAGCCATACTTAATCTTTCTGGCACAGCGAGACATATAACACGTTGAAAAGGATATGCCACAATAAAAATAATACGTGGGAAACAGTAAAGAATAATTCTTGTGTTGCATTAGAATAATATATACTAACTAAAGGAAAAGAGGAAATAACGATGTAAGAAGGATAAATAAATGTGATAAAGTTAGTAAATAAAGTAAGTAAAAATTTTTAAATGAAGGGAATTCCACGTGGGGACTCTTTGAGCTAACATTTCAAGGTTATATTTCTCATTATCATAAAACTATGGTAGTAGAAATGTTTTATTTTTTAACTCCAGTGTGCATAGATTTTTATTTACATTTCTAAAATCCATGAGTTTTTTAAGCATTATAAAAATACACAAGATTTTTTTTAAACATTGTCAAATTTTATAAAAAGTATATTTAAGTTTTAAAGAAAATTCACGACCTTGAACTGAAACTAAAATAAGTTTTTTTAAATTTTCATCAGTTACAGACTTAATTTTACTATATGAAATGCCTAGCTTTATGTTTAGAAGAGTATTACTTCCATAAATTGCATATATCAGGGTTTAAATTTATAAAAAGTATATTTACGAGCATAAATAGCATATTCAAAATATATTTCAAACGTCAAAGTGTCCTTCCATGTCAGTTCAGCGGGCCTGTAACCCACCATCACAGATTTTACAGAAACTGCATGTGTTTGTTATTACTATTAAGATATGATCAGTAGTAATTTCTTTTAATAATTTGTAAAATAATTTCTGGGGAAAAAAATCAAAGTTTTGAAAAACTTTTGGATTTTATACAACGCTCCTTAGTTCTTGAGAAACAGGAGGTCAAATATTATGACACGACTAAAATACTTACTTTGAAAAAAAAAGGTCTTATGACTCATCGTAACTCATTTAGTTTAGCTTTAGTCTGCTGTCCAGAAGGCCCGGTAGAGCTACATTTTTTAATTTCATAAATATATTTACATATAATACAATACGTGTAATTATAATTAAATAATTTAATAGTCAATTAGAAATTATAATATTGATTATCATTTCTATTTTAATCTACTTACTTTTTATTTGTAACTAAATAGTTGTATTTAATGTCAGATGTCCCTGTAAAATTGATTATTACTCCATATCGTCGGTTTTTTAGAAGAGTGACATAATTAAAAAATGAGCTGTAGGGGGGGAAATGTTCTAATGTTTTTACTTAGCGCTTTCAGAGGAGGGTGTCATTCTGTTACTTTTATGTTAAAATGCAGATTTTACGAAAAATTTTATTTCAAAATATATAAATTAAATTAAATCTTTTTTTACTTAAACTATCGAAATTTTATCAAGAATTTTTGGTGTAAATTTTGATTAACATTAAGGGGTTTAAACCTTAAATTATAGTTTTTTTATTCAAATTTTAGACAACAATCATCGCACAAGGCATAATATTTTTGCACACAAGAATTTAAATGCTTAATTGAAACGTTAACAAATATAATGTAGAAAGTTCAAATGAGGTATCTTTTTCCTAAACAGAAGAAAAATCGTATATGTCCTAAAAGTTTTTGGCCACAGAAGTACAACTTTCCCTTAATGGGAAATTCGATAGCAGATATAATTTCAAACTTTTTTCTACCTACATCTAGACTTTTTGATTACTTTGATTTGGATAAATCGGTAAGTAAAGCGATAAGTAAAAAAGTAATTTCATGTATTTCACAAAATAGAATGATCTCCAATTTTTTTTCAGTTATTTCTTCACGACTAAGCAACTCACGTCCACAATACACGTTTATTAAAAAGAATTTCATGTATTATTAGTCCATGTGAATAAATATCAATACAAGAAAAAACAACCGGTTACAGTAGTTACACAACAGATGGATAACAAATTTATTTTTACAGTTATGTATTTACGAATACGCAACTCACGGCCACACTTCATGTTCATTTTAAAAAAATTCCTGTATTATTTGTCCATATGAAGGAATATCTAAACAGGAGAGAAAAACCTACTCTAGTAGCTATATAACGGATGGATAATAACTTTATTGTTACAGCTATTTATTTACGTGTGCGCAACTCACAACTACACTTCACTATTATTTTAATAAAATTCCTACATTATTAGTCCATGAGAATGTATATTTAAACAGGAGAAAAGAACCTACAGTAGTTACATAATACATGAATATTTTTACAGTTATTTACATACGAATGCAACTCACGACCGCAATTCATGTTAATTAAAAACATTGCCTGCATTATTAATCTATGGTGAATGAATGCCTAAACATGAGAGAACAACCTATTACAGTAGTTACACAAGAGAAGGATAACATTTGCTAAAATTCCATTCAAGGAAATCGATGAAATCCGATCGATATTAGTCTGGCGTATTAACTCGTATTAATTTTAATTTCGCTATGCTTCTTTTGATCTTCATTTAAAAATAAGCATTCACTATTCTAATAATCAATATTTTAGTCAAAAGGAGTTTTTTAATGGTTTTTGAAAGCTTTATAATTGTTTGAAACTTAAAGTTGTTTATTCAACGAAATCTTATTAAAATTACCATGGGCATTAATGTTACACAACATCGACGGATTTTAATTAGTGATTGTTTTCAAAAACGTAATTAGGATGCTTCGTTAAAAGATATCAAGAGGATGTTCTTCATCATTACTAACAAAAACGGAGTTTTATTTTTAATACTCAAGCATTTTTCTGGGTAATTTATTGAGTTTTTTAAACAAATTAAACATTCATTTCTCTTTAAAAAAGTAACTAAATTAAACAAAACTTTTTTTCTGTACTATTCAATAATTACTTTTAAATAAAAGAATTTTAGCAAGTATTTCGTCATAATGTATTAAAAAGTTCATAAATTTTGATACTTGAAATTTCAAACAAACAAAAAGTAAAAAACGAAAGAATAGTATTTCAAAATTAACATAAACATAAAAAAGTTTTTCAATCCTGGAAAAAAAATATGCAACTTTTGCAAAATATTTGATAAAAACTTTTGAAAATTATTAAAATAATTGGGTAAAAATAAAAATTAGATTTTTAAAAAACATTTTAAAGACTTATCTTTTATATAAGTAAATTACGTAAAAATTGCACAGGAAAATTTTCGGGGAATTAATTGGAAAATGTGTGTTAAAATTATCTTTCGATTAGTTAAATTGACTGCAATTATGTATCTTTAGCTGCAGAAAATATAAATTAACATTTGAAGTAAATTAACATAGATTTTCAATAATATTATATGTAGTTATACATATATAATTATTAAACATAATATCATAACATAACATAATATTATAAGTTAGTTATAGATGTAAAAATTTCCAATAAAACTAACTTCTCCATGCACTGGATATGATATCCAATTTTTTCTTCTACACTTCTCTTGAAAGTTATTAATGTTAAATGTATGGCTTTTTTGTCACT
The DNA here is from genome assembly GCA_964019185.1 of Maratus speculifer. Taxonomy (NCBI): domain Eukaryota; kingdom Metazoa; phylum Arthropoda; class Arachnida; order Araneae; family Salticidae; genus Maratus; species Maratus speculifer. Next base: position 187,134,218 of record OZ025299.1, read on the forward strand.
TTTATGTACTACGAGTAACAATTCTCGCTTTTCAAAATTTAAGGGGCAATACTGGAACATTCAGTGTGCATACAAAAATATTATTTACAGTAACATCAAAGTGTAAAGTCAAAAATCATTTCTCACTTCTATACCCATAATCGTTATTTCTATAAAGTATATATCCTATTTATTAACAAAAACAATGAACGTTACCGAAAAGTTGTCCAACCCGTAAAATAATTATTTAATTTATCTTCAAGTTCTTAAGGCCCCCACACTAGACACTGAAAAAGACCCGGGTGATAATGTTAAGAGTATGGGGGCGTTTTTTTCAAATGTTTCGCTCAAATTTTAATATTTTTACATGATTTTGTTGCATACGATAGTTGAGGATGATTTACAACCGGGCTAGTTTTTACTTTTTCAATTTTGGTTTCAGATTAAAAAAAATACTTTAAATTTCGAAACCGGTTAGAACCGGTTCTGAAACTGAAATTATCATAATATAAAATATATATAAACAAAATTGAAAAAGTAAAAACTGCCCCGGTTGTAATCTATGTAAGAAACTGATGTTTTTACAGTAAATGTTTTGTGTATAAAAGTGGCTGATAAAAGCTGTTACACTGTTAACTAGTCTGAACCAAATTTTGGTGCTCAATAACTGTCACTATAAGATGGTGAAATCTTGAACCAATATTTGGAGCTTCTGTTGAAGCATGGTTCAATATTGGAACGAGGTAGAAATAAGGAGCTCCAAATGTCGGTACGAGATTTCACCATCTTATGGCGGCAGCTACTGAGCACCAAAATTTGGTTCAAACTACAGCAAAATTTTTAACAGTGTAGATCTTACTTTTTTTAACACTTTCAAAAAAGATGAAAAACATTTATGGCTTCGGTTTGTCTGGCCGTCTAGCCGAGCTCTAACTCCCTTAAATATTCTTGCCCTGAAATGTTGGATGTTGTTGAAGTTTACCCTAGCGCGAACCCTTTTTCAAATGAAGTTTGTAGCATGATTAATTTATTTACAGATACAGTCAAAATTATTCCGTTACATTACGGCCAATGGGGATGAAGCGCTTCAAATGAATTTAAAAAATGTTACACCCTTTTAAACATAATAAAACTGATATACATTTACGAAGTGCACTAAAATATGCTTTCTTTAGAATATGTCGTGTAAAGAAAAGTAATTATTTTCAGGGCCATATAAGAGAATTCCATTACATAATGGCATAGGGGAGAATTGTTTGCGGTATTAATTATATTAACCTATTTCATATATAATGAAGACTTACTATATATCGCGAGACTTACTTTAAATTATTTTATGTATAATACGAAGTGAATAGCATTTACAGAAACACAAGAAAGATTTCAAATACATCTATCCGAAATATTGTATATTAGCAATGATGGCAGGAACTGCATTTTGATTAAAATATCCGACTTTTAAATTTCACTATATTTATGCTTACTATATGGTGTGTATAAGTGCTATAATTGATGTACAGGGCTACACAAAAGAATTCGAGCGTAGATTACTTCAGGTGGTTTTAAGTGAGATTTGTGTTTTTACGCTGAAATGCATTTTGTTTAAGGGTGTGTTTCGATTCAAACTGCCTTTTTTCCGATTTATTTTTAAATTCATTTTTGCTCTCATATACATCAAACTGGCAAATTGTCTTATTTAGAAAGTACACAAGGTGCTGTGACTGTCGATTCTTTGATAAATGCAGAAAATATTGCAAAAAAAAAAGCAAGCAAAAACGGCATTGTGAACAGATTTTTCCGAAGCGAGTGATTTGGGAACGAAAAAAAGTGTTATACTGAGAAGATAATTGTTCATAAATCAAATTCTAATGAATGGAGCATAAAATGACATCACACGGCACCTTGTATGTCTCTTTAAAAATCCCCTCAGCAAGTTTCATGTTTTTACTTTTAAAAATGTGTTTGAAATTGTATCGGAAAATTTCCAGCTGTTGAAGGTGGAAAAGCGTTTTTTCGAATACACCCTTAATAATAAATGTCTGTAGAATATGTATAAAATAATATACAGGGCGCAAAAAGAAGAAGTGGTAACATGGCCGCCTATGAATGGCAATTTCTAGAAATGTGATTTCAGTAGTTTTAAGAGTGTTTTATTTTAAATTAAATTTTTAACAAATAATGACGTAATAAGGATACCAGGTAAACTACAGAAATGAGCAAAAATAACCAAGTATGTTTTCATCTATTAATATAAATTGCTGAATTAGAAATTTCAAGCTGCTATGCGCTTTGTTGCTAAATTAAACTTTCCCATTACATAGTATATATACCAAACTACGGATCAAATACAGAGCCGTGCAAAAGTATTGAAATACATATTTGGTCATATACAGTAACTGCTTCAATCAGTTTTTCAAATGTTTTATCTATTTACTAAAATTTTTACTTAATTATCTAATTTTCCTTATTTCCCTAAATAACAAAGTTCTGTTAAAGTTTTTAGGAAGTGTTGGAAAATATTTCAGAGTGTATGCTAAATGCATGATTTTTCTTTCTTGTTTGATATTAAAACATGTTTTTAAATTTCTACGTTATTTATTTTAATACTATTGCAGTATTTTTTTTATTTTAATATTGCCCTATCATTGACATTCTTTCTGCTTCCTTACTATGATAAAGTATTATGATGAATTATTATGATGAACAAAGCATTAGATGTATATTATATACAAAATGTCGATAATGGCTGTATTATTTATCAGTACAGAAGAATAAAGAATAAACCGAATTCCACCTTCATCATGCACCAAGCAAATGGTTATTCTTTCATATAACTGCTTGAATTGTAAGATTAGTTTCTACGGCTATATAAACTATCAACAGTATACTAGATTAATTTATGACACGATTTTTCAATCGGTAAATTAATTATAAGAGACATAAATTTTCCATGCGGGTGAAAAAGTCCGGGCCAGGAATCGAATCAGGGATGTATTGGCTGAAGCCGCCAATGCTCTTCCAACTGAGCCATCCCGGACACGAACACTGACGGACTATTTCACCCAAATAACCTCAACGATCATATAATCTGGTCTGATACTATGGATCAGCTCAACAGAATAAATCGAAGGTCAATATATGTCAATATATGCAGAATACGCTGCATACGAAATTATACTAGATTAATTTATGACACGATTTTTCAATCGGTAAATTAATTATAAGAGACTTAAATTTTCCATGTGGGTGAAAAAAGTCCGTGTCATAAATTAAACTAGTGTAATTTCGTATGCAGCGTATTCTGCAGTTTCCTTATATTGACCTTCGATTTATTCTGTTGAGCTGATCCATAGTATCCGACCAGATTATGTGATCGTTGAAGTTATTTGGATGAAATAGTCCGCCAGTGTTCGTGTCCGGGATGGCTCAGTTGGAAGAGCATTGGCGGCTTCAGCCAATACATCCCTGGTTCGAATCCTGGCCCGGACTTTTTCCACCCATATGGAAAACTTACGTCTCTTATAATTAATTTACCGATTGAAAAATCGTGTCATAAATTAATCAAGTATAATTTCGTATGCAGCGTATTCTACAGTTTCCATATATTGACCTTCGATTTATTCTGTTGAGCTGATCCATAGTATCAGACCATATTATATGATTGTTGAGATTATTTGGGTGAAATAATCCGTCAGTGTTCGTGTCCTGGATGGCGCAGTTGGAAGAGCATTGGCGGCTGCAGCCAAAACATCCCTGGTTCGAATCCTGGCCCGGACTTTTTTCACCCACATGGAAAATGTACGTCTCTTATCAACAGTATATTGCTACCTGTTATCTAAAATAAATCTCATGTATACGCATATCGAATTTTTAATGCAGGGTGGTTAGTAATTAACGTGAAGTGTTCAGAGCCCTCTAGCGAGTAAAGTTTTGAGCGAAACATAACCAAATTTGATCAGCATACATAGTAGACCATGGGATTTCAAATTCATAAAAAAAAGAAAAAAGAAATAAAAAATCGCTACTAGGGGCAATTTTAGCGTTGTTTGCCGATTAAAATGCATTAATTTGCATAAAATCAGTTCTGTGTCTCGATCATGAGTATAAAAGGAAAGGCTGGGAGTGTTCTCAGACCAACTGCTTTGTGATGGCTCTCACCTTACGGGATCATTCTTTGCTAGTCAAAAAAAAAATCGCCACTAGGGGCAAATTTGGCGCACTAGAAGTGTATTAATGAAAAAGTCGAATGATTAAATGCCAAAAAATAACAGTACAGATCAATTTTATACTGCTGAGATACTGCCCGAGCGCTGATGGTACCTGCATATTTTTCATCTCTTGTTCGACAATAGCAGTTACAACTTCTTCAACTTGTTATTAACTAGTCACTTTGCGTCCTTGGCCTTGTTGCCGCATAGTTTCAAATCGATGAATTATCTTTTATAAATTTGTTATGTAAAGTGCTTTTGGCAAATTCTGTAATCGGCGAAATTTAGGAAGAACAGCATTGCAATTCTCGTTCTGCTGATAACACAGCTTGACTAGCAAAGTATGGTGAAAGCTGATAATGATGAGAACTCCCCCAGCCTCTCCTTTTATACTCATGATTACTACACAGAACTGATTTTATACAAATTAATGCATTTTAGTCGGTGAACAACGCTAAAATTGCCCCTAGTGGCGATTTTTTTAATTTTTTTTTAAGAATTCGAAATCACATGGTCTACTATGTATGCTGATAAAATTTGGTTATGTTTCGATCAAAACTTTACTCGCTAGAGGGCTCTGAACACCTCACGTTAATTACTAACCACCCTGTATATATATATATATATATATATATATATATATATATTTTAGTTTGGGCAGCGGGAATTCTTGATATTCCTATGTAATAAACTGATATTTTTACAGTAAAAGCTCTATGTATAAAAATGATAAATAAAACATTTATTAACATTATCATTGTATTCATTTACATTATGTATAAACATGAATATGATCTGTTATAAAATCGATAAGGGGAAAAACAAAGATTTTGTTTGCCGTCTAGTTAAATTTCAAAATGTACTGGTTACAAGGCTCAGTGTGTTAATGTCTTATAGAATTAAGAATATGCTGAAATAAATTATAAGTAAAAAATAATTTTAAAGACAAACATAAGTTAACTTATTTTATATAATTTTAATTATTTTTTCAATTAATTTTCTGTAGTGAAATTACATTTAAATTAATGAATATTAAAAACATGAATTTTCACTTTGCGAACTAAGCATAAAACAAATAGAGTGAAAAATGTCGATGCAGCTCTGTTGGTTAGTTAGAGATGTGAAAATTCAAGTATTTAATATTTAAAGACAAGCTTTTATTACATTTTACTAAAAAGTAAAAAATATATATATATATATTGAAGGACAAATTGTTCCAATAACTTTTTCAAAATAATAATAATAATAACAAATTCCGAGTTTTTTTTATCAGTTTGCTTACAAAGACCTCATTATGATCAAACGCACATCCATTCATGCCCTGTACCAACTAAAACAACAAAGAAAAAATCATGCGTCAAGCATAGGTTATGAAGCACTTTCCAACACATTCAGAATAATATAACAGAACTGCACTGATAAAAAAAAAGTTAAATACACTCACTTCCAAAAGTTAAGCACGGAGAGGAAAATGCTAATTTTCTGAAGCCAATCAGAATTGAAGAGGATGCAAATCGCTGCAGAGGTAGATGGAAGTATGCAAATATGTTAGGTAACAGCTAATCGCGCTTTCTTGTCAAGAAATTTGCAAAAAGGGCAGTCTTATAAGAAGCCAGCTTTATGAAGGGTTACAGAAATTGATTGTAATTGCTGATAGAAGGTGCTTAAAACTTTCGTACAGTTTGTTTTGAAGAAATACGTGTTTCTATGACTTCCAGAAGACAATTGGAAGATCCTTAGCTCTAGCGTGCTGTGGGGCAGTGTGATGTAGAATCACATATAGTCTTCTTAAATTTTACATTTTTCTAAATTACAGTTAAAACTAATCTTTAATTAAATATCTATTTTATCTTAACGTTTTATTTCGATCCCACAATAACTTTCCGTTCAAAAGAAAAGAAAGAAAAACATCTAGCATCTGCCTTATTACTGAAAAACGGCTGTCAGATAAAGAGATTTCCTTTAGATGAATTTTCGGCTTCGCTAAAATAATAAAAGAAAGAATAAAGATATGCTTTGCTTGCGGTCAGTAAAATCGCTTTTCTCTCTGCTTAATTGTGATTCTAACTTATTCGTTATCTTTCTATGTGCATGCGGCATTATTGTGTCTTTCATATGTTTTCCCAAAACAGAGTCCTAACGTACGAATGGCGCGAATTCTTTTTGGCGTATTTTTTTAGGGCTACTCATTTCTGGTTGCCCTGCATTAAATTCAAAATCATCTTAATTGTTTAAAGCGTAACAGAAAATTTCATGGATATGATATTCACTTTTCATATGCTCCTTGTCGCCAATTCTATAATGCCAATGTGTGAATAGTGAATAAGTGATTGCCTCGCTCTCGCTTCACGCACTCAGTCATGTAAAGAAGGTCTCTTGAAAAATGCTTACAGGCACCATCCCTAGCTACTTCTGTAAGAAATGATTTAATTTTTATAACTCTACTTCAAATAAACAAAGTTCTGAAAAGGCATTTATTTTATTGATCACAGCCTACAACTCTAGCGAATGCATTTTAAAAAGAACCTGGTCAAATATACTTTAAAGTACAAATCTATAGTACAGGCAGGACAGTCGATCACAGATGTTGCTCTTTTCTTCGGCGTTCATCATTCTGTAATTTCATGTTTATCGAAACAACTCCAAACTAAACAGACAGTTGTCCGAAGGCCCGATGTCAGTCACCCAAGGATTACAACCCCCCGGAAGATCGGTATATTGCTATTGTAGCCAAGCGGAATCGCAGAGTGACCCCCCCCACGTGTGACATCCATGGTTACAGCGTCCATTGGTAAGACGATATCTGCAGCTACTGTACGCCAAAGATTACATATGAGTGGAATGTACGCCCGGGTATCTCGAGTTTGTGTTCCTCTATCCGTCCAATCAAGAGGGGCACGATTAAAATGGTGCCGGGAACATGTCAATTGCACTGTGTCTGACTGGGACAATGTCATGTTTTCTGATGAGTCACGATTTGCACTGAATGCAGGTGAAAAGCGTATAAGGATATGGAGTAAACAAGGAACATGCAATAAGCCCCAAAACATCACCTAACATCACGCATTCCGAGGCAGAAGCATTATGGTGTGGGCAGGAATTTCATTTGGATACCACACCGGCCTGCATACCTTTAAATTGGGTTCTGTGACGATTGTCCAGTATCGATATGAAGTCCTAGAACCCATTGTGAGATTGTACGCTGCAGCAGTTGACCCTTATTTTGTTTTAATGAACGATAACGCACGTCCCCATAGAGTTGGCATCGCCAATGACTACCTGGAGAGTGAAGGGATTGCGCGTATGGCGTGGCCAACATATTCGCCCGACCTTATTCCCATTGAAAATTTTTGTGATGCTCTCGGCTGTGCTGTATCTTTACGTTTCCCACAACCAGCCACTCTTATTGAGCTGGAAACTACTCTACAGGAAGCATGGCGATTGCTTAATTCTGCGGTGGTTGAGCACCTAATTGAAAGCATGGTCACAAGGTGTAAGCTTTGTACACAGATGAGGGGGCATCACATACCCTATTAATGTCTTTTTTTTTCATTTTATGCTGTTTATTTTCACTTTATTTATAATTCTGTTTAAGTCTCCAGTATGTCATTATCTGATAACGTATAAAAATTTAATATTGTTTTCATTTCTGTATATTATTATTGATTTTGTTTTATGCATAAATATATATTCTACTTTCTTGCCGAATTTTGTGTCGATCAAAGCAGTATTTGTTGATTTTTTTGCGTTTTACATCTTCGTGCTTAACTTTTGGAAGTGAGTGTATTACGTCTCATTCCACCATATCGAAATGTATAACGCATGTCAAAACTGAATTTCAGCTGTTACAACAGGAAAATTATCTGAATTTTTTAGTAGCCCTGTATATGATATTGAGATATGTATCTAATAACAACATGCATTCCAAAATTTAATTTATTTAAGAAATACATATATTTCAGTTGAAAATTTCCCTTCAGCAATCTCCTCTAATATGGAGAATGGTATGCGAATACTTTTGTGCAGCCCTGTATATGAGGTGTAGAATTTACAAATAAAGAGTAATATGAAAAAACTAATTAAGTTTAAAAGCGCATATCGAATTTTAAAACGTACTCTCCAGCAATAATTACGCAAAATTGATTTCTTTTGTGTGTCCCTGTAAATTAATGAAAAAAGCTATGAATGCTATGTTTTAACACAATCGTTATGAAATTCGGTAATTTATATCAGTTTCGAAACATTCGAAATGGCATAATGTCATTAAAATACACCACAAACGGTTTTTCCCCATAGCCCATAATGTAATCGAATTCTTTTGAGAGTCCTTGTAAATGAACCATTAATTGTACATCATATTCAATACCAAACATACTTTGGTGATTCTAAATGAGCTTTATCGATTGCAAGAAAATCCGAATATATTTACGGGAGTTAGAGCTTGGACAGACAGTCAGACGGACAGACGGACAGATAAACCAAATGCTTTTCAACTTTATTGCAAATTGCTAAAAATGGCGCATTTATCAATTATGCCATGATTGAATCCAAGAACATCAGCTTATTTCTGAAGCAATCAATCATATATCAGTGATAACATTTGCGCACTCTTATTGAATAAATGTTTTGGAGACTCTTTTTATACTAATATTGTATTGTTGCATGAAATATTTCCCACTACCAAAAATTAGGTCAGTTGTGTACAGGTAATATATTAAAATTGAATGAAGATTTGAGCCGAACGGTCACACAAGGCAAGTTAAACAAAAACATATAAAACAGCAGATATTTAAAGCTGTATGATTGAAAATTCTGAAAGTCAATGTTTATTTCAGTTCCTATTTAGTTTTTTACATTTTTTGTTTTACATTCAAAATTTAAGTTAAAGTCCAGTTTTTCTTTTCAAAATTGAAATATTTCATATAAAGTACAAGCCATTTTCAAGTAATGTTACATTGTTATTCTCCGGGGTCTCATTAGGAACCTGGCCAAAAACCATTTATCCAATAAATCTGTTTGCGAAATAGCGAAAAGTTCCTGTTTTTTTCACGTTAATTTTTCTTTTTTTCTTCTAGTATTAAAAACAGGTTTTTAAATTTCTACATTATTTATTTTTATTTTATTGCAATATTTTTTATTTTAACCCATTTGTGCCTGGCGTCCTAATTTTGGGACGCTTTATTTAAAAAAATCCCAGTACAAAAGTTACAATGATATCCTTTCAAAACTTTGTAAAGATTATTTTTAGTATTCGCTTTAAATACTTATTCATAGATGGCAGCACATCTTTAAGAATAAAAGGCTGAAAATACCGTTTGTTTTTGCAGAAAGCGGCATTTTCCTGGAATAATATGGCGCGAAATAAAAGGTAAGATATTTCTTTTATTTTCGTATCAATTATTTTATAAATGGTATTATTTTAAAGATAAAACATTACTTTAGAATACGTATTTCTGTATTTTTTCAGATTTTTAATTTTTTGTTCGAATTTTAGCCTTCCAATACCGTCCTAATTTTGGGACGCTAGGCACGAAAGGGGGCATGTTTTTCTCCTTTCTGTCTGTGCATTCAATCGATGTTTAATGATATTTATTTTGTTGCAAAATGGTCAATATTATTTGGTTATTACTTGGATATAGTAATTTCTTTTATTATTACTATAAAAAGGGGGGGGGGGGTGGGGCTTGATTGAAAAACCTTCCTTCCGCGACACTCTTAGCCATTGGTATCACTGTTGGATTCAGGGGGTAGCGTGGGGGGAGGGATATTCCGTTGGTAGCAATGAAATGCCCACCCCCCCCAGAAAATTTGGCGGATTTGGGTTTTCAGTGGTCAAAAAATGCAATTTCTCTCCCGGACCCCCTCCCCCCCCTCCTCCGGAGCTACAAAAGTCCTTCTCGGAGAAAAGGGTCTGAATTCAACACTGATTGGCATAGTGAAAATTCATAACATAATGATATGTTTTATATTATTTTAGTATTTGACATCCTGAGTTTATTAACATATGTACTAATATATATATATATATATACATATATATGCATATATACACTATATTAGTGACTGCTCATTTCTAATATGTAAATAATTTTTAATTAGGAATTCAAAATTAAATAAATTCAAGTCTTATTTCTTTTGTTACTATTTATGCATCAAATATTTCTTTGTTACAAAATGATTTTAAATAATTTGGGTTATTTTTTTACTATAAACATCTATTTTCTATTCTTATAAGGGGGAAGGAACCCCCTCCTGACCCTTAAGCCATTCATTTAGTAAAAGTTTATAAATTATAAATAAAAAAAATTATTATCAATTCAATAAAAATAGTTTTTTTATATTTTCAGTTTGTCTGTTCAAGAAGCATTGGCTCTATTAGAGGAATTGTCTGATGATGAAGAATTCATGAATGCGGACATTATAATTACTCCTCCAACAAATGGTAATATAACGGATAAAGACAGTGGTCCTGAAGATGAAATTTCTATTGATAATTTATCTGGTTCACAATTAAGTGCTTCAGCCGAGGTGAAATTGAGATACAAGGATTCGGAATCAAAAATAGTCGGAGATTCATCTCCTGAAAATCCCGAAGAGGAAGGGTTGCCTCCTAAAAAACGTAAAAAGAAAAAAAGCGAAAGAAAGTGGAAAGATGACGATTTAGTACGTCAAATACCAGATTGGAATGAAAGCACTCCAAATTTTTTGAACATTCACTGGTCTCTAACATCATTATTTGAATTATTTTTTAATGATGATCTGTTTAAACTTATTTAAGAGCAAAGCATTATGTATGCTAAGCAGAAAGGATGCATGACATTTACAGTCACTTGTGAAGAACTCCGAACTTTTACTGCCATTCTTTTAACAAGTGGTTATGCGGATTTACCCAGAAGAAGATTGTACTGGGATCCATCTATTGATGTAAATAATATTGCAATAAGTTCTTCAATGAGCAGAAATCGATTTGAGCAAATATTGCAATACCTACATTTTGCAGATAACAACAAACTCGATAAGAAAGACAAAATGTCAAAGCTGCGTCCTTATTTTTCATTGTTAAATGAGAAGTTTTTACTCTACTATCCAATGGAGCAACAATTAAGTGTAGACGAAAGCATGGTACCATATTACGGCCGACATACATGCACACAATTCATCAGGAGTAAACCAATTAGATTTGGTTATAAAGTTTGGGCTCTGAATACAAAACTTGGATATTTAATTCAATTTGAAACATACCAGGGAGCTGGAACTGTTACAGACATTCATGGATTAGGAATGGGAGGATCTGTAGTATTAGATTTAATATCTGAATTACCTGCAAACAAGCCTTATGACCTCTACTTCGACAACTTATTTACTAGTCCTGCTCTTATTGATGAATTATCTAAAAGACATATTGGAGCAACGGGGACCATACGTACCAATCGAACTGAAGACTGTCCTCTAGAAGATGCTAAAATTTTCAAAAAACGGAATAGAGGTGCCCATGAATATTACTTAGATGATGTGAAAAATATGATAATTGTGAGATGGAGAGATAACAATGTGGTTACTATTGGTTCTAATGTGCACGGCGTTAATCCTGTAGTAAAAGCAAAACGTTGGTCTAACGCAGAAAAAAAATAATAGAAATTGATCAACCTAATGTAGTATCTCAGTATAATAAGTACATGGGGGGAACAGATCGTATGGACCAAAATTTAAATGCATATCGTTGTTCCATACGCTCTAAGAAATGGTGGTGGCCATTATTTGTATTCGGGATGGAAAGTGCACTTCAAAATGCTTGGCAAATATATAGATTATGCCCGTCTTCTTCTTCGAAACCACTAGATCTTCTGGCCTTTAGACGAGAAATATGCTTAACTTATTTCCAACGGTCAACGAACAATCTCCCTGGACCAGGGAGACCTATTGCTAAAATACGCAGATGTAAAGTACTAGATTCAGTTAGATACGATGGCTTAAATCACTATGTTGAAGTCAATAAAACACAGTTACGATGTGGAAACTGTGGAAAAAAGGTCACAAGAAAGTGTAGCAAATGTAACATTGGATTGCATGAAAAATGTTTCGTTGTCTTTCATACAAAGTAACAAAAATTTATTATTTTCTAAATAACTTTAAATATATTTTCTACTTTATAAATATATTTCGATGTCTTATCTTAGTAAAAAGTTGTTATCCCTTTATTTTTAATGATATTTTATCTTAAAAAAGTAATTTTAATCAAGATCCAAAAATGTGAAAAACCTGTACCCTTTCGTGCCTAGCGTCCCAAAATTGGGACGTTTAGATTTTTATAAATTAAATAAATATATTTTAACCTTGAATTTTTTTACTATTTTTTACGTTCATTTTACACCATTTTCTATAATTAAGCAAAATATTAAGTTGAAAAAAAAATTCAGGCACTAATGGGTTAATTTTATACAGTTTTTGACATTAATTGTCTTGTATTATTATGATAAATTATGATGATGAACAAAATAATCATTGTAGAATATATCAAAAATGTCGATAATTGTTACGTAACATTATCTTTCAGTTCAAAATGAGAACTGTAAAATAACAAAAGCTTGAAACTGCATATAACCAGGGCTCTAGCTACGAGTGAATAACAGGGGGATGGGGGCTCAAAAAATTTATGGGGCGCTCATATTTTCTCCTTTTCTCAGACGCAGAAAAATAAATTACTGCCTATTCACACTGTATATGCTATGTTTCTTATTAACACTAGAACCGCGGCGACGGGTCATTTTGACCCATATCATAAGGAGAGAGGTCGATTCGAACCAGAAAATCCTTTATAAAATAGTTAGATATATGCTGAGCAAAAATGTTTTCAATAAATAACTTAAACAGTTTTAGATAAAAATCCCGGTGAGAAACATTTTTTTTAAATTTGAATGAATTTTCCCGCGGTTCTAGTGTTAAACTGTTGTGAGGTAATGTGTTGGGAAAATTTGAGTCAAGTTTTATAAAAAATATTTCACACCAGCATTTTGATTTAAAACAGTTTAACTTTAATTTTTACGTTGTTTTTTTTTTTTTTTTTCTCTGTATCTTTTAAACTTATTTCGTAATCAAATTTCTGGTTTGAACCGAAACAAATTCATATGATAGCCTTCAAAATGACGAGTTACGGTAGTTCTAGAGTTTGGGCTTGTAATATATTATGGCCATTTTGGCTGGAAATAATGGACTGATAGAAGTGACGTAGTCATTCGGCAAAATTTCAACATTCAAATACCTAAATTTTATTTGGATATAGCCCCTACAACAGATTCAATTTAAAATAATTATTTTCTCAGAAATTAATCGCATGAATTTCATGAAAAGTTGTATTTAGGCTAACTGAAAGGTGTAGGATTCATTTATGGTGTAAAACTTGGGTATTGTATTGAAAAAAAAATAAAAAGTTTGGGTTCGTTTTGAAATGTAGAGGCCGTCCCCTAAGCAAATTATATGTACATCATTTAAAAGCAAGCTTTATTTCCAATTATTTGGCATCAACAATTTTCTTCTATAATAATTAGTTGCACAATTAGTAAGGGGTGGTTACATTTTTTTTTTCAACGACTGTACGTGTTTACCATATAAGTGTCTCCTACATAAACGATAAACTGCTGCAGAAAATATGTTCAAAATTATTTTTTATTGGGGATTATTGTTATTAATTGGGAAAATTGTTTTTTATTTGATCTTTTGAGGGGTTTTCCTGCATTTTAATGAGAATGTTTGAAAAACCCACCATAAAATAATTCTTATTTTCTTCTATCTTTACAAGAAAAAAGTATTGGTTTCGTAAAAATTTTCGAATGCCAGTTTTTGACGGATTTACACGTTTTAGAGGCCAGAGATTCTAAAAAAACATGTTTTTACAAAATGTCTGTCTGTGACTATCTGTCTACCTGTATATGACATAAATAGCGTGAGCACTCTATCTCAAGAACTAATGCACGGAATATGATAAAAATTTGCATTCAGATAGTCCGTGATATAAATTGATGCTCATTGATTTTTGGGGGAAATCGCTCAACAGGTGGCGCTATTATGCTGCATATTTACGATTTACGCAACAGCTATATCTCAATAATTAATACATGGATATCTATCAAGCTTCTAATTCAGTTAGTCCTTAACATTAATTGATGCTGTTTACATTTTGGTGTAAATTCCTCAACGAGTATCAACGGTTGTGCTGTATTTTTCATGATTTTTGTGATAGTTCATTCTCAACTAAAACACGGATTTTAATAAAAAATTCAGGTGGTTCTTGGTATAGATTGATGTTGATTAGTTTTTGGTGTAAATTTCTCAACAGGCTCAACACTGCTATGCTGCATTTTTTATGATTTACGCAACAGCCTTATCTCAATAACTAATGCATGGGTTTTTATCAAATTTCAGATTCACGAAACCCGTGATATGACCTGATATCAATCACCCAACAGGAGACGCTGCTATGCTGAATTTTCCCCGATTTTTGCTATAGCTTTATCTCAAGAACTAATTCAGGAATTTTCATCAAACATCGCATTCTGGTATAGTTTGATAAATGTTACTGATGTTTATGTTTTGCTATAAGTGGCCCAACAGGTGGCACTTTTATGTTCCAGTTTTCTCGATATCCACAATGCACGATTTCAAGAACTAATGCATGGAATTTCATTCCTTTTGAATCCCCATGATGAGCACAGATAGTCATTTAATTTTGGCTCTGTAGTAGCGAATTTTGAAGTATTAACATGCATGAGATAGAAAAAAGTTCTGGGATTACTTCATCTGACTACTTTTTCATGATGCTAATGTATCATTTGTATTCCTTTATAATTTTTTTAATACTATATACTTTTAAAACATAATTTTGTTTAAAATATTTTGTCTGCATCCAATGTAACATGTTTTCTAGAAATGAAAAACATGTACTTTCGTTTAAAGGGTTAACTGTAATACATCAGGACGTTTTTTATACTTTTCGAGAAATTTTTGCTCCAAAAATATTTATTTGTAATAAGCGAATACAAAGAGGCATTTTTTGTGTTTATCCAATACTATGTATTTTTTTCATGTTTAAAACAATTCCGCATAGAAAATATGCAATTTCGTTACTCGATCCTTTTTAATCCAAATATCTATTCTTATTTTAAAATAGCAAAATATTGTTTTTTCTTCGAATTCGATCTTTGTCTTTAATGGAATGGAAAATTTTCCGTTTTCATTCGCTGATACATGTCTAGATTTTATTGTGTATATATGTATATATATATATATATATATATATATATATATATATATATATATATATATTAGAGATGGGCAATATCGTTCCTTTTAAGGAACCGTTCCAGCCGGAACCGTTCACCAAAAGGAACGAGTTCTTTGGACTCGTTCCTATTAGAATCGTTCCGAAAAAAAGGAACGAGTTCTTTTGACTCGTTCCTTTTGGAATCGTTCCGAAAAAAGCAACGATTCCGATAAAGGAACGATTTTGAGAAAAAGGAACGATTTCAAGAAAAAAAGGAACGAATCCGTAAAAAAGGAACGATTCCGACAAAGGAACGGTTTTGAGAAAAAGGAACGAATTCGAAAAAAAAGGACGATTTCAAAAAAAAAAGGAACGATTCCGACAAAGGAACGATTTTGAGAAAAAGGAACGAATTCGAGAAAAAAGGACTATTTCAAGAAAAAAGGAACGAATCCGATAAAAATGGAACGAATCCGCGAAAAAAAGGAACGACTTCGAGATAAAAAGGAAGGAATCCGGTAAAATAGGATGGATTTTTTAAAAAAAGGTTCCAAGGGAAAAAAACGCGTCCGAAACTATTTTACGAAAAAAGGGAACGAATCCGGAAACAGGGATAACAGATCTCGGAGCGACATGCAATCCCTAATATTTATTATTTATAACTAACTTATTTTCTTACGTATTCATTTTTTTTTCATATCATTTCTTATCGTTTGCTTTAATTTTTAAATATTTTGGACAGTTCATTTTGTTTTTAAGAGTTCATTTTATTCATCTGTGTGCGCTATTAATTAGCATAGTTATTTCTAATCCCCATAATATAAGTATTCCCTGACTTTATGATTTATTGTATTAAGCATAATTCCTCTTGAAATTTTGCATTTGGTTGACCTTTCATTTATCACTATAGTTTATCCATGAAATTCTACTGTAGCTTTGGTTTAGGTCATCAGGCTGTTGCGGCGGTCTATTAGATTTTCAATGTAATCATTGCTTTCCCCTCCAAAATCTGTCGTCAAATGACCCTCTATTTATTTTATTATTTTTGCGTAGGAAATTTCTTTATTGATCTAATATTTGATATCGGGGTCTATGATTTGTTTCCTCTTCAAAATTCACCCTAACGTAATCTTTAACTTATATATCGGCCTTCGTAACCGGTCGTTTTCCAAGTTGGTCCATTTCAGTACGATTCCTCAGGAATTGGGAATTTCGGAGTCTGCCCATTTCGAGAAAATTCCTAGAAGTCCATCTATTTAGGAATTAAGGGTGTATTTGAAAAAAATATTTTTCCACATTCAACAGCTCGAAAATATCCGATAAAGTTTCAGACACATTTTTAACCCTTCCCGGCACACTGTGCCCGGTCTCGGATACCTAATTTTAATTCCAAACTTGCAAACGGCACCAATAACATTTTAGTAAAATTTTGCTTTTGCAACAAAGGTTTAAATTAAGGAATTCAAAATATCTAAAAAAAATCGTTTGTCAATTCCGGTGTCAGTCAACATTTTCTTATTTTACTAACAGATTTTGCCCGTGCCGGAAAGGGTTAAAGGTAGATACGTGAAACTTGCTGAGGTGATTTTTAAAGAGATGTATAAGAAGCCGTGTGATTTCTTTTTTTTTTCGCTCAATTCGTTAGAATTTGATTTATAAACAATTATTTTCTCAGTTTGACCATTTTTTTCGTTCGCAGATCTCCCTCTTCAGGAAATTCAGTTCAAAACGCCTACTTTGACAACAGTTTTTTTGCAATTGTAAAAAAAAAAAAAAAAGGACAAGGATGGCGCATTGTGTACTTTCTAAGAAAGAGAATTGCCAGTTTGAAACGTTTGAGAGCAAAAATGAATTTAAGAATAAATCAGACAATAAGCAGTTTGGATTGGAATACACCTTTAACCCCTTCATGACGGGAGTATTTTATGAAATTTTTAATGTATTGTCATCTTTTTTTAAAAACAGAAATTTGTGCCTTATGAAATCGAGAAAATGCTCCGATTAAATAAAGCTACTTTTGCAGTAAAATTTTACTGGTGGAAATAAACAAGGATTCTTAGGCTTTTTTGTGGCACGTATACGTGTCGCTCGTCCTCAAGGGTTAAGGCTAAATATGAATAGAATCTTTTGCATAATCAAATTCAATATTTATCGATTTGGAGAGACATAATTGGTTAAATGGAGTGCATATGACAGCCTTAGTATGTATATAACAGTGTGCTTCCTAACTGAATCATCAATGCGGAGCCGAAACCGAAATGCCTACACCTAAAATTATAAAATTTTAGCTGTTACTACCTACTATAATATAAAAATCCATTAAAGAAATAGTTTCTGAAATTCAAAGCTTAGTGAGCTGAAAATGGGATTGTAAGTTTCTGAAAAAGGATACAAATGAAAATCCAGGATATTTAAATTTAGAAATTGCACATAATTAAAACTGTGGTTTTATGTAGTAAGAAAGGAAATTATAACTATTTAGTTCAATAACGTAACTAATTTTCTTCAATTATATATTTTAAGACAAATAAGTTTTGAAATACATAAAATAAGTAAAAAAATAAAAACTACAAAATACAACGTTGTTCAAAAGAATTTTATTTCAAAAATAGGAGCACACAAAATTTGCTGATTTAGTGAAATCATAAAATGATACGTTGCAATAAGAGCAAGGCTAAAATGGTAGTACAACAAACAATTCAACATTATTTTTTTTTATAGTAAAGAAATTTAACATATATAATATATAGCTGTCATGAATAGTAAATTACTTCTAAAATTTTCATTTATTGACGGTAATTAAAATATTTTAGAAACAACCAAATTTCTTTAATAATTTTTGTTTATGAAGTTAGGTTACATAAGCTAAAACATTTAACAACGTTTAAACACGTAAATATGTACAGTATCATGACATGAAAAAAAAAAAAAAAATCCCACAATGGCCGTTTCGAGGATTGTGTGGATCCCCTTCCTCAGTGCGTAAAAAATAAGATAAAATAAAAGATTAAAATGGATTCAAAGAGCACCTCGGTTATAGCCCCGAGTAAAACTCTGAAAACCCCTGGTATAATCCCGAAAAACTCAGGACTATAACAGATGTTAGGGGGCTACTTCAGTCAAATGGGTTCACTCAAAGGAAGGTCAAAGGGACCCGTTTGCTAATGCTAATCCTGTGCAAGAAATTTATAAAGATATCTCAGCTGTATTTTAATATTTTTATTTTATTTTTTATTTTTTTTTTTTTTTGCATTGGATAGCTGAGATCGATCTGTATTCAAGTCGTTGTTTGCTTTTTCGTTTGCTTTTACAGATATTTTTTATGCGGGACTTTCATTTTCAGAACCGGTTTAGAAAGGGAAAGCACCCTTATAAAAATATCTGCAATCAAAATTGAAAAAATAAAAAACGACCTGCATTTTGATCCATCTCAGCTATCCAATGAAAAAAAATCATTTAAAAATATTGAAATGCAACCGAGTTATCTTTATAAATTTTTTCCATAGGATTAGCATTAGTAAGCGGGTCTTTTCATTTGACAGAAGTAGCCCCTTAACGGGGCTAAAAAACATCGTTCTATTTTAATCCTTTAATTTTTTTTCCATACTAAAAATGGAGTTCCAAGAATCCTCTAAATGGACGTACGTGATTTTTGTATCATGGTATTGTACTTATTTATGCGTTTAAACGTTGCTAAAAATTTTAGCTTGTGTATTGAAATTCACACAAAGTGATTGTTTTATGTGCTTGTTACGCTAAGGTTTTATCTGAGAAATTTGCTATAACCGAAATATTTTTCAAATAACTAGAAATGATCCAAAAAAATTTTGGAAACTTAAACATTTAATAATTTTAATGTTATGCAATCATTTTCTGCTCTAATGATTTTGTTAATACATAATAAGTATTATTGAGACATGTGGAGAAAAAATAAGAATGTTAGGAATTATAATACGTAAAAATAAAAATATATGCTAAATTAGCAGACATTTGTAATGATAGAATTTTAATGCAATAGTGGGAAAAAAACCTAAATTAAAGTAGTTTAAAACACAAAAATAATACAAAATGCAACTACAATAATTTTTTCCCGAAATGTTTTAGAATATGTCAGGGCTTAATTTGCGCCGGAGCTCAGGTACGTCTCTGTTTTTAAAAAATATTTAAGTATTGGTTGGAATTCACCAGATCTCATAAATGTAGGGCTCCGGAGCCCAGTTCAATAGAGCTTTTTTTGTATCATGGATACTGCCCATTTTTTAACTCTGCACATTTCACTTTCTTTTCTGTCATTTTCATTTGCAAGTGGATCTAACTGTCATGTATTATTATTCTGATAGAAAGAAATCGAGCAGTGTTTCCTCTTTTTTTTAATAAAAGCATCGAATTTTTCCTATAGCGGTGTCAATTTTTTTATTTTGTTTTTTAGTTTTTGGACTCGTTACAAAAGTTGATAAGCGGAAGGAATCTATTATAGTTTAAGATATGCACCTTTTAAAGAAAATTGAAAAATGTTGTTCCATTCTACAGCATATAAATATTAATTTCAGTGAATTTCAAGCATTTTTTATAAAAATGCATAGCTATGTGACTAATTTTTTTTTTTTTTTTTTTTTTTTTTTTTTGGTGTGTGTGTGTGTGTGTGTGTGTGTGTGTGTGTGTGTGTTAATGCTATTTCTGAATCATAAATCTTACCATATTTAATACCAGAATTCTGCGATTAATTACATTAAAATTAGAAAATACTTCTATCGGAAGAAGTAATAAGTAAAAAGTGGAATAGTTGACAAATAAATATATGCTGATAAATATATTTAAAATTTTTATTTTGCTAAAAAAAAATGCTTTTGCAAATAATATATGAAATCTAAATATGCAGATTGGAGTCAATATGGGGAGGGGGGAACGCTACAATTGTTAGTATTGCAGATTATTAGGATTCCGGTAATTTTTACTTTCTCATCATATGTGGTATATGGTAAGTCTTGCAATGGTTTTGAAAATCGAAAAAAGAAATTGACGGATAGTGAAGATTACGAAAAACATAATTTTAGAAAAAAAACATGCCGTCTGTCTGTAAATCTTCCGAACAAATTGAGATAGAGACTTAAATTTGCTATGTACTTAATATGAAGTAACCTCGATTATCCGGAAGTGTTTCTATCGGACTCTCGAAATATTCGTTCAGATGACAGATATTATTGAGATATTCGTAATCATATTTTCCAAATTCTACGACTTTTCACGACCCTGTATTTCATTGAAATTTCAATTCAAAGATTTATTTTAATTGGAAATGAAGCACTTAATCCAATGCAGTAAATTGTTAGTATAATTGTTTATTTAATCCGTCTGTCTGTGCGCGTGTCTGTCCGTTTGTCTGTAAATACGCTATCTCTCGAACAAATTGAGATAGATACTTAAAATTTTGTGTGTATTTAATATGTAGTAATGAGAAGAAGCCTATTGAATATCAGTAAACTCCATTATCCGGAACTATTTTTTAGGACTCTTAAAATATTCGTTCTGATGAAAATTTATAGAAATTTTCGAATTTTTTTATCTTAAAAAGTGGGTGAAAAATACAATGAAAAACATAAATTTTGTATAAAGATTAAAGTCACTCGGATAATTATTTGCCGGAATAATTGTATTAATATTTTCCACATTCTTCGATTTTTCATGATCATTCATTTCATTCAAATTTCAATTCAAAGGCATATTTTAATTGAAAATGAGACACTTAAACCAACGCAGTAAACTGTTAGTTAACATAACTATAATTTTTGGAGTTATTAGGATGCTTCTTTTACGCAATTCGGTATTATCCCGTCGATCAGAAAACTATTTCCAAACTGTAAGATTAAATGCCAATAATGACTTCATAAATGTCACATTCACTTAACATTAAACACTTTACATGTGTTTGTTACGCCATCAAGTGATTTTTAATTTCATATTTTATGTGTGGTACTATTAATCTTTTACTAATTTATTTGTTATTTCGTTATTTAAAGTAAAAATTATGCTAATTTGCATAATTTAATAATAGTTTGTCGATTATATGTCGAAATGGGTCGACGAGATAAACAATTATAGTATCCGTAATTCCGTAATGGAGCTTTACGAAGCATTGGAAAAATTAAATATACTTTAAATTTTATTTTGGAATTGTGATGCACTTGAAAAACATACATAAACGTTTTATAACTTTAAACATGCTTATAGTAAAGAAAAAAAAAACTGAGGAAAGTTATTTTTTAATTGAAGTGGATTGTGGCATTTAAATGGAGAGTGGTGTAATAAAATCACTTTAAACTGTATTTATAATACTCGAATCTTTATAAAAACTTAATCAGAATGCACTAGCGATAATAAAGCACAATTAAAACAACAAATTATAAAATCGAAATTTTCGTTTTTTTCGCCGAATAAAGAGCCGGCGGAATCGTTTTAAATTCTCTAACGGACCGGGCTGGCAGATTTAGAATAGTTTTTTTCAACGGGCCGGGCCGACAAACAACATAAACGGGCCGGGCCGGCAAAAAAAATTGAACGGCCCAGACGAGCCGGGCCGATTAAAAAAATTTTCGGGACTATCGGCCCGTTCTGAAGATTTGAGCTGGAACGATAAAATATGAGCTATTTTATATGGTTTTAACGAGAATAAGTATAAATGTACGTCACGAGCCATACTAGTTTGACAGCATCAATATAAAAATGTACAATGTAGAGATCAGCATCGGAGAATTACATTGTGTGCAACTCGTTTTAATATTTTTTTAGCTGACTCATGCCGGTCCGAGATCAAGCTCGCATTATTTTTCTACATATAGACTGGCCGGACCGGAATTACACTTAATTGTTCTCAAGATCTGTAGGGCAGAAAACATGATTTGTAAAATTATTAACAGCGATAAAGAACTTATGTTAGCTTTATCTTCGGATATATACTTCTTGATGGTTTTTAAATTAATTTCTGATTAATTTTAAATTGTAAAAGTATAAAAGTGATAAGCTTAATTATTGAAGGAATTTGGAATCGAATAGCGTTTTTTATTTTTGGTAAATATGACCTTTGTATGACCTTTTTGTATGACCTTTTGAGTCTGACTTGTATGACCTTTTTGAGATGTAATAGTTTCTCAAATGATTGCAGGTTTTTCTCCCTTCCCATGCTATCGCTTCCGGAAATTCTATTCAAATCGCAGTGACATATGATTATGACAGTATTTTATTTACTTGTAGTATTCTTAAATTGCTTGTATCAAAAAATAGATAACACCCCTCGATTATATAGTTTTTGAATAAAGATACCTGCTAATCTTATGCATTTCTGAGAAAAAAGTGAATTTAGAAATGTATCAGAAAGAAGCTTCTTTGAATTTAAGAATGAATTGGGATTTAAAACCTTTGATAAAATGATATAGAAATATTTTTATAAATTTTCTTTTATCAAACATCTTCAAAAGTAACGACGTTTTTAGCTTTCTTTCTTTTTTCTTTTATTCTAAGCCATATTAAATTTTTAATGAATCTTTATTCGAATGTTGATAGCCTAAGAGTCTAAGTAATCATTAATGTTGTTAATGTGTATTTCCTGCAAAATGTATTGTAAAATCATTCCATAGATATGTATGCAGTATTCTTTAAAAAAATCTTAATTATATGATAAAAATCTGATTTTTTTTTTTTTTTTTTTGTTTTTTTGTTTTTTTTTTTTTTTTTAGAAATTGTAGAAATTGTAATGGGCCAAAACGGGCCGGGCCTATTTTCACTGATTTCTGTACGGGCCGGGCGGGGCCTAAAATATAAAAATTTAAACGGGCCGGGCCCAGGCCGAACTTTTGAGCTTTACAACGGACCGGGCCGAAATAAATTACCTACGGTCCTGAAAATTCCGGCCCGTGCAGACCTCTAGATATAATGCACAGTTGTAGTTTATTAAACGTTTATCCCCTCCTACAACTTTAATTTCTTTTCTCTTTCTTTCGTTTTTCTTCGTCTCCCTTCCCCCCCGATTTCTTTTTCATGCACATTTGAAGGATATTTGGGCAATACACTTTGCTTTAATAAATCAAAATATATCTTATTTTAAAATAAAATCGGTCCATTTTGGGAATGGTTTCATTTCGGAACTAGTCCGAGGAATCGTTCCTTTTCGGAATGGTTTCATTCCGGAACTAATCCGAGGAAACGTTCCTTTTCGGAAAGAGTCCGATCAATCGTTCCTTTTCGGAATGGTTTCATTTCGGAACTAGTCCGAGGAATCGTTCCTTTTCGGAACGAGTGCGAGGAATCGTCCCTTTTTGGAATGATTTCATTTCGGAACTAGTCCGAGGAATCGTTCCTTTTCGGAATGGTTTCATTTCGGAACTAGTCCGAGGAATCATTCCTTTTCGGAACGAGTCCGATCAATCGTTCCTTTTCGGAAGGGTTTCATTTCAGAACTAGTCCGAAAAATCGTTCCTTTTCGGAACGAGTGCGAGGAATCGTTCCTTTTCGGAATGGTTTCATTTCGGAACTAGTCCGAGGAATCGTTACTTTTCGGAACGAGTCTGATCAATCGTTCCTTTTCGGAATGGTTTCATTTCGGAACTAGTCCGAGGAACCGTTCCTTTTCGGAACGAGTCCGAGGAACCGTTCCATTTCGGAATCGTTCCGAAAAGGAACGAATCTTTTTTAGAGACAGGAACCGTTCGTTCAGTTCCACCACCGGAACCGTTCCTTTGGAATCGTTCCTCAACAAATGACACATCTCTAATATATATACATGATGCTTCAAAAGTATCAATACATCTTCAAACATTTATTACAAAAAAATAAAAGGTCTACAGCAAAAGTAATTACAACAATACATAGAGTAACTTAATAAGTTTTTTTTTCTACTACTCCTCTACCTACCTATACTTCTACATGAGATCCTTTCGCTGCACGAAGAATATCAAGTCGATATTTTAATTCCATCTGCATGCGCTTTAGCATGCTAACATCAACATAACTGCTTGAATCTTTAGTTTCAATTCGACGAGATTGTTCTATCTCGTTAGGTGCGCGGCATTTTTTACATAACCCCAAAAGAAAAAGGTCCAGTAGAGTGATGTCAAGAGACCTGGGAGGCCATGCTATAGAGCCATTCCAATCAATCCAACATTGCGGGAATGAATTATTCAACAGATAAAACTTTTTTAAATTACTCTATGTACTGTTGTAATTATTTTTGTTGTAATTTTATTATTATTTGTAATAATTTTTTGAAGCTGGGCGGATACTTTTGGGAAATCCTGTATTATAATGCATCTGAAAGTCTTTTAGAGTCAATCAGTTTGCATGTATCACTCTATATAATTTTGAATGATCGTTCTAACGTACTATGAAATTGAATTCATTTATAAGCATTTAAATAGCCATTAAAAAGCTTCCTAAATCAGAACTTTTAAAAAGATTAAGTTGGTTTAATACTACGTTACTTACAAAGAACGTCTGCTTACTGGGCATACTCAGAATATATTGATAAAAAATGCTAGTGATACCACTTACGTATGTAATAAAAGATCAGTTAAATTTAGTGGCGGAATTTCAGTAGAAAGGCTGTTAAAAATATAAAATATTTTTGAATATTTGGTGCGAAACTATGAAAACGACACGCGATTCGGAAAGCAGGATTTTTCCTCTCCAAATGTAAACTTTTCTAATTCACCTGAAAATTGCTTGTTAATTGTCGCTTAGAATCCTTTATTATTCCCACCAGTTATTTTTTATTGTAAAGTTTACATTATTTGATCAGAGTATTTTCGTAATTTAATTGCAAAAAAAATTCTGTTTACAAAAACTGGTGTTAAAAGATAAAAAATTAAGCAAACGACTCTCGTCGAGAAGAGATTAAAGAGTATTGGACATAAAAGCGTATTTTTAAAAATTCTTTCATCGCTAATCGGTGATAAATCGCCAAATAAACTAAATTTTTATTATTTTTTTACGGACGTTCTCGAGGTTCCGCCAATATTTTTTTATAAACAAATATATCCATATGAGAAGAACATTTTGTAATTTTCTCAGATTTTTCTGAGTTTTCCCGTACGGAGACCTTCCTTGTAAGTCATGGTATGATGTGTCACCCGTACATGGTTCAATCTACAAAACTTTATGCCTGAACCTTTGCAAAAAATGTTTGAACAAGATTTCACCCTCTTATGATGGTAATATTTTTGGTATCATATTTTGATGGATTGTTTAACGAAAATTTTATTAGTGTAACACACAGATTTTCACTGTTGAAAGATTAGTTCTACTGAACAATTCTATTTTACTTTCTTAATAATTTGTCATATTTTTGTTTTAATTATGATAAAATTTAGTACAGTAAAATCTGATGAGAGAAGCTGGGAAATACATTCCTTCTTAAGGAACTTTCTGTCTTACGAGTTATACAATTTGTTGCAATTTTATTGTATTATTTTTGCTACGGCCATAATTATTTTATTTTATTTTTTAGGTGCGTTCGTAATTACATAGCACCTATAGTTTCGTTAAGTCTGTCCATTATTTGTCCGCATGTAACAACGCAAAAACTACCCAATCATATTTAAAACATATTATTATTACATAATTTCGTCCAGTCATTTCAAATTTTATGAAAATCGGATGTATAGTTCAATTAGAGAAAATCAAAAGTATTCCGTTACATTACGGTTAATAGGAAAAAAGTTTCAAGAGCATTTTAACGGGGTTACACTCTTTTGAACATAATAAAATTGATATACATCTTTGAAGTATATCTATAATATACATTTTTTACAATCTGTAGTGCAAAGAATATTTGTTAGGTATTTCCAGGTCCAAACAATATTTATAAGAGTCTAAACAATATTATCTAATATTTTATTACATAATGGTATAAGGGAAAAATAGTTTGGGACGCATTTTAATTGTATTAAACTATTTAATATTTTATGAAATTGATATACATTGCTCAGGATTACTACAAGTTATTTCCTGTAAAAAATAAAGCAGACAGTATTTACAGGGATACACAAAAGATTTCGGCTACTATACTGTATCCGTAATGCTGCATACTATTACACCAAGATCTGAATATTTTTTAAACTTCGTTATAGCATGAACGCATTTCATTTGCTATGCTTGACGTGCAATTTCTGGCTTGTTTTAGTTTAAAACATGGTGTTTCTTTATATACAGATTACGTTGTTAGTGATTTTAATAATTAAGAAAGATTTAAGATTATTTAAGGAAAATGGGTGGCACCAAATAAACAAAAATGCATTAGTAAATTATAATTATATGTAAAAATTTTTCATTTGTAAGTGAATAAAAAAATATTTATAGATATTTACATCTAAATGACTAAAACTTTTATGCATAAACGAATGAAAAAGAATACACAATTGTTATCTAATTTTCACTCGTTATTCTAAACAATAGATTTATTTTTTATCCCTTATCTAAATGAAAAAGAATTTAAGTCACGAATTTTTTTTATCTCTTTATTTTCTTTCCATTTAACTGCTTCACCCATTAATGAATTATTTTAATTAATTAATTAATTGTCCCAAGTAATTATTTTATATGTAATTTAAATAGTTCGAATAACATGAATGAAAAATGATTAAAAATTAATTGGGTAAAATGAATACCTTTCAACTGAAATTATTTTTCTGGAATGTAAACAACAAAGAAAACGATTTGTTTCAAATATCAAAAGAATGAATTCAGAAATGGTAATTTGTTCTTAAGTTACATTTTAGTTTTGTAGTAAATTTTCAATTGTTAAAACTATGTTGTGCTTCATTAATAAAGAATAAATTCTCAAAATGAAATAAATTTAGAATAAATGCCGCATACAAAAATAATTATTTTAAATTATAAAAAAATGTATTTATTGGATGCCAGTTTGAGTGCATTTCCAGTTTAAACTGAGATTCCTGTTACTGAAAAAAATATGCTAATGAAGTTTTATTGTAGAAAGTTGCATCGTAAAAAAAAAATAGAAAATTCGAAAACCTAAACCAATTAAAATAGTTCCTTTAACATAATCAAAATTTATTAATTTTTTAGCGTTTCGTTCGTCTGATGAAATCATATTTGTCTGTGTCTGAGAAAATCTGAGAAAATTACATAATGTTCTTCTCATATAGATATATTTGTTTAAAAAAGAAATTTTGGCCTCGATAGAGCGTCCTTAAAAAAAAAATAATAAATTTTTAGTTTATTTCGTGATTTATCACCGATTGGAGATGAAACAAAATTTTAAAAAATACGCTTTTATGCCGAATATTCATTAACCTCTTCGCGACGAGAGTCGTTTGCTTATTTTTTTATCTTTTTTCACCAGTTATTGTAAACAGAAAATTTGTAACTAAATCAAGAAAATACTCTAATCAAATAAGGTAAACAATACAATAAAAAATAACTGGAGTTAATAATGAAGGATTCTAAGTGACAATTAACGAGCAATTTTCAGATGAATTAGAAAAGTTTGCTTTTGGCGAGGAAAAATCCTGCTCGCCAAATCTCGTGTCGCTTTCATAATTTCTTACCAAATATTCGAAAATATTTTATTTTTTACAGCTTTTCTTCTGAAATTCCGCCGCTAAATTTAACTTATCCTTTATTACATACAGTGGCGGTCAGATATTTCCGGCCAGCAAAAATGTTTCAGTTAATTTGTAAATATACCCATATGAAAAGGAATCTCAAAACGATACTTATACATTATATTGACATATGAGTTAGGAACTTAATTATAGAAGAACGTGTAAATATCAATAAATATTTTTTACAAAATTAAATATAAAAGAAAACGAATGTTCTCAAAAGTTTCCGGCAACGTATCATTCTTTAGTTTTTTTCTATCCATAAAGTGTTTTTGGTTGTGTTTATGAATGAATCAACGTGTATAGCATAGTTTGAATTCAAATATAAAAAATTCAACAATTATTGTTCATAAATGAGTGATTAGTTTGTCGATAAAAGGCCAATCTTCTCGAGATATTGCGGCTAAGTTATCGATCGGTAAAATCGACTGTAAACAATATTTACAAAATTATATAATGATGGTTATGGCTTTCAGGACATTCAGAGGTCCGGGAGACCCCGGAAAATTACCATTCCTGAGGACAGAATTATCAGGAGAAAAACCTTTGATAATCCGCATGAAAATTCCGTTGCAACATACTGCGATTTACGGAATGAAAATATTGCTGAAATAAGTTAGTCTACCGTGTTATGATGCTGACGTGTTACAGAACTTTATGGAAGAGTTGGTGTTAAAAAATTTTCAGAGGTAAAAAAAATACCGACGTACCCTACTTTCATTTTCCAGGGGACACAAAGTCTGATCAAGTGAAAACTGGAAAAAAGTTCTGTTTTTCCATCAGTCGAATTCGAAACAGTTTTGGAAGTGATGGCAGACACAACGTCCGATGACCTAACAATAAAAGATATGATTCGACCTATGTTAGTTCTACAATGAAGCATGGCGGCGGACAAGTTATGCCGTGGTGATTATTTTCCTTAAAAAGTGTCGGTCCGTTATTTGAAATCCACAGCCAGGTGAATTATACAATGTATAAGGATATCTTGCAAGACTATTTTCTGCCTTATTAGTGAAAAAAATTTGGTCACATCTATTTTTCTTAACATGATAACGACATAAATAATGTTTGCAAACCCCGATAAACAATGGTTTTCGCACAAACAATTTCCTTTTTGAAATGATCAACCCAAGCGCCCAGCATGAATCCAATAGAAAATCTTTGAAAAGAAGTTGACAAAAGATTGCGGAACTATAAATATTCCAACTCAGCCGAAATTTGGCCAAAATTGCAAGAAATGGGGGGAAACGTACCATAGACGATCTTTAACCGTTGATTGTATGAATGCACGTTGCTGCTCCGCAGTATTTATTGCTAAAGCTAATAAAATAGTAATACGATAAAATACTAATCGTAAATGTTGTTGATCACTGTAATTTTCTATTACAATACAACTTTTTTACAAACTTGTGAAGGTGGCCGGAAACTTTTGAGAACATGCGTTTTCCTTTATACTTAATTTTGTCAGTTAAATGTATTGATATTTACATGTTCTTCTATAAGTAAGTTCCTAACTATTATGTCAATAAAATGTATAAATATCACTTTGAGATTTCTCTTCATGTGGGTATATTTACAAATTAACTGAAAAATTTTTGCTGGCCGGAAATATTTGACCGCCACTGTACGTAAGTATTATCACTGGTATTTTTATCAACATATTTCTGAATATGCTCAGTAAGGAGACATTCCTTGTTAGTTAATGGTTGTAGTGTTAACTCGGAAAAGCTGAACAAAGTAACTAGTAAAACTGTGAAGATTAAACGTTTGTAGTATTGATCCGCAAAGTGGATATACTCATGTATTAAAAACAGGAAAGAAATTACTGAGATTTTAATTTAAAATGGAAATTGAACACACTACGGAAATCCAAGCCGTGCCCGTCATGCGAATCTGCACTGTAAAACAATTACAGATGTTTCTTTATCCACAAAAATTTGCAATAATCACAGACGCAAATATATAACAATCTGTTCTAAGTCACCAAAAATTCCGAAAAGTGTTACTTTATCTTTTGAAACCTCAGAAAACAATTTATTTTCGAAATTCAGAGAATTTGCAAAAACAAATATTTTAAAATAAAATAAAAATAAAAATAAAAACGTATGACGGAACGCAATTTTCTCCTTGTTTTTAACACATAAGATATGATATGAACTTTAAAATGTTCAGGTTTACTTAAAAGGCGATTAAAATAATCAAATAGAGATGTTAACAGTTAATTTTATTTAAAAACATCTTAGTACTTTCAAACCTTAATCAAGCTCTTTCTCAGAGAATATTTTTGTTTATACAAATACATGATTTTATTTTTTAAAAAATTATTTCGTAATTCTTTCGTATTTTTTTTCAAAACGAAACTATGTATTTGTATAAACAAAAATATTCTCTGAGGAAGAGCCTAATGAAGGGTTAAAAGTACTAAGAAGTTTTTAAATAAAATTTAACGTCTCTATTTGATTATTTTAATCGCTTTTTAAATAAATCTGAACATTTTAAAGTTCATAATATATATATTGTGTAATGAATATTTTCAGTTGCTCATAATTTTTGGACATGTTTACTAATAGCTTTTGCAATGCTTTAATAAGTTCTTTGTATCCGAAAAATATGCTTTCTGGATTCTATCAATTTTCAAATAAACATTTTCAGCTGCATAACTCAATTTGTGCATGCAATTTTAACAAAATAATGCTATTTTTCGCATTAATGTTAATGCTATTAATATTGTATGTTTGTCAGTTAAACATGTCTGAATATCAAATTATGTACCTGTGAACTGATTGTAAAGGAAAAAGTGATATTCCGTTTTAAGAAAACTGATTATTGTGCATGCAATAGTTACAAAATAATGCTGATTTTCGTATTTATGTTAATGCTATTAATATTCAAGTCTGTCTTAGTTTATATTATTCAATCTTTTAATATTTTCGGAATGTCAAATATTTGCCTGAGAAATGATTGCATCTGAAAAAGTGATATTCCGATTTTAGAAAACTGATTATTGTGCATGTAATTCTAACAAAATAATGCTAATTTAATTTTAGTTATAATGTTAATACTATTAATATTGTGTGTTTGTCTGTTAAACATGTTTTCTCAAATTATTTATCTGAGAATTGATTCTTTTCGAAAAAATGATATTCCGATTTGAGAAAACTGATTATTGTGCTTACGATTGTAATAAAATATTGCCAAATTTCGTATTAATGTTAACCTATTAATATTGTATGTTTGTGTATAACATGTTTTCTGAATACCAAATTGATATTCCGAAAGTGATAATCCGATTTGAGAAAACTGATAATTGCACTGTAAGAGTTCTTCTAACAATTCCGAAAGTGACGGGCAGCTAATAAAAACTTATTTTTATAAATTCTTCTTTAAATTTCGAAAGTAAATAGATTTTAGAGGTTTTTAAAGGTTAAGAAACGCTTTTCGTAATCTGTGGTTACTCGGAACAGGTTATTGTACATATTTGTTCTTGATTATAGTACAATTTTGTAGATTAAGAAACATCTGTCCTTTTTAGGTGTGTTCTTAATTATGTACTTACGTAACGTCTGTAGTCGCCATTTAGTCTGTCTGTCCGCATACAAAAAAGCAAAAACTAACCAGCCGAATCGTTTGAAATTTAAAATATATAATTGTTGCATAACTTTGTCGAACCATTTCAAATTTTATGAAAATCGGGTGTATAGTTTAATTACAGGGACAATCAAAATTATACAGTTACATTACTCCCAATGTGAAAAATAGTTTCAAGTGCATTTTAATAATGTTACGCTCTGTCGAACATAATACAATTGATAGGAATGTATAAAGTATATGCTGAAATATATATTCTGTACAATCTGCGGTGCAAAGAATATTTATTATTAATTTATAGTTCCACACAAACGTATTCCATTACATGATGGCATAGAGGAAACATTGTTTGACGTGCGTTTTAATTATGTTAGACTATTTCATATTTTGCGAAATTGATATACGTCGCTAAGGTCGTTAAATATTTTTGCTGATTCTCTGATAAAAGTACCATAAGATAATGATAAGTTGAATTAGTATTGACGTTTTATTATAATCATAAATGTTAAAAAATAGAGTGTAACATGTTTTTATGTTTATATATTATTGTTTCTTTTGCATCATCAAATGGTTCAAACCAAATTTTTATAATGTGGATGAAAGATATTTCATGATTGTGATTCAAGACATAAACATTTCTCATTCACAAATATACTTGGCAGTAACAAATGTTATTTGTAGTCGTTGGGTTCGAGAATTATAAAGCCTGGAATGTTGCCAAATTTTTGTTAAAGTCACTTTAAAACATAAAAATATGAAGATAAAAGAAAAACATTATTTCGATATGATTCAAAATTGTATAAATGTGAAACACAGAAGTAAATTTTGGAAAGTTCATTTAATAATAATAAAGCGCTATGTTTAATAATCGCTCAAAAATCCTTTTAGTGATTTTGTCAGTAAAGCGACCATATTTTTCTGGTACAAATGGAAATATGAGTCTAATTTTAAGGAAAATTAACTCTAACTTTTCTGGAGAATTCGTACTCATTGGCATATCTTATGTAAAATGGTCTGTAAGTTTACAATATTACCCCTTTATGAATTTCTTTAAAACGGAAACCATCTTTTAACTTAACGCGACTCTTTTTTGTGTCTTTTTTAAATTTTCACGATGTAATCATATATATACATAAAATTCTGAGTGTTAAATATTATGTCTTCTTAAAAAAGCAAAGTAGGTCATAATTCAAAATTCAGTGTTTTCAAAATTTTATTTATAGTGCTTTTTAGATGGTAGAAACTACGAAATTAAAAATGTCACAAAACATTATTTAAGTTACGAGAAAACCTTTAAAAGTGCACAGCCATACATTCTAAAGTGTACTCTTTTATTAGTCATATGTAGAAAAACAATTCTGTGTTTTTTACACTTTTATTTATTTTAATGCATCAAAAGAATATACCGGGTGATCCAGAAGTTCCGGGAGTTTTGAAATGCTAATAATTTGCAAACTTTAAACAATAGAAATATGCGTTTTTCACAGAAATGTTTAGAAACTTATAGGATTTGTTTTTTCGATGAAACAAACAAATTATGTTAGTTACACTTTTTGCCAACAGGTGGCGCTAAAATTGATAAAATTATTTTTATGGTATGATACAGTTCACTAAACAGAAAAAATTAGTGTCCAAGGATTACAAATTTTCATTTTGATGCCCATAGCTTATAAGTACCGCCGAGAGCCGATGCAAACCAACGTGCACAGCATCCACAGAGAAGAAAAAAATTCCATAAGAAATTTCAATTCATAGTGAAATTACAAGTGTACTGCACTCACCATGAGCTGATGTTTTCTATTGAATATTGACATCGAATTCTATCTCATTTACGATATCAACAGAGGTTTGGGGTCTCCTGATTCTATTAAGATCTTCCAGGGAAGCCTTTTTTCAAACCTTGTTTACCATAGCCTTCACATTTGTAATGGCCATAAAATCTTTTGCAATTTAATTTTCACATATTGTACGATAAGAACACAACTCGACATGCAAAAAAAGCATTTTTGAACATAGCAGTTACTCATCAAATTGTATCAAAATTCTCTTTCAATGCAATTTCAACTATTTTCAAAAACGTGTTGAACATAGACCACCCTTAAAACTAAATCTCATCAGTATCCTAGAAAAGATGTTTCGCAATGAACTCATGCATCTATATAACGCATGATATAGGTACATTCGATGTTATACAGCAGCGCCACCTGTTGCTAAAAATTTTAACTATGTATTTTTTTTAAAAAAAAATCATCCTAAACAAAAATCCCACATGCTTCTGAGCATATATCTGAAAACCGCACCTTTGTATTGTAAATAGTTTCCTAATTATTAACATTTGAAAACTCCCGAAACTTCTGTATCACCCGGTAGATTCAATTTACAAAATTAAAATGAGCAAATTTCAACTAATTTGATATTATTTTTAATTTTACCAAATCAACGTACAGGGTTCGTACGCCTCCTAGAATTTTACGACCAGGGAATTCTTCGATAAACTTTTTCACATTGGAAGTTTCTTATAGAATTCCAGATTAAATAAGGCAAAATTTTGCATATTTAAATTAGATTTATTTATCTATAAAAAATTACTGATATCTTTCTTGGAAAACTCTCTAAAGCGTAGAAATCCTGAACATATATCTTATATATATATAATAAAATTGAATTCACAAATATTAAAATACTGATAAAGGATAATAATAAATAAATCGATAAATAAACAAACAAGATAAACAAAAATTCAGAGACCATAAATCTACGAAAAAGCATGCAGACTCTTCAGAGTTGCTATGCATGCTAATTCGTAGAAAAGATATGTTATTTCGTCGAATTATATATATATATATGTGTGTGTGTGTATTATTTTCCAAGTATTCTTGCAAAATTTGACGCATCAGCAATAAATTATAATAATTCCTTTTGTTTATATAAATGTTTATAAATTTAATATTTATATATTTAACTTAAATGTCCGTTAATCAATTACTCAAAACATAAAGTATCTTTTGTTAGTCAAATTTGTAGAGTAGAAAATGAATATACATGATTTATGTAACTGTAATAAGAGATGTAGTAATAAGATGAAATATGTAACTGTGAAATGAGAAAAAATTGGCTGTTTTAAATGTTTAATGTTATAAGAGAATAAATGATTGAAACACAGATTCAAAACACATATGATAAAATACAATTTCTTAAATATTTCATAAAGGTATAGATCTAGCAAAATATAGAAAAAACGAATAATTTTTCTTTGATATTAAACTCGTGCAAAGGCCATAACAATAGATGCAGAACACTCTCCTGTTGCATTTTTATCCATGCAGCAATTATTCATACGTCAACTTAAGAAAGAAATATTCATCCTTTCAACCAGCTTAGTAATTTAAGAAGTTTTGATTTTATCAATTTTGATAAATTCTAAATATGTATATTTTTAGGATAACTTTTTAGGGTAAAACAGTTTGTTTTCAATTCTATTTCAGGAAAATTAGATTGCTAATTTACAAAAAAAGAGTTTATTTTAAGATATTAAAGCAAACCACAAGTCCGCTCAAATTATGATTATAAAAAACCAATGAAAGTAATGTATATAGATGTTCCCTTAACACTTTCCAACATAGTTAAAAAGCATTTATATCTTTAGTTTGTCGATCTGTTATCTACCGTTTGTACATCTGACTCTCTAAATAAACTCTGATTGGTATATAAATGGTATATGATAATAAAGTATATTATGGCATGTTTTCTATTGAAAATGGAGTGTGTAGAATTCATAGTTTATTTACAGGGGTACTCAAACGAGTCCCATTGCATTATGACCAATGGGAAACATCGTTAGAGGTGTATTTTAAAACTTTTACAGTCTTTCAGGCATTCATAAAACTACGGTACATTGATAAAGTTTACTAAAGCGTACTTTCTGTAGAATATAGTGTTGAAAGTATTTCTCATTCAATTAAAAGGTCATGCAAAATAAATCGGTTGCATAAAGTTCGAGTACATTTCCGTCTATTAATGTGTTTCTATAGTTTATATATATGAATACACAGAAGTATTTTTAGAACGTTTCGGCTAAAGATGGTATTTGCTGAGATCTGGTTTCACCAAACAGTGAAATTACTTTGCGGTATTCTGGAAGTGCTGGAAAGTGCATCATAAGCTATGCTTTATGCATGCTATTATTTTCTTTTTTAAGTTGAATACTAACATAAAAATAAAAAATTTCTCTCCTGATCTTCAAAAGTTGCGTCAAGCATTGCTAGAATCATATGTTCTTCGCAATTCTGGATGTTATTAATGATATTTCTGTAAATTCAATATATTTTGTTAGAATTTTATTTTTGTAGCATAGCGAACTTAATCTTGCATCACACTAACGTACCGAAACACACCGGTTGAGAAGCACTGCATTACGGCAGATAAATTGGACATTTTAAAGCGAAAAAAAACCACTGCGGATGATAATAAATGGAAACGAAATCTTCTTATGACAAATATACTCGGGACGTAGGTAGCGTTTTTCGTAAGTTTCATCACCCCACCCCACTTACCCACTAACCGTTTTTCAGTGTCTTTAATTTGTCTATTTTCTCTTTTAAATTTGTCCGGTTTCAATTTCTAGATGGGCCGCTCATTGCGGTGGTAACCGCCGCGGTAATCGGCCCATCTTCGTCCACGACCCCTACCTACGTCCCGAATAGCATAAGAATTCGCATAAGACTATCTTATGCGAAGCGCTGTCGCAGCTAAGCGACCACGAACCCCGTCAAAATTCTTTACTTACGAACCGTATGCTTTAGACTCTAAATAGAAAAGGAAATAAAAAAAGGCAGAAATTGAAACCGGACAAATTTAAAAGAAAAAAATAGACAAATTAAAGACACTAAAGAACGGTTAGTGGATGCGCGGGGCGATGAAACTTCCGAAAAACGTTACCTACGTGCCGAATATATTTGTCTTTCATTGTAACAAAATTAATAACAATGCAACCCTTTAAAAGCTTATATGTTAATCATATTTATTAAATTAGCTTTTATTCCAGTAAGTACAAAATTATTTTACTACTATTCTGCACATTTTTTTCCAGTATACTTTGACACGCCAGTAAGCATTCTGTAATTTCGTCTATACATATGCGTTTTGCATAAAAAAGTACGCTTTACATAATTTATGCACTCAACATAATCTCTAGTCTCTTTATGTAAGTCCGCTTTTATGTAAGTTCAAAATAATTTTATTTCTGATTCTACATTTCCCGCTTCATAAAACCCTTGATCCATATTTGTTTTCCTTTTTAAATGAAGCGACATCTATCTCACATTCTATGATGTATAATTCGATCAAATAAACATTGATTTTACTATGATGAAAGGGATTGTGTAGTTAGAGTTACATAAAATAATAAAAAGATTTTTCTTTAAATGATATGCAATGGAAGATCGATTTCTAAGAAAAATTTAGTTTACTTTAACCCATTTTAGGCCAAGCACAGTAATTTTATAAAATGTAGCATTATTTTTATTGAAATATGCTTAAATTACATACATTAAGACACAAAAAAAGATTCGTGCATGAAAAATAATATTTTATATAAAAAATAATATTTTATATAATAATATAAAATATTATTTCTTATAATGAATAATATGAATATGAATAATATTTTTATGACTTTCGTTTTATTCTTATTTCATATACAGAATTTGCAACTTTAATCTATTTTAAAAGCATATAATTCATTTCAATTGGAATAATAATATATATTTAAAAAGTCGAATTTGTCAAAGGCGTTTCAAATTAAAACTCTAGCGTATTTTGAAAATTTTTTAAGAGAAAGTGTTTACTCCAATTGAATTACTAATATTTTATGGATGTCTTCAAAAGCCTTAAAAAATAGAAGAAAAATGAAATTCTTGAAAAAAATGTGTCAGAGTGTTAAAAAAAAATATTTATCGAAATGTTTCGTATACGAACCTTTGGCCGAAAATGGGTTAAGTATTATGAATGAGCTAATAGAAACGCAGTTTATTTTCCCAAATCTAATTTCATGTCATTATGAAAAGGTACAGTGAAGTAACGACACATTATACATTTTCGAAGTTTAGGATTACATTGTAGGCTTACTATTTAGTTGACTGCCTTTTTAATTTTTAAATGTGCATTTTATATGTATAGTACACGGCAAATTCAGATTTAAGAAAATTCACATTGAACACATTTTAGAACACTTTTTATCACCAAATTCACAACACATTAATGCGTTGTGAATTAGAAAATTTAAGATACAAAACTTTTTTTGTGTTGTGATGGTGTTCTTAACATGTTGCAAAAATGTTGCTATCAAGAAATGTGTTCTTAATATGTTGCAAAAGTTTTGCTATCTAAAAATGTGTTCTACAAACAGTGATCTTAATTGTGTTGAAATAATGTTGTAAATAGTGTAGATAAAAATATTGTTTTACAATCATGTTGTGAAGCACATCACTTTGTCACCAAATTATCAACACATTATAAAACCACACAATTCAGAACCTTTGAAAACAAAACATGTAAAGCAACTTTCAAAACACAATCTGCATGGTGCCTTTAAAATTATACAACTGGCACAATACATTCGCAACACATTCACAAGATAATCGAAAGCGATTTTAGTTAGAAGTGTTAATTAATTAATTAATAATAATAATAATAATAATAAGCGTTGTACTGAAATTCATAACATAAACTTAAAGTCGTTTTTCTCAAAAATGCATTTTTTAAATCGGTAACTTTGGTGACTCAAAAACAGTCACAAGGATTCACTTCTAATTTATTCAGATCTTTTGCAATTATATAAAGACTGAACGAAGGAATTTTTTTTTATCTCCTTTTGTCTTTGTCCTCAAAAAACATCCGGTTTTGAAGATAAAAATTGTACTTTTTCTTCAGACAATCTCTATTTGGGAAAAGAAAAAAAAAATCAGTTTTTCTTAAATTTTTTCATCCAGTCTTTTCAATAAACCATATTTAATTAATAACAGCTAATTTTTTTTATATTTCAGACAAACCTAATTTAAACTACAATAATTCACCGCAATGCACACAAAAAAGACCCATCAGAAGAGCGTCCTAAACTTCAAATATAGATATATTTGAGCACGTATGTTTAAAAACTCACCTTAAAAAAAAAAAAAAAAAAAAAAAAAAAAAAAAAAAAAAAAAAAATTTTTTTGACTGTTAAAAATTTTAAATTCAAACAAGTCAGTGAAAATATTGTTTGTTTATTCAAAATAATCTGAAAAAGCCATTCTTTTACCACATAACAAGATCTTATATCTTAAAAAAGACCTGCTGTAATTAAATAAATAATTCGGCCAGCCATCATGATATAGCATATACGCTGTAGAAAGAAAAAATGCAAATGCCGTTGATTTCCAGAGTAAATTCCGGAATATTTTTCCAGATGATTGAGCATTCTTGACGGGAGTGAGCGAGTTATTACAGTGACTATGAAATTCAGTAACATAAGACAACTTCATCAGAGACAAGTATTGATTGCAATGGATTGAAATTAATGTGCATTAAATTAATGTAGAATCTAATATTTAGAACTACACTATCTGTTACACACTTCAACTTTCCACTGAAGATTGTTAAACAAGCTGATTTTATTATTTTAAGGACAAAGCATATTGTCACTGTGAAAAAATTTAAAAATGGAACCTTAGGAATTTCAATTTTATTTAAATTACATTACAATTCTTAACGTTCTATTATCAATCATTCCTTTACAACTAAAATGGATTTATCACAATTGTTATCCTGCTGACACTAAAAATTTATTGGTTTTCTCTGGCGCATGCTCACATGCTCCAGTCCAGTCAAGGGAATAATTGAAGGAATTTTAAAAGAACTCATTACATAAAGTAACATAAAATCACAGTATGCACGCGGTCTAACAATAAGTTTCTTTAATCAATTTTACTTTGTTATCAGTATTATTTAATTAATTATACTTAACATATCACAAAAATATGAAAAAATTAATTAAATGAAAAATAATTTGAGTTTTAATCGATAGCGGAAGTGTATTGCGATAGTCAGACTTGATTGTGAGATTAAAAAACAATAAAACAAGTCAAGGTCGACCATTAAGGAAACTAATATCTAGAAGAAAGGATTTTTTACATGTTTTGAAAAATTTCCTGGTGAAAATGAAGCATATGAGTGCTCCCTTTGCGCTAAAGAATATGCGCAAGACTTTTAATCTATTGATCTTTTCTTTTAAGATGGACGCAGTTATCAGTTTCTTTCCAGCTATATTGGATTTTGTAGCGAATTCGGTAGAGTTTTTCTTCCTCGGAAATTCATTATTAATGTTTTAATCCTCTTTTAAAGAAAAGATTTCCGAACAAATCTTTGAATATTGAATTAATAATGAAATTTTGAAGTCGTTACTAGAAGCAAATATTTTATTTATAAGAAAAACTGTTTTAACATGCAACATTTCAAAAATTAGTAATAAAATTATTTTATACGCTTGGATATAAGTGAAACCTCTAATCTGATAACACATAAATTACCAGTCTTTTCAAATTATTATATTAGCCTTATTTCATCGCAAAACTCGTAACAAATGTCTGTCATTATATAAGGCAAAGATACTGATT
Source organism: Maratus speculifer (assembly GCA_964019185.1). Lineage (NCBI taxonomy): Eukaryota > Metazoa > Arthropoda > Arachnida > Araneae > Salticidae > Maratus > Maratus speculifer. The sequence goes on from OZ025299.1 coordinate 187,174,515, forward strand.
CAGAAATGATGATTTTCAACCTGTTATACCTCTCCAACTTAGAAGGGGGGTAGACTTACATGCGAGTATCGATATTTTTGAAAAATAATATTGTTTTGATGTTTTGCATGGTTGAATCCATTCCGTTTCATGTGATAGCCTTCATGTATGTTTGTTAGCGGTTATCATTATAACAGGTGTGTAACTATAATGCTTTAATTCTCTTTTAAGTTAAATAATTTTGAACCTTTAAATATTGAATTAACAGTGAAATTTTGAAGTTGTTATTAGAAATAATATTTTTACACAATGAAACAGCAATTTTAAAAGTACATCAATAGAATAGATATTTCATTAGTTGTTATAATCCAGAAAGCAGCGTCCCATTTTTTAAAACAATTTTAACTTCGAGGATTTTAGTATTTATGATCAATTAGATGGTTCAGATAACAAAACTGCCAGCCAGCTGGCGCATCAGTGGTGAAATTGTCATAATAGCATCGAACACTCACAAGAAAGGTCTCCATACTGGGCATACTCAGAACTTTTTTTTTAAATACTAATTAAACTACTTATGTATGTAATAAAGGGTCAATCAAAATTAGTGGCGGAATTATAGTGGAAAATCTGTAAAAAAAATAAAATACTTTCGAATATTTGGTATGAAAAAACCGAAACGTCACGCGATTTGGCGAGAAGAACTTTTCCTGTCCAAAAGCAAATGATTTTAATGCAACTAACAACTATTGGATATTTAAAATGCGTGTAAATGGTAATGTCACGAAAAAAAATCATATTGAGAAAAATTATTTTCATACATTTAAGCGTTTTCAAAAATAAAAGCCAGATGTTTTCACAGCAACAAAATCGAATCGACAGTGCTTCGATTGGACTTTGAGCTTTAAACAATTTTAATTAATTTAAACTAATTTCGTTTTAAATCACAAATTTTGATGGTTAAATTTGAAAATAAATACATGTCAATATCGATATTACAAAATTACATTTAAAACAAACTAAAACTGACAAAACTAAAGTTATTCAAATTAAATTTATCTAAAAAAGTTCAACATGATTTTTTCCCTTTTAAAATGTATTTGACATAAAAAAGTATTTTTTGAAATTGCATTCCATCGCCGACCAATGATAAATCGCCAAATAACGAAATATTCTTTGTTTTTTTTAGAGACACTGAATGGAGGATCCGCCGAATTTTTTTTTACAAACGCATACATCCTCATTAGAAGAGCATTCTGTAAATTTCCAGATTTTTCGGAGTATGCCCATATGGAGATCTTCCTTGTCAGTTGCAATTTTAAATTAATGACAGCTCGATTACTGATTCTATCGAAACTGAGAGCTATCATCAGTAATGGGTTTGCCTTCATTTAACATTACAATGAAGCGCATAATGTTGCTATGGCAACTCTGCAATTGGTACAAAGCTGACTGACTGCTTGGTTATCTGATGTACCATCTAATGTTTCACGTGTAACAAAATCATCTATGCTAAAACTGGGGCAAAAATGTGACGCTATTCGCAAGCCATTGATAAAATGGTGTAAATATTGTTGAAACATAATCTAATGTGTTAAATACATTACAGACCCAGTTTATCTTCAGATAACAAACTAATTGCAAGTATTTTTGCCGATCTTCAAAGGAATTTTTTATATAGAATAATCCTATGCAATAGCTTTATAGAACGAGTGATCACTAGCTTTTCTGTTTGTTTTTTGGAATTAATGAAAAATATATTCAATTTTGTAGCAAACTCTTTTTTTTTTTTCTCTCGTGCATTCTTTGGTAATGTTTTAATTTTCTATTAAGAGAAAAAACTTCAATTAAACTACTAAATATTGAATTAAAAATGAAATCTTGAAGTCGTTATAAGAAAATAATATTTTATATATCAAATCAGCAATTTTCAAATGCGATATTTCATTAGTTTTTAATAAAATTTATTTTAAAAAATAAATTTTTCAATGTGTGACCCACTTGAATTTGCAAACTATGTTTTGTTTCAGAAGTATAACTTAATACAAATATTCATATTCACCTCAATTTTTAGGACCCGTGCAAAATTAACGTTTTGATCCAATATTAACACAAATAATTCTGAATAAAACTTTTGCTACTTAATAACAATATCTTGACGTCATTACTTATGCATCAGTCAAGCAGTTCTTAACCCTTGCCGGCGCGGAGTATATCGCTTTGAAATAATTAACTTGCGTCAGAATTTATAACGATTTTATTAGAAAATATGAACTTATATAAAAATATGAAAGGAAGATTTTAAATAAATATCCTGGGTGCCAGTAAAATAAAAATTAGGTGTCTTTTTTAAGGATACTGCCCTCAAAAGGGTTAAAAGAGATATTTCATCAGTTTTTATTATTATTATTATTATTATTATTATTATTATTATTATTAATGAAAAACAACATCATTCTGGTATACAAACTTTTAAATTATCGAACTCCCTTTAGTTTTAGATGGAAAACTAATGAATAAAATGAGGGAAATACAAGTATCTTTTGTTGACCACAATATTTAGGACACATGTATGATTTAAGTTTAACCTCTTCGGTCCCTGTGATCCCCAAATAGGGACTTTCGTTTTGTCCCATTTTATTAATGGTACTCGAACAGAATTACAATTTTGATATCAGAAAGATATTTTTCGAAGTCTAAGATTTGAACTGATGCAAATAAAATAAAAATTTTGCTCTGAAGTCAAATGAGAGCAGAAATAATTCAGTAAAAATTAATAATACTGCATTAATACTCTGTAGCGAAGAGGTTAATCATATATTTTTATCTGTCCTGGCGTTCAATCCTGAAAAGAAATTTGAAAAAATCTTTGTATGTTGAATTAATAATGAAATTTTGAAGTCGTTACTAGAGAAAAATATTTTATGCACCTAACGAGAAAAAGCAGTTTTAAAATGATATATTTCTGTAATTACTATTATTATTATTATTATTATTATTATTATTGAAAAATAACATAAATGTGTATTGCACTTGATTTTGCAAATTAATGCTTAATTTCAGATTATAAAGTAAATGAGAGTATTTTTGTCAACCACAATCTTTAAGACACAGCCTAATTAATATTTTTATTCTCTAGCAAGAAAAAAAAATTAAGTAAATCTTTTTATATTGAATTAGTTAATGAAATCTTCAGATTGTTACTAGAAAAAAATGTTTTATGCATGAGAACAGCTGATTTAAAATTAGGTATTTAATTAATAAATAAAATGAAGTAAATATTATTTTGCAAATGATGTTGAGATTTCTGTTTATTTGACAGACTAATTGAAAGAATTTTTGCCGTCTTAATCATTGTTAAATACTTATACAGGAGGATAATTCTCCTTCCTTAGTTTTACTATTTTGAGGCTTAATAAAAGCAATGTTAGGTTTTCTAGGATGGTATTTTTTTTTTTTCATATTCATTATTGTCGCTTTAATCCTTTATTAAAAATATTTTTGAATTAATCTTCAAATATTGAATGAATAAGGAAAGGTTAAATCTTTATGGAAAAAATATACTTTTTTAACTATGAATTACTCACATCCATTTCTGTAAGGTAAATAAGAACAGTTATTTTATTCAAGTAAAAAACTAGGAAAATAAAATCATCGGATTCGGTAATTTCTAGCACCGTAGAGTTTGTATCGTTAGAATTGGACTATATACAGACCTGAGGGGAAAATTTAATGCCTCCAACTAATTCCTCAACAAATTACCGTAGAAGAAAGTTACTGGTAACGAACGATTTAAAATAAAGCCTACTTTTAAATGATGTGTATAAAATTTGCTTAGGGGGCTATCTACATATTGAAACAATCCCAAACTTCATTTGTTTTTCAATAGCATTGCCCAATTTTGATACCCGATATGATATTTCAAATCTTCGGTTCAAGTTATGCCTAGACACCAAATTTCAAGTCATTTGAAAGATAAAATTTTGAACAATAAATATTCAAAATTTGGTGTTTCCAATGTTAAAGTACATTTTCAAAATTTTATTGATATCACCTGAAATTATACACCTAATGTGCTATTTTTTATGTAGCAATAATACTATTATACCCAATGATAACTACGATGAATTTGCAATTTTTATCATTTCATGTTATGAATTATAAATTCCGAAATTAAATTTTGAAAATTTCGAAAAAATTATGAATTGAAACCTTCAATTTTTTTTTACGGATTTAGATTTAATAAGTCTTGCTTTAAAAATTTTCTTTCAAGAAGTTTTCAAATTATGCATAAAAAACTGCAAAATGATGGTTTCTATGATAAAAGTGACAAGATAGTTTGAAACTTCTTATGGTATCCTGTAACCTAGCAGTCTTTAATGACTTCTTGGGTGGTCTGTAAGATGCCTTGATTTTGAAGAAAGTTCTCTCGGTCCATAATCGAATACCAAACTTCAATTTGGATACAGCCCCTAAAATATGCTCGTTTTAAAATAATTAAATTCTTTGAAACTTATCGCACGAATTGAAAAAAAATTTGTTTTTAGGCTAATTGAAGGGTCTAGAATCATTTATTTTGTCCTTATTAGGTGCTGCTATCAAAGTTAGAGTTCGTTTTAATATGTAGATGGCTCCCTAAGCAGATTTTACATACATAATTTAAAAGTAGACATTATTCCAAATCGTTCAGCACCAGTAACTTTCTTCGACGATGGTTTGTTGAAGAGTTAGAAGGGGATGTTTACTTTACCTCTTACAACTGTACATGTTATTATCCGATTTTATTTTATAGTTTTGTTTGCATGGCGTTATTACTCACATAGGTGGGTAACAACACCAAATAGTATTCGGTAGGTCACGGTAGGTTTGGTAGAACAAATAGGTCACGAAATCACTCCATAACATTTTATGAATACATATCTGCTAAAATAGTCTTTCTTGTATACATGGTCAATAAGTTGCTGTACCAAATCCTATATTTGTTTGAAAAAAAATCTAAAACTAAGCCGTGAAAATTGATAGAATTTTAATGTGGCATTACCCAAGACACAAATTAAAAGTCGTAAAAATTAGTGATTTCTTGATTTTTATTATTATTGATTAGTTTGTTAAGCGGCCCAATTTTTAATTTTTTTAAATTGTTTGTTTGGACATTACAGTAGGCTTACCATATTTTTCGCATCATCACCGCATCAGCAAATGCGCCCGCTTCCCTTAAGTTGCTCACATAACATTTATATTCATCAGAAGCACCGCAAGCAAAAAATCCGTTTAAATGCCCATTTAACCCCTTGATGGTCGCAATAAATTACGGTTTAAAAATTCAGATTGGCTATTGCCGTCACTTTTTTTGAAAAAAAAAATATTCACCTTATTTAATGAAAAGCAATATGACACCAGAATAAAGATGATTATACTATAGTATAAAATTGGTGAGAATCAAACAATTTTGAATAAAAGATGTTGAACTCGCAGCACGTGAATGTCTCGGGTGCTACGAATAAGTGGTTAATCCACATATTTACCTGTAAAAAATCTGGTGTATTATATACTGCAATACATTTCTCTCGCTCATTTATTGTTCTTCGTTAAGATAAATAAACAATATTATGCAACTACATGCCTACGAAATTAGCAAAATATTCCGGCAAAATATTATTGAAGTCGATAATATAATCTTCCAGATATCTCACGCAAAAGACATTTTAGTACAATTTGCGTATTTTAGCAATAAAACGCAGTTTTGTCTAGTAATAATTGTGTCAAAATGGAAAACCCATCTCTAAGGAAAAATTTATAAGCGTTCTTTTCCTTTATCCTTCGGTTGCCAAAAAATGATGTTTCCTCACTCAACAACGCAAAATTTTCTGACACATTTATGAATTTATTTTTGAGCGTAAACGCATGACACCTGCCGTTATGATTTTTTAAATGATTTGATACTAAAAACAATGAATTCAGAAATGTGTTAGAATTAACGAGTTTGGATTTGAGATCAGCATTTTGAAGTATTTTTAAGAATGCATCTGCATTGAAAACATAACCGACGGATTAAGACTGCATATTTAGGACTGCTTTTGAGCATTTTCCCTAAAATATTAGATGATGTGAAAAAATTTAAAAACTTATATTCAAATTTAAATAAAAATTTAAAATTTTTAGAAACACAATATCCATTTAACTGGGACGAGATTCTATATGTATTCATTTGTAAAAATCTATTATAAACCATATCACTTAGCAAGAACACTCCATAGTAGATTTAGTAATCGTGTGGCACAAGGTGGTAAAGCAACAAATAAAATTCCTTTGGCATATTTCCCATTTAAATTAGACAGAAGAGCCGTGCATTTTTTAAGCAACTTCATTCGTGTTTCACATCACAGTAAAACAGTTCCACTAATGCTGGTTTAAAATTTGGTATCACTATAAGACGCCGACATAAAAACAGTTCCAATTACAAAATATTTTAAATGGTGTAAAGAAACATTTTAAAAGCAATTTGAATCAATAAAAAACATTTCTTAAAAAATTACGAAATTTAAATTTTGTACTTTCTTCCGGTGCTAAAAGTTATAATTAGTAAGATTTTTTTGTTACGCTGACATGTAAGACAAAACAAGTTCCGTTATTCTACGATTTAAATTTACCGTGTAATGGCTGTTTAAAGATGGATCATATATTTTTATTATTATTTATTTATTTTTATTTTATTTTATTTTTATTTATTTATTTATTTATTTGCTAATTAGGGTTCATTCACAAATTTAGCAGAAATATAATTTCGTCAGATATATTTTCAAAATGGTTGAGAGTAAAATTAATATTGTACTGCAGATTGAAATCTTTAATCATTGTGACATATGAATGAAAAATATACAATTTGTAATAAACATGTAAAGAAAAAAACACAATTTTTGTTAAATAAAATTATGAAAATTAACGGCCTACAAAATGTTGCATATTTTAAAATGTTGTTAGATAGCAATATCCTGCAAAATTTGGGTTAAGTCATGTCTTTTAGCTTTCGATAATTGAATCTTATGTATTCTGTGCCACGGATTCTGAAATTGACCTTCATTTTTTACCACTACTCAAAGATCTTTTTCAAATCATAAATTTTAAAGTTAAAACAAAAAAAAAAAAAAAAAAAAAAATAGCGAAAGTTTGATTTTTTAAAACAGATGTATTTTTTACTTTTAAAAATCATTATTTTTTCTTTTTTTAGCGCTGAAACCAAAAACGACCTTCATTTTTAACTATCGCATCAGAGTTTTTAGCAAATTCTAAATTTCAAAGATAAAAGTTCTAAGTTAAAATTGAACCTTATCCCCGTATGAGCGACCGTAAGGATAAGGGTTTTCATTGAAAACGTCACCTGTAATTTTCTTCGAGTTTAATTTTCTCTCATTCAATGTTTATTGCAGAAAAATATACCTTTACTATCCCAATTATCGATTTATATTTTATAATAAATAAAACTGACAAGTAAGGAAATTACGATCATATTGGCTAAATTTATTTACAAGGAAAATATTTGAAGGAATTCGTTTTGAGAGGGATAAATACACATTATTTTTTACAATGCGTTTCTGAATGGATTTTAGAGTTTACATAACGGTACTTGAAATGACCGAGACCTTGAAATGTCATTTCTCAGTATAGAAAGATGTTGTACCTATCACATATTTTAACTGCATTTATTTTTCTTGGAGGTAGATTGTAACACTTTGACCTCTTTACTGTAGAAGCTTAACCTGCGTCACTTTGCATGTCTCACTTAAGATTTTTCTAAGTGAAACCTAAAAAAACCCGTCTTATTTCTTTTGAAATTACCTTTGCTTTTAAGTCTATATAAGAACCACTAATTTACAAATGTCAAATGTATAAAATGCGATATAACTTTCATTATTTACGTAATATTTTCCTCTTTTCATGGGTTTTTTTTATTTATTTTTTTAAATTCTGTTAAATAAAAACGGTTATATTACAAAATTTTAGACAATCTGTGTAGCAATTCAAATGTATTTTTAAGTTTACGATAACTTTTAGTGCTTTTTATTTTTTTTTTTAAATAATGCACTTTACCGTGTGCCTCTTCTTTTTTATTTTCGATACCACTTCTTTAGATCGGGATATTTTAGGTATGGATGCAAAAGCTCCATATTCATATTATTATCCATAAATGAGACATCCACCAACAAACCAATCAAAAATATTTATTATCTCGTTGAATTTCGGGGATTTTTTAAGATGGTGTCTTTCTTATTTATGTAAAATATTTTTTTTAATATCTTTCAAAAGTTTTAACTAACCTAATATGTCTGAAAAGGCATCTGGCAAAAAATTGAGCGTCTTATATCATAGTCTTGGTCGTAAATGTGTAATAGGTATGAAAACTCAGTACAAACAAAATGACGCAGAATGATTTTTTTTTTCTTACATCACATGTAATTTACAATCCTATTTAGCGCCCTTGGTAATGGTTGCTACTCCATGTTCCTGTGTGATTTTTTATTCATTCGCATGTTTGCTGCGCCCTTTCGTTTTAGTTACGTTATTTTAAACCACCCTGTACATATATGATTTTATTAAAATCCTTCAAACATAATCTTTACAATGATATAAATGTTATTGTATAAGGCAGATATTGCAATAAATTCAACAAGATACATATCAATTAAAACTAAATTAAATAATGATCTATATAAGCAGTTATCTTAAACAAAATCAAATATCTTATTTGTATGATTTGGTCAATATACATTTTTGTTCAAAATATGTACACATATGTTCGAACTATACATGCACATGCACATATTTATATAAAATTTCAGTGAAAATTTACACCAACAAATTCTTATACACTGTAAAAAAAATCTGTAACCTTAGTAATCTAAATTAACCGAAATCTCTTATGCTTACTAAAATTTTATGTGTACACTGTACAAGAAAATGATGTCAATCTACAAAACTTGTAAGCAAAACTAAAACCATCTGTAACGTTACAGAAGAATTTACTAAAATTTTGGTAACTTTACTAAAATTTTATCTATAATGCTCGTTATCGTCACTTAAAAAGTTCTTGGAATACGATTTCCCAAAAAAATTCTTAGTAACCATAAAATTTGTTTGATTCAAAGTGCAAATCTGTATCTGTTACATGAATTTTTATTGTTGCCGTTACATAAAAAGTTCTTGGAATACAATTCTACTAGAAAAATTTTTGTAACTTTCCCAATTTTTTTTTACAGTGTAGGATACTAAGCAGATATGTATACATATTACATAAATTTGAATCACAATCTAAGCCAGTTATCTTCTATTCTAAAAAATTAAAACATGCACTGTGGAAATTGGGCTACAATTTCTTTAACTTAAATCAAAAGATTTAATCAAGGTGGATCTTTCGCACCGTTACAAACTCGCTAAGTCATGAATATAAAAAAATATTTTTTTTTTCCTTTAAAAATAATGAAATAAAATGAGAAATCGCATTTAAAGTCATTCACATACCAAAAAAAGAAAAAACTATACAATACTATAAATAAGTTATATATTTTCACATATTGCACAATGCACATATATAGCATATGCATTTCATCATATACCATATATTTTTATAAACTGTCCAAAATATATGGCAATTAAACATATACAATTTAAAAAATGATGCTATTTCAAAAACAATTATTCAAGCGTTCGTACAAGATTGAATATGCGTGCATAAGTGACGTTGATATGAAGTGAACATCAAGCTATAGATTCTCAAATTTTAAAATAAAGAAGCATAATATCGCAAACTTTCATTATCAAATTTTACAGTTACATGCAATTTTTGCAAAATTATTACTTTAAACCATATTTATTAAAATTCCCTTGCGAATTTAGCATCTCATCCTCTGCAAATTTCAAAAGATTACATTGGCACAGCTCCAGAATCACAAATTCCACGGCTAAAACCAGTCATAATCTGCATTTTGTAATTTTGGAGCCGTACCAATAAAGTGCAAAATGTGCAAAAATAGGAAAAAGTGTTAATGCAGTTTTAACAATTATTATCTTGTAATGAACTCTCATGGCCCATTTATAATTTGACAACCATGCAAGCATCATGAATATGTAATAGATGCATATATATGTTTAAGTAAATTCAAAGAACTTTTAAAAACACATATTTTAAACGTTCAAAAATGTGTATATATATAAATATTTATATTTACTTATTTATCTACAGAGACAGAAAGGCCTGTTTATAGAAACAAAAATCTGTTAGCATTGCCTACTAACTGTGATTTTAACCTTTAAAATTACATACATATTTCTAATTAGAAAAATGTTTAAAATCAGGAAGATTTATTTTAGAAGGAATTTAAATAAATTTATGTAGTATTTTTTTTTAATAAATTATACAGAAATTTGATAAGTAACATTTTGGAGGAGAAATAATCTGTATAACATTACGTAACTAACATAAAGCAAAAGAAATTTTAGAACTAAAATTGAATGAGTACAACAGCTTTGAATTAAAAAATTCATTTTTTATGTATTTAAATATCATTTCGCTCAAGTTCTAAAGGACGACTAAATACAAATATTGAAATTATATGCATAACAATACATTTTATTTAAATTTTATTAATTGATTTCTTAGAGAAAAATACACATCACTGACAAAGCTGCTAATATTTCTTATGATGTAATATTTTAAAGTTGTTTTCCTGCACAATTTTGAAATAATCGAGCTAATTTTTCTGTAGAAGGCCACACATAGTGTTATCATTTCACATAAATATTGCCAAACATACACTGTAAAAAAAATCTGTAAGTGTACTGAACTTTTTCTTGGAAACTGGGATTCCTAGAACTTTTCCTGTAACACTAACAGCAAACATTCAAGTTTCAGAATCCATTAAGTGAATTTTTCCTGTTATCGTTACATGAAAAGTTCTTGGAATCCCAGTTTCCTATAAAATGTTTAGTACCTTTACAGAATTTTTTTTTTACAGTGTAGTCCCAATCTATCGTTTCTATGTAATGAAAAATCAAATGAACTAAACGTAAAGCAGCTCATATGCTGCGAGTCCGGTGGTATCTTTTGGACTCTTCACCACCTAGATTCAGAGGTGCCAAGAACTACGATTTATCCGTAATTATTATGAATACGCAACAAAAGTTACGGTGTTATGGGAATCGGTTAAAAATTATGGTGAATAAAATCGAGAACTTTGTCAAAGGATCGTTTGAAAAAAACACAAAAATTTCCAGTCCACACTGTGAAAAAAAATCTGTAATGTTAGTAAACTTTTTCTAGGAAACTGGGATTTCTAGAACATTTCATGCAACGGTAACAACAAAAATCCTGTAACCGATTTGGTTCCATCAATTTTGGTTACATTACATTAGTTACATGAAAAGTTAGGAATACTAGTTTCCTTGAAAAAGTTAAATAACTTTACAGAATTTTTTTTTTTACAATGTGCTCATAGTTTTTGAAAATCAATAATTTTTTCAGAGTTATTGCATGTACAATTGTATCCAAAAGTTAAGTAAGTAATGAAAGAAATATAAATCTAAATGTACTGAAACTCCAGGTGTGTAAACAAAATAGTACGCGTCATACATTTTTGCGAAGAGTTTTCCCCGAAATCGAACAGGGGACCGTCAACAAATTGAAAAAGAACGAAGATTTTTTGGATAACTCTGTCAAAACTAATGTAGCAAAAGCGTTCAAACTGCACATTATGATTAAGTGGCTTATTGTAATGTACTGTGTTTATTTTTATAAGGATAGCATGTATACTCGTAGAGAAATTAAGATTTTTATAAAAACAGTCCTAAATTTTTTAAAGTTTTTTGCTTATAATTTGCAGAGTTCTTAATATAAAATAATGTATTTTTTCTGAAAATATGACAAACATCATTGTACACAATACTCTGTCATCAGAATTTAAAAATATTAAAAATTGTAAGAAAAATGAGTAGGTTTAGTAAATAATTTTTCATTGCGCATGCGTCAACGATATAAAAATTTCATTTGCATATTGTGTTAGCTAAATGTATAGAGCAACTTCTGTAAAAGTTTCAAAAACTTAGCTTGAAAATTCTGAAAATGATCGTCTATGGAATCAACTCAAAATCCATTATTCCTAAATGGAAGCAAAAAAATCAGGGGTTTTATCCAAATATAGTTGTACGTGCAATATTGTGTAGGCACTAAACAATGGAATATGGATACAGCCCCTCATCTTTTTGCTTCATTTAAGGAATAAAGGATTTTTATCACATTCTATCAACGATAATTTTCAGAATTTTTATGCTATGTTTTTGAGACTTTCACAAAAGTTTCTCTATACATTTAACTAACATAATATGCAAATAAAATTTTAATAGCGTTCACGCATGCGCAGTAAAAATATATTTAGTAAATCTGCTCATTTGTCATACAATTTTTATTATTTTTTAATTCTGATGACAGGATATTATGTACAATGATATTATGACAAATGATGTTTGTCTTTTCAGAAAAGAACATTATTTTATATTAAGAACTCTGCAAATTATAAGCAAAAAACTTGGAAAAATTTAGGACTGTTTTTATAAAAACCTTAATTTCTCTACGATTATACATGCTATCCTTTTAAAAATAAACACAGTACATTACAATAAACCACTTAATCATAATGTGCAGTTTGAACGCTTTTGCTACATTAGTTTTGACAGGGTTATCCAAAAGATCTTCGTTCTTTTTCAATTTGTTGACGGTCCCCTGTTCGATTTCGGGGGAAACGCTTCGCGAAAATGTATGACGCGTACTATTTTGTTTACACACCTGGAGTTTCACCACATTTCGATTTATATTTCTTTCATTACTTACTTAATTACCAATTATTCTTAACTTTTGGACACCAGTGTATATTGTGGGTGTCAATATGTCAATGGTCATTTCCAAATTAGAAATTATCAATGTCAGCTTGACAATATTAAATGAATATTTTCTCTCTCTCAGTTCAATTTGTGCAGGCTGCCAATGTACCTATATACCTTTGCAAAGGTCCCACACAACGCGGGACCTTTGTGCATTTCCCGTAAGTGGTTTCCTAGTATTTCCTTCCACGTTACATAAGATATATATATATATATATACGTATGTATAATTTTAAAGGAATGACTTTATTTACTCCCTAAAAAACCCTTACACATTAAAGCCAGTTATTATGCCATAAGTGAATGATAAAAGTATTACATTTTTATCGCAAATTAGAAAACATATAATCCAATAATCCGCGTAAATGGTATGTAATCTAATATTATGTTATAAAACTTCCTAGAAAATATTATTCTGTATTCTATATTTATAAGCCAGACTGTCGAACAAAACTAAACCAAGACAATGTACTCGTAACAGCTTTTGAAAGAGAAACCTGGTAACTACGATTTATAAACGAAAAAAGAAGAAAAAATGGCGTTATCTGTCAAGGATATTTTTTTATTCTTTTACATACAGGAACTTCCATTTTGATTCTTCTTTCTCGACACATAAAGATGAGAAAATGCTAGAATACCGTAGCTTTTGATTTATTATAAACATCGTATGTTAAGTAAAAGAACGGAGTAGAAATAGAATTTTAGTATTTAATATATTATTTCTAATTAATGTCATGTATACAGAAATTTTGTAGGAAACTGTAAAAGGTATTAAAAACTTGTTAAAAAATACTGTGATGCAAAAAATAATCACAAAACAATATGTAAAAATTACGGATATTTACAAAATTGTTATGGGTACCTATTGGTCACGTTTTATCACAAGTTGGTGGCACAAAATTATTATATTAGTCCATATTTCAGTTTATATAAAAAAGATTACAGGTACATATAAAAGTATATCATATCTAGATAATGAATTTATAAATATATTCATTAAGAGTTCTCGCCAATAATGAAATTCTATGTATGACGTGTGCGGAAATTTCTTCACAGAATTCTTACTTAACACACCTTTTTACTTACCCATCATACGTAGTATAGGATAAGTCTTGAAATCGTCTTCAAAATCGAAAACAAATTTTGACGGATTTATACGTTTCAGATACTGGAGAATCCGGAAAATATATTTTTAGAAAAAAAACATTGTCTGTCTGCCTGTGTGTCTGTCTGTCTGTAAACGCTCTGTCTCCCAAAAATATTGAGATAGACACCTCAAATTTTGTGCGTACTGAGTCTGTAATAATGAGAAGCCTATTGAATACCTGTAACCACAATAATCCGAAATTATTTTTTCGAACTCTCGAGATATTCGTTCTGATGAAAGGTGCATAAAAATTTCGAATTTTTTTATTTTAAGGAGTGGATGGAAAATGCAAAAAAAAAAAAAAGAAAAAAACATAAATTTTTCATAAAGAATGAAGTTGATCACATAATTAATCTCGGATATATTTGTAATCCCATTTTCTACACTCTTTGATTTTTCATGACACTGTATTTCATTCAAATTTCAATTCAAATATATATTTCAATTAGAAATGAGACGCTTCATCAACGTATGAAATTGTTAGTTAATAGGATTATCATTTTAGGACTTATAAGGTTGTTTCTTTCTCGCAATTTAGCACTACTTGAGTAGTTTTGTGTTTTACCTAATTTAACGAAATTGGTTCATCAGCATTTCAATAATAAAGCATTACTTTTTATTAAAAATATTTAAATATATGTTTAAACTTTATCGTGTAAATGCAATGTATTTTACAAATAGTTAATACATGTTTATTTTTATATTTTATGTTATGCATATCCATGATGGGTAAGTATTATGGTGGTCCCCAACGACTAATTTTAATTCGGCATCAGCGAGTTGATATCTGATGCAAACTGCAAAAAATAAAATCTGTATGCATTTTAAATATTTTTAAATGTAACACATTTTGAACTTTTTACTTATATATATATATATATATATATATATATATATATATATTTTATTTTATTTTTTTTTTTTTTTTTTTTTTTTTTTACAAAAAATATATAAAGTTAAAAAAACAATTTATGCAAACGCAATAACTTGTCTTCAAGCATTATTTAACTGCAATTTTGAAAAAAGCTCATTGGGAAAAGTGCAATTCTGTGTAAAATTTTTCGACATAAATTTTCATTATCTGTGAGGAGAAAATAATTCCGCTACATCATGCTCTTAAGAATTCAATAGCAATTTTTTTCATTTATAACGATTTGAAAGTCATCTTCTCGAAACACGAAAATAACTGTGGTATTTAAAATTTAATTTCAGTATAATTAAATTAAAATTTTTTGACCTGTCATCAGATATATTTAAGTTCTCAAAGGAAAAGTTACAATTTATTGTTGCAGGTGTAACAATAAAAAGCCAGTACAATTTCCTTAAAATAATACTTTTAGAGTGCATATTTAACAGAAAACATTTTCTTATGTCCCTAAATAAAATTCAGTTTTATTAAGCCTGAAATTGTATAACATCTTTAAAATGCATTGCAAATAATTTTTACCAATAGATTATAATATAACAGAATTATTTTGTGTGACCCAAGAAATGATTGATAAATGCATTACATCCCATATTCTACAGAAAGAATGTTCCAATAAACCTGAAATATTTATATCAGTTTCATTTAGTTTAAAATATTGTAACAACATTAAAATCTGCTGAAAAATATTTTTCCTCATATGTCTTAATAAACGGGATCATTCTGAATGTCTCTGTAAGAAAATTATAAATATTACCCGCTTACTCAATTTACAATAGAAATCATGCTAAAGTAAACTTATTAACATACATCATTTACATCGCAATCCGAGTATATTAATCTTTTATAAAACTACTCAGATATTTTTATAAAAATTCATCACTGTTTTCAGTGTTTAATGTTGTAAGTGAAGTGATTTGTCGAGGAAATAACGTACTACCAAAACTTTCCTCTCTAATTCAGTTTAGAGTTCGAAAGAAGGATTTTTATATGCAATGGCCAGATTATCTTATATAGAGAAGGGTGAGAATTTTAAATGGAAAGTAGACAAAATTTGCATTCTTATAAAAGGAAATAGCTTTTGCATTGTTTTCGTTCCAATTTATTTTGGTGTACATTATTCTCCTAAGATTCAACAATATGCAAGCAGGATCATTTCTGTCAGTACATTAAATTGAATTGAAGTAGAAAACACTTAAGCGTAATCCTCCGTTTTTAGAAATTTACATACTTTATAGTAGATATAGGAAAACCCTAAAGCAATTTATCATAGTTTTTGACCGTGAATTATGTCACTTTACTGAAGCTCGGAACTTTAGATCCAGCCTACTGCATACAAAGCAAAAAAAAAATGCTGATTTTACAATGTAATACTAGAAGCGAAGGTGGCAGTTTATATCCGTAAAGTTAACAGTAATAAACTGAAAAATTAAAAATTAATATAGTGTCAGGCAGTAATATACGGGTTAATTAATATATAAGACGGCTATTTCTTATTTTATGGTTATAAACTGGCACCCCAATTGCAAAGATTGTATTGTATTGTAAAATCGACAGTTTATTTTTCATTGTAGAAACTTCTACAAGCTTTATATGTAGATATAAATCTTATAAATAAAATAAACTTACTAACAGAAGTTTGTAACCATGTTTTTTTCTCAAACCATATTAACCTGCAAATGTATCATGTATTCAGAGGAATTTCGAGTATTATGCAATACCATTAACATTTTGTAAGTCAACAGAAATAGTTTGAAATACATTAATAGTTAGTAATGTAGAAAGTTTGGCTATGTGTTACATAGTTTTAATACATTTAAAGTGGAAGAAAAATTTACATATCAGTATTTTGATTTAAAAATAGAATTACACTTGAAAAACCAAGGTTTACAAGAATATTTAAGATTATTTAATGAGCAAACAGTAAAGCATCATCTACAAATCATCAGATTATTTGAAACATTATTTTATATTTCATAAAAATCGCAAATGTACGCTGTTTCAGTCCCATCACAGATGGGTCCACATCATTATACCCACAGGCATTATACCCACTTTTCACCTCTTTCATCCTCTAGATATTTTCCATTACAAAACAAACACACTGAACCTTCGTCACTTGCTGCAGAACTTGTTTTAAAGCCCATCTCAAATTATAATTCCATATTCCATTAGCTGATACCCGACACGTCATCTTGGAAAATAATGAAATCTTCACTCGTCAAAACATTGGCATAGAGATAAACTGGCTAACGCAGCAATAAATGTAACTGTTCAACTTAATAACGAACTTGGTAACAGTGTTGCCAGTGGGCTACTTTTTTAAAATTCAGATTTTTCGATTGGCATCACTTTTTTGAAACGGTAAATTGCCTTTTGTTTTTGCCTTAAATATCATGACATCGAATAAGGCATATTTTATTATTTGTAAAAAGTGGTGTCAGTCAAAAATTTGAATTAAAAAAAAGTAGCCCATCTGGTAAAACTGCTTGGTAAAAATCACTGCCGAAAAGCTCTTGAAATAAATGTGAGCTTTATAAAACTTACCAGAAATAAAATGCAATAATGAGAATAACGCTTGATTTCACCGCATCATTCCAACAAGAGGCATTAAAACAAAACCCACCCCAATGCATCATTGTAGTACTAGAATCTCATCTGGAAGTTCTACGCTTTACTGAAACCGTACGAAGTAGATATTGAAGTATTCCATAGTATCCGAACTTTCTCTCTATATATGTTCTTTGGTCAGACAAAACCAAAGATAATAGCTAAAACCTTGTGTGGAAGATTACAATAATTAAAATCAACGTTTAACACACAATAAATAAAAACATGATACAGACGTATACGTTTCACGAGCACCAGGGCTCGCTTCCTCAGTGTACAAAAGGTAAAAATGTTTAAAAACAGAAAAACCCCCAACTGACAGCAAGTCAAAACCCAAATAACCGCAAACATAATACCAAAATACCAACAAGCCTCAGCAACCAATAAGATTAAACCGGAATTATTGGTTGCTGAGGCTTGTTGGTATTTTGGTACTATGCGGTCATTTGGGTTTTGACTTGCTGTCAGTTGGGGGGGGGGGGGTTTCTGTTTTTAAACATTTTTACCTTTTGTACACTGAGGAAGCGAGCCCTGGTGCTCGTGAAACGTATACGTCTGTAGCATGTTTTTATTTATTGTGTGTTAAACGTTGATTTTAATTATTGCAGACAAAACCTTTGAAATTTTCAGCTTTCCTTTCATAAACTTTATCAGAATTTTATTATATTTATACCTGCAGATTCAAAAGTTTAAGAGTAATAACAAGGACAATCATTCAGTCTTGAATTTTTAGTTGCAAAATGCTTTTATAGACTCACGCCATACCTTGGAATATCCCCATGCGTGCAAACAGCTCACATTAAATGCTATCTTTATCTAAGCTTGAAATATAAAACAATCCTTGGTTATTATTTATTCAGGCGATGGTAAAATGGGGTAGCCATCACTATTTCTAAATAATAATCTTCACGGTAGTTTTCCCTTATAAATATTCTAAAATTCTACTACAAAGATTATTCTTTAAAAATTTTATCCAAATTAGCTGCGAATGACATCTCTTCTAACGTATTTCACAACAATAAAAGCCGTATAATTGGATACCCATGTTCAAGGCTATATTTAGGGGAATAACTGAGCAAAAGACAAATTCCCTCCGCGACTGTCCGTTTTTTGTTCTAAAGAGGATAAATTGTTTGGCAAATGCGTTTTTTTTATGTTTTTATGGGTCCATGAAGTACATATAAACATCGGAGTAATAGTTATGACAGTAAGCTCATACTTACGTTCTATTTTCCGTAAAGGATATTGATCATTAAAACAGAAATAATGAAAACAGGTCGGAAATTGCACGTCAAAAGTAGCAAATCGGGTGCGTTCGTACTATAACGAAGTTTTTAAAATATACAGTACTTCGGATACAGTACAGTATTCGAAATCTTTTGTTTGTCCCTGTAAATATATGTTTTATATTATACTGGAATTAACTTGCAGTAAACCTCCGCAAAGTATATCAATTTCATAAAATGTGAAATAGTTTAACCCGGCTGGACGCGCACCTGATGGACCCAGAGTGTCTATGGCTTTTTACAATTTTCAATTTTTTAAAGGTTATCTTCAAGTTATTTTATCTGCGAATTTTTAACAATTGTCTTCAAATAAATAAGGTGAAAATTACTACATACTTTTATTGGTGCCAAAATAAAAATCATTCATACCCTGGATATGCGCGTATTCTTCCGGGTTAATATAATTAAAACGCACCCCAAACAATGTTTCTCGTATACCATTATGGAATAGAATATTTTTGTGTAGCTCTACAAAATAATAAGAAATATTCTTTGCATTACAGATTGTTTATTTTAGTATATAATTAATAGATGCATATCAATTTTATTATGTTCGAAAGGATGTAATATTATTAAAATACACTTGAAACTATTTTTTTTCTATTTACCATAATGAAGCTAAATACATTTTATTGTTCCGATAATTGAACTATACATCCGATTTTCATAAAATTTGAAATGACTCCACTAAATTTTGTAGCAATTAAATAATTTAAATTTCAAATAATTCGGTTCGGTAGTTTTTGCGTTGTTATAAGCGGACAGGACGGACGGACTGAACGGCGACTACGCGTGCTACGTATTTACATAATTACCAACGCTCCTAAAAAGTATAAATTAATAATTGTTTTCAAAAAATACATAAGCTACTGTATGTATAAATGACTTATTTACTGATTTAGATAGTTTCTAGAAACTAATTAAGTTCTTTCATCAGGTATGTTATGCATAGACAATGGGATATTTTTTATATGATATCTATATTAATAAAATAACAAAACGCTCTGTCTGTGTGTGTGTGTGTGTGTGTGTGTCTGCGATGGCTAGCAAAATCTACAGCATGCACGAGGCTCAAATTTTTTTTGAGAGTAGCCCCAAAACTCTCCTGATGCACCTGAGCTTCAGAATTTCGAAATTCTATTTATTAACTGAGTAATTAATTAAATTCCAAAGATCACTCTCATAAAAAATCGCCTTTTTTCTTCTTTTTTTTCCCCTTCATTTAGTTATGGTTGGTTGGTTGCATAAAATTTTCGCATGAATAATTAAAAAAGCCGGAACAGACCTTTAAAATTCATAGATTGGCAAACTGTCAGTTTAAATGATGATTTTTTATCACAGCGGTTGTAAACCATGGAGGAAAAAGATAGGTAGTGGTAAAGTAAACGGAATAAAGGGTTGCAATATTAAACCATTTATCGCTCAAATTTTATTGCCCCAAACAAAAGCATGTGGAAGGGATTTTGTATTAATAAAACGAATTGAAAGAAATGAATTACAGCTGAAGCATATTTTACGAAGAAGTAGCAATTTTTTAAAATGGTCTTTATTCTATTGTATTATTTATTTTAAAAAAATGTTTTCTTTTAAAATAATTTAAATTGATAAATTCGAAATAATTAAATGTCAAAATAAAATTAAATAAAATATTGAAAACATTTGATTTTAACAAAAAATTGTATCACTAAAAGTTTTCTTTTTTTTCAGAACTTTTTAATACTTTATAACGTAGATGAAAAATGTTTATGATTTAACAACGTATTAATAATTCTATGTCAATTCATAAAATATATTTATGAAAACATTCTTTTAAAATCATGCGCGAAAACTTAAATAAGAAATATTAGTCTAAAATCTAGATTTCAGAATGCAGACGATTTTAAGTCATTAACGAAAGAATGTTAACTTTTCAAAAAAAATCTTAAATGATGCTTCTATATTGATATTTCAAAATCATATGATAAAAATAGTCACATAATTCTTGCCTATGATTGGTATATTTGTATCTTTTATGCATTCCTATCGTGTATTACAGTCAATAATGGCACAAAACATTATTTTCATAACGAAATTTTAGTCATCTATTCAATAACAGTTTAAAAGGTAAAAAACAAAGAAATACGGGTTTAAACCAGTTTGAATTGATCGGCGTGTCAAAGCACATGGTTTTGTTGGCGCTTATTTGGACTTAATGCTGCGGATTTTAGGGTTACATTTTTGGCGTCAGCCCAAGACATTATACTTCCACTCAATTTCTTTTTACTGTGTGGTTGTACGCAGATCTTTGGCATTTCGAACATTAGAATGTATGAGTCATTAGCTGTGTTGCAGTAAAAAAAACACCACACAACACGTTTCAAGAAGTTTATTTTTTTTTTATCATTGATAAAATTTAAATGTATTTTATTCGATTTAAATTTAAATTATGGCTTTAATTTGGTTTTAAAACAAAAATAAAATATAGCTGTTTGGCGTACAATTCTTCGAATCCGCAAACGATTCATACACCATAATAAATTATCAAATAGCAAAGTAAATTATTTATCAGAAATAGCCATAAAAAGAATAGTAGCAAAACTGATTATAAACTTAATGTTTAGACTAATTAACACATAACCCGATCCCAACCAGAAAAAAACAGACCACACTCCGATCCGTGATAGACAAAATTTCCGTGAGTATAAAACCGACCCGAACCTAAAAATTCTGTTTGAAAAAAAACTATGGATTAGATAACTGACCCGAACCAAATCTGTATCCCATAAAAATGTTCTAATGAAGCATAACCCGATCCAAACAAGGAAAAATAATTTCAGTGGGCATGAAACCTGACCCGAACCTAAATATTGTCTTTAAAAAAACTCGAACTATGACCCGAGCAAAATCTGAAACCGATAAAAATATTCCAGAGAACTATAACCCGATCCCAGCAAGACAAAATACTTTCCGTAGTCATAAACCCGACTCAAACCTAAAAAATTCCATTTGAAAAATTCTGAAATTTGACCCAAACCACGTCTAAATCCGACCAAAATATTCGAAAGAACCATAACCGGATTAGAATAAGACTAAATAATTTCCGTGGAGATGAACCCGATACGAACCTAAAACTTCCATTCGAAAAAATACCTGAAATTTGAATCGAACCAAATCTGAATATGGCAAAACTATTTCAAAGAACCGCAACCGGATCCGAACAAGACAAAATATTTCCATGGACATGAGCCCAATCAGAACCCGAAAAATTTCTTTGAAAAAATCGCGAAATCTGAACCGAACCAAATCTGAACTTGGCAAAAATATTCCAGTGAAGCATCTCATTATTCGAACAAGATAGAATAATTTTCGTGAACATGCAAGAAGACCGGAACCCATTTGAAAAAAACACGTTCCATTTGAAAAAAAAACCCGAAATCTGAATTAAACCAAATCTGAACCCGATAAAAGTATTCCAAAGAACTATAACCCGATCCGAGCAAGACGAAATAATTTCCATGGACATAAACCCGACTCGAACCTAAAAAATCCGATTTGAAAAAACCTGAAATTTGACTCAAATCACATCTGAATCTGATCAAAATATTAGAATCATAACCGGACTCGAGTATGATAAAATAATTTCCTTGGACATGAACGAGATTCGAACCTAAAAATTCTATTTGAAAAAATACCTGAAATTTGAATCGAACCAAATCTGAACATGACAAAAATATTCCAAAGAACCGTAACAGGATCCGAATAAGACAAAATTTCCATGCACATAAACCGAATCTGAACCTAAAAAATTTCTTTCAAAAAACCTCGAAATCTGAAATGAACTTTATAAAAATATTTCAGTGAAGCATGTATTTATTCGAACAATGCAGAATAATGTCCGTGAACACGCTAGAAAACCCGAATCCAAAAATTACATTTGAAGAAAAAGCCGAAATCTAAATTAAACCAAGTCTGAACTTGACAAAAATATTCCAGTAAAGCATGTCTTTATTCGAATTAGACAGAATAATTTCCGTGGACACGCAGGAAGACCTGAACCCAAAAATTCCATTTGAAGAAAACGCCGAAATCTGAATTCAACCAAATCTGTTCCCGACAAAATTATTTCACTGAAACATAACTGGATCCGAGCAAGGCAAAATAATTTCCATGGACATGAATCCGACCCGAACATTTAAATCGAATTTCAAAAAATACTTGAAACCTGAATCGAACCAAATCTGAACCCGACGAAAATATTCTAATGAATCATAACCAAATCCGAACAAGACAAAATAATTTACATGGACATGAACTCCATGAATGGTTAGGTAACATTTGGGTTGCGATTAGATTACAATTACATTACGGTAAGTCTTTGATTTTATTTAATTTCACGTTAGGTTACAGTTAGATCACGGTTAATTTAAAGTTAGGTTAAAGTTAAATTGCATTTATGTGATGGTTAGAATAAGAATAGGTTACAATAAAGTGACGGCTAGGTTACATTTATGTTATATTTAAGTTACAGTAGGGTACTGTTAAGTCGCAGTTAGGTTAGAGACAGATTATGGTTACAGTACAAAAGTTTACGGTTAGGAATTTGACCACAGAGTCAACATTACGCATGCTTTGATTAAAAATATACACTTTTGTTAAATGGCTTTGAAATTATAATACTATATACCAACCTTTTATCGTCGCTTATCGATTTCATTCACGGTATAGTCGGATTTAAGAGTGATATTATTAGTTTGAAATTTAAAATATCTCATTTGGGATTTCTATGCGAAAAAAATAGTTAGTTACGTGATTTAACAGTGATTTTTACGGGTAAATATCAGCACTTTAACACGAAACTAACGCAATCGTTGGATACATGTTCCCTCCCGTGTTTCTCATTGCTCATTTTAAATATTTTTAGAGCTAAATATTAGTTGTTGTTTTTAAAACCGATTTTTCAGAAAGTCAGCTGCGACGTATTTCAGACAATGCATTTCTGAATGCTTCCAGTTAATGATAAAATCATACAAATTTCAAGTTTGTTTAATATTGCTAATACGGACCCGGGCAACGCCGGGCGGGTCAGCTAGTAATACAAATAAACTAGAAGAAAGTCTTTAATTTAAAAGGGTACCACTGGTATTACTAAATATAAAATAAAAGCATAGGGAAAAAATAAAATTACGGCAATATAAAAGAACTACAACTTCTTGGTTGTGAAAATCCATTCAAAGAGCAAAAATAGTTTAAAGAAAAACGTCAATATTCCATCGAATCTCCCATTTTAAAAGATTTTCTTGTGCGTGATGATGTTTAAAAAATGAAAATTTGCTCAGTCGATCAAAAGCACGTTCATACTCAAGAAACAACAAATGCAATGTCAATAAACTCTGGCGGAGATGATCTCTGTCGCATTACATTTTGCTAAATTTTTTTTATTACAATATCTATAATAACGATTTAGTGATTTTTTTTCTGATATACTTTTATAATTTTAAATTATAACTCGACCTTTCGGTCATTCAACTAACAATTCTTGGGGAAAAATAACAATATTGAACTGCCATTTGAAAAGAATCCTTCTTACAAGCAAGGTCTCCATACGGGCATACCCCGAAAAATCTGAAAAAATTTCGGAATGTTCTTCTTGTGTGGATATATACGTTTATAAAAAAATTTCAGCGGAACCTCCATTCTGTATCCGTAAAAAAAATAATGAAAATTTCGTTATTTGGCGATTTATCGCCGGTCGGCGATGGAATGTAATTTCAAAAAATACATTATGTCAGATACATTTCAAGAAGAAAAAAGTTTCATGTTGAACTTGTTTTGATAAGTTTAATTTAAATAACTTTAGTTTTGTAAGTTTTAGTTTGTTTTAAGTATAATTTATTTATATCGATATTTGTATGTGTTATATTCAAATTTAATAATCAAAATTTGAGATTTAAAACGAAATTCATAATTTAAATTAATTAAATTTGTTTCAAGCTCAAAGTCCAATTGAGAATTGTTGATCAGATTTTGTTGCTATGGAAACCTCTAGCTTTTATTTTTGAATACGCTTTAATGTATGAAGATAATTTTTCTCAATATATTTTTTCTTTTATCTATGAAATTTTTTTTCCAGTGATTAATTAAATAACTTACTTCAACAAGTAATATATATATCTAATACAATATATTTATATATGTATATAATATATGAAAGTCTCTCATTGTTTATGTTTAAATTCATTAAATACCAATTACACGCATTCTAAATATCTAACAGTTTTGAGTTGCATTATAATCGTTTGCTTTTGGCGAGGAAAAGGACTGCTTCCAAATCGAGTGACGCTTTCGTCTTTTCACGCCAAATATTCGAAAATATTTAATTTTTTTACATATTTTCTAATGTGATTCCATTGCTAATTTTGACTGATCCTTTATTACATACATAAGTACTTTAATTGGTATTTTTTTCATAAAATTCTGAGTATGCCCAGTATGGAGACCTTCCTTGTTAGTTACACATTAATCATTTGTACTTTTCTTTAGTATTTTACTTACGTTTTGCTCAAATTTATTACAATACCTATAATACAATTTTTTGTTCTTTTTTACAGATGGGCTTCTATTTTTCTTGTAAGTTGTAACCTTCTGGAAAGTTGTAACCTTACTTTCTTTCATTGTGCGGTTTCGAAAAATATAAATTTTAACTTTTTCGAAAAAATTCACACTTTCAGGTCACTTTGTGAATCCCGAAGATGATGTTTTTTCTGCGCTCAATGTAACTAATTAACAGTATTTCGACACAATCATTTGGAACACCTTAGCAGACCAAATTTACACCTTCAAAAACTTCGAAATGTTCGGACGTGTAGAAATATTTTTTAAATATAAAATCTGAGAAATTTTTGATGAAAACGCCAAAAACTTCGCTTGTTTCGGTATAACTACTCTCGTCTTTGGCTCATGTTTTTATTTCTAAATATGGATAAGTGTTCACAAAATTTTAATGATAGCTGGGCTGCAATCATATTTATAACTTATTAAAATTTCAGAGAGTTCCGACTATAAGAACTATTTTTTCTGTTCAGTATTTTTGTTATGTCTTCAATATTTCGGCAGCGTGCGCGACCGGAAGATAGAAACCAATTTTATTTCTTTTTTTACCCAATTTTTAGTCTCGAATTCGCAAATTTTCCGCGGTATTGCGAATTGAAAATTATTTTTTTTTTCCTTTTTTGGGCTCAATTTAATGTACACTATTTTTCCAATCGTTTTGTACCAGTGATATTCTTCTACAATAATTTGCTGCAAAGTTAGTAGGCAGTGTTTACTTTCTCATAATGTACCTTACGTTCTTTTAAGAACGGATTCTTTTCATTTTAAAAAAGGTTTTTTTTTTTTTTTTTTTTTTTTTTTTTTTTTTTTTTTTTACAGCGCATATAAGCTTTGGGGTAATAACGCCACGTTAAGGTTCTACCAATTTTCACGGCTCAGTTTTAGATTGTATTTTTCAAACAAATATTTGATTTCATACAGCAACTCACTGACTACCTATATAAAAAAATAATTTAACAGATATGTATTCATAAAATGTAATGGCGTGATTTCTTGACCAATGATATTTGGCGTTATTACCCACCTACATGGGTAATAACGCCATGCAAACAAAACTACGAAATAAGATGGAATAATTGCATGTAGATTGCCCAATTCTAAAAATACAAACTCTACAAACTTAGAAATTGACAAATTGCATTCTAAGCTAGTGAAAATGTTAATTTTTTGAGAAACTGTAAGAAAAATGAAGGTGTGGTGTGGGGGGGAGGATGAGGCAAAAGAATATCAGACCGTGAGCTTCTTTTTGCTTAAAAAGGACCGCTTAATTAGAATTATTAGAAACATTGCACAGTTTTAACTGTGTTTATTTGAATCAGTATTTAGGATGTAGCTCGGCCACTGTAGGGAATCAACCGGGGTATTAATGCCAAGGATTGGCGTTATTACCCCGTTATAATTATTGCGCTGTACATTTTAAATTACAAATTATCTCGAGAAGATATCCAAAATCTTCAACAACATTTTGAAAGTCCATGAAATGTACTACAAATTTATGTAATTAACAAAGTATTTCCGGATAAAAAGTCTTCACATCACAAAACGTATCTCGCAAATTTTAGATCAAGCGTTAATTTTAGTTGCTTGTAAAAACAATAAGACCTAAAAATGAAACAAATTAACTTGAAGCTGTTTTTTGCGATTTATATGACTCAAAACCCTTCTGCGCAGAGCACATGGGTGTCATTTACCAGAATATTTCATAATTATGCATAATATTAGCACTTGCGTTATTACCCCGCCTGGCGTTATTACACCAGACCACCTTATATAATTTTATATATGCATCGAAATTAAGAAAATGTTTAGCGTACGTGGTGGTATGACTGAGAATTTGATTAGACATTTTAGAATTCGGTGCAAAATACAATTCAGACTTGCGCCTATCTAGAATCGAATGTAAGTTAGAGAATAACCCACGCTTGTGAGAAAGCGGAATATAAATGATTGTGTGAAAGATAAACTGACTTTGTAGGGCTTCGAAAAAAATCTTGAAAAACTTAAACATATTCAGAATGAGCATATGTTGAATCACTTTTGAGAAGAAAGTGTATCATAAAATAACGACATGTTCTTACACGTGCTTTGACATCGAACAACATGTAATTTTCTTTCGGTACATGATATGCTTGGAAAAATCATTATGCCTCATTTAAAAAAAAGAAGAAAAAGAAAAGAAAAGAAAAAAAGAGCTTATTTTTAACAATCTTTATCTTACAGAAAATATCAATTTACATATTCCGTTTCACTAAAATAAAACTGATTAAATTATGTTTTTTTTTTTTTTTTTTTTTTTTTTTTTTTTTTTAAGAAACTTAATTGGAAAAAACATGAGAAAATCACAAATTTCAAAAACTAGTTTTGAAAATGAAATAATATCTCATTTAATTAATTTCCCCCTCTTTGTCATTTGCTTTGCGTTTATTTCATGTTTTATTGTGTAACGCAAAGCATGTGACATTAAATGCTTAAAAAATCATTGAGTCTCAATTAAAAAAAAGAGCTTATCTTTAACTGTCTCTAATACAGAAAATATCAATTTCAGTATTTCGTTTCGCTGAAATTAAACTGATTAAATTATGCTGATTTTTTAAAAAAAGAAACTGAATTGGAAAAACCATGAGAAAATTATAAATTTCAGAAACTATTTTTGAAAATGAAATATCTCACTTAATTAATTTCCCCTCTTTGTCATTTACTTTGTGTTTATTTTATATTTTATTGTGTAAGCAAAGACAGTCTCTAATACAGAAAATATCAATTTACCAATTTCATTTCACTGAAATAAAATTGATTAAGCTGATTAAATTATACAGAAGTTTTAAAAAAGAAACTTAATTGGAAAAAACACGAGGAAATCGTAAATTCCAGAAACTAGTTTTGAAAATGAAATGAATCTCATTGAATTATTTTCCCCGTTTTGTCATTTGCTTTGGGTTTATTTTAAATTTTAATGTGTAACGCAAAGAACGCGGTAATTTTCTTTATGAAAAACTTAAAAGTTTATAATTAGTACATAACTTTAAAAAAATTTTAACTAAAAATATTTTTCGTAAAAGAAGTCTTCGTTTTA
Source organism: Maratus speculifer (assembly GCA_964019185.1). Classification (NCBI taxonomy): domain Eukaryota; kingdom Metazoa; phylum Arthropoda; class Arachnida; order Araneae; family Salticidae; genus Maratus; species Maratus speculifer. The sequence goes on from OZ025299.1 coordinate 187,203,047, forward strand.
AAATAAAGAAATCTACAACAATTCGAATTTAGAAAAGAATAATGTTACAAAAAAATTTTCATTTATTTTTCTTAAGGTAATTTTGTTTTATTCATAAAAAGGCGGGTTTTTTGTTGTTGTTTTTTTTTTTTTTTTACTTAGGCATTTACAATAATAGGAACTTAAAAATTATCTTACATCTTTTTCTGTTTTTTAAATTTCTATTTTCAAGTTACATGCTTTTAATTGCTTACAGTTGTACCTTTTTTATGAATTTACAATTTTGAAGCATTATTAAATAAACATTTGAATTATTCTTTTTTGAATATAGATTTTTTCCCCCAAATATGAATTTGAAACCTAATCAAAAATTATTTTTTGATTTTTCTCATTTTACTGGAAATTTATTTTCAGTTTTATTTAATTTTTCAAATTGCACTTTAAATAAAATCTGTCATTTAAATATTTTCCATTTTTTTTCAGTTTAACGTCAAAATAATTTTTCTCCCACTAAATGTATTTTATGTTGCTATAAACTAAAAGGTCTTTAACATAAATCATACTTTTTGTAACAGGTACATTCTAAATACACTGCTCAAAACAATTAAAGGATATTGCAGTTTTAGGTGGATTTTGTATCTGGGAAACTTTTTAGCTGATTCATACATGGTCGACAGACATAGTAGGTTATATGAGAATAAATTATACATGTTTCGCAGAAAAAAATGCATTTTATTGCGCATTTGTGTACAAAAGGAAAAAAACACAATTTGTGCATAGAGAAAAAAAGTATAAGAAAAGGTGTTTTCTTCAAAGAAAATCATTTTCAGTAGGGGGCATGGTTTCCACGGGCGGCCAGCAACGTTGAACACCTTTGAGGCATGGACTCAATGAGGCTATTAATGACGAGTTGGGGTATTCTGCCCCACTCTTCCAGAAGAGCTCTTTCCAGTTCTTGGAGAGTTTGTGGGGGGTTGTTAGCGGCCAGAAACTCGTCTTCCTAGAGCGTCCCAAACGTGCTCGATTGGATTCATGTCTGGAGAACACGCTGGCTATTCCATTCGAACGATTCCTTCCTCGAAAAGGAAATCCTCCACCAGGTTTGCACGATGTGGCCTGCAGTTATCGTCGATTAAAATGAAGTTATCTCCGATTGCTGCAGCGTAAGGGACTACAATAGCTCTGAGGATGTCATCCCTATATCGGCGACCAGTCAGAGCTCCATCTTGAATGATGTAGAGGTCAGTGCGCCCGTCAATGGAGATGACACCATACACCAACACTCCTCCACCGCCAAATCTGACACTTTCGTGCACGAACGCAGGATTATTCCTACTGCCACGGTCCCTCCAGATGAAAATACGCCTATTATACGGATGCACAGAAAAACGGGACTCGTCAGAAAACAGAATATTGCTCCATTCATTTCTCCTCCAGTTGACATGCTCGGTTGCCCACTCCCTGCGGTCGCGACGATGCCTTAATGTTAATCTAACACATACCATCGGTCGGCGAGCATACAGACTTACAGCATGGAGCCGGTTTCGGACAGTCTGAGTTGAAATCTTGGTGCCTGTAGCCGAGCGAAAGTGTTGTTGGAGAAGAATAGCGTTCATGTTTCGGTGTCTCCGAGTGTTAACGCTAAATACCGATCTTCATTGGGCGTTGTTGCCCGTCTACGACCTTGAGCTGGTCTTCGGCCTGCACATCCACTCTCCAAAAAACGGTTCCAGATCCTGGAAATGACACTTTATGACACTCCAATGGCTTGCGCTACTTCGGCTTGAGTTTGGCCCCCTTCTAACCTACCAACAATTCTTCAAGCTTATGAATCTGTCAAATGACTTCGCTGAGACATCGTACTCATCGAAACAAAGCAATCACTGAATGCCGATCATCCTTGTCTTCATTCTCTTTTATCCAGTTGAAAGTCAAATTTCATTCGCTGCCGCTGAAGCGACGTTTTTGACGTCGAACTCAAAATTTGCATATTCCACAGTTTGAAAACCAGAAAAAATTGCATTTGTGATTCTCTTCTTCTATTTTCGGCAAAAAAAAATTCGTTTATATCTTTATTTTATATAAAACTTCTAATATCCTTTAATTGTTTTGAGCAGTGTATAAAGCAAAACGTTCCGCATATATATGCACTACATAGACAAAAGTGACCAGCCACTTGCAATTTTAGGCATTTTGTTAAATATCTAGAAAAACAAATGAGCAATTATCCTGAAACTCTATTTGTGTAAACATAATAGTATACATCATACATTTCCGTAAAGATTTTTTTCCGAAACTCCATAGGGGACCGCCAACAAATTGCAAAAGAGAGAATATCTTTCGGAAAATCCTGTCAAAACTATTGTAGCAAAAGCGTTCAAACTGTAGATTATGATTAAGTAGCTTATTGTAATAAATTGTCTTCATTTTTATGCAGATAGCATGTATACTCGTAGAAAAATTCAGGTTTATATGTAAACAGTTTTTTGCTTATAACTTGCAGAATTCTTAATTATATATATAAAACCCCTCCGTGTATAACAATTCCGGGGTCAACCTATCCACGAGAAAAAGAAACTCATTCACCAATGAAAACGTTTCATAGTCGTAATGGAGTGTTCTCATTGGTCAGATTTACAGTGGGAGCTGTAAGTGACGTCACTACATTTTACTTCGCTTTGAAATCTTTCCACGATTTCAAAAAGTATATTTAATTAAAACTTTTAATTAAAGGAAAACGAAGGTGTGTTTTAAATGCAATATTATTAAAATTTTTATATTCGGGTTGCTTTAATTTTTTTCTTTACAGCCGTGAATGACTCTTGAGAATTTCAAATCTATAAAAAACATTGTGAAAAGTTAAATCCGATTTTAAAGGCAATGTATTTTCGGACCAATGAAACTGTTCCATAGTCGTAATGGAGCGTTCTCATTGGTCAGATTTACAGTGGGAGCTGTAAATGACGTCACTGCATTTTACTTCACTTTGAAATCTTTTCACGATTTCAAAAACAATATTTAATTAGAACTTTTTGCAAACCGCGGGTGCGTTTTACATTTCATTATAATCCCCACCCCCATCTACAGATAGTTTTGCTATAGTTTTAAATGCAAATTTCAGTTGATTTTTTTTTTTTTAGAGTTTTCCTTCTCCAAGTTTAATCGCTGTATTTATCAAAATTGTTTCAGCCGGAAGTGGCTATGATTGACCACAGTTGTAATTTTTTATCATCCTTTAAAAATGCAAACACGTCATTTTGTCGGGCTATCTTCTAGTATAAAATAATATTCCGAAAATATGAAAAACAACATTTTACACAATAGCCTGCAATTAGAATTTAAAAAAATAATAATTATATGAAAAATGAGCAGGTTTACTCAATAATTTTTCATTGCATATGCGTGAACACTATCAAAATTTTGTTTGCATATTGTGTTAGCTAAATGTATAGAGCAACTTTTGTGAAAGTCTTAAAAATATAGCTTGAAAATTCTGAAAGCAATAGTCGATCAAATAAGCTCGAAATCCGTTGTTCCAAAAATGAAGCAAAAAAACTAGGGATTGTATTCAAATATTGTCTATTCTATATTGACACTAATTTATGGGTAAATTGATACAGTCCCTCACCTTTTCGCTTCATTTGGGGAATAACGGATTTTTACTTATTCTATCGACGACCACTTTCAGGATTTCCAAACTATATTTTTGAGACTTTCACAAAAGTTGTTCTATACATTTAGTTAAGACAAAATGGAAATGAAATTTTGATGGCGTTCACGCATGCGCAATGAAAAATTATTTAGTAAACCTGCTCATTTTTCATACAATTTTTATTTTTTAATTCTGATTACAGGGTATTGCGTACAATGCTGTTTGTCATACTTTCAGAAAAGAAAATTATTTTATATTGCGAACTCTGCAAATTCTAAGCAAAAAATTTGGAAAAAATTGGGACTGTTTTTATAAAAACCTTTATTTCTCTACTATTATACATGCTATTCACATAAAAATGAACATAATTTGTTACAAAAAGCCACTTAATCGTAGTTTACAGTTTAAACGCTTTTGCTACATTAGTTTTGACAGGGTTATTCAAAATATATCCGTTCTTTTTCAATTTGCTGACTGTCCCGTATGGAGTTTCAGGAAAAAAATCTTCAGGGAAATGCATGACCTGTACTATACACACTTAGAGTTTCAGGATAATTCGTCATCTATTTTTCTAGACATTTAACAAAATGTCTAAAATCGCAAGTGGCAGGTCACCTTTGGCCATATAGTGTATATGTATATATATTACATATGTACAGAGAATAAAATTGTTAACATTCTAACTTAGATTAAAAAATAAATAAATAAATAAATCTGAAAATGTATGCGATTAAAATGTTAATATCTTTACCTCAAGCCTACTTTAAATTTCCTTGAAACGGAAAATGGAATTTTTGTAACATAGATTTGAAAGTAAAACTGCTTTAGCTAGCACAAAATAATAATAATAATAATAAATATTTAACTTTATAAATGTCGTCCTTTTTTCTGCTGCCTAACATAAAATTGTAAAATATCAAAAATCTCAACAAGTAATTCAAAAATACCATACATATACAAGCATATAAAAGCTCTCACAATTGAAAAAAAAATAATAATAAGACCATTTTCGGCATTTAATATTATAATGTATATGATTTAAAAAATACAATTTCTATTGGATTGAAATATATACGTAAGGTGTCTTGTGGTAATAACGCCAAATGCTAATATTATGCGTAATTATGAAGGAATCCGGGAAATGACACATACGGGTACTGCGCAAAAGGGCTCTGAGTCATCAACCTGTAAAAGTTAATTTGTTCTCTTTGTTGATCTTATCGCTGTAAGAAGCACGTAAAAGTCAACGCCAGACCTAAAAGTTAAGAGGTAAGTTCAGTAACCTGAAGGCTATATATTTATTAGGACATATTTGTAGTGCATTTCATGTACTTTCAAAATATTTTGAGGAAATATGAAGATTTTTTTTTCAAGTAACTTAATTAGCCCCTCAACAGTTTTCCTTAAATATATGTGTGAATGTTTAATAATCTGTAAATATGTGGGCAAACAGTCTTTATTATCCCCCCCCCCCCCTAATTTGAAAATTCCTCGTTCCATAGTTTAAGCATAAAATGATGTGATAAATACTGTGATTATGCAGTAATGATTCCGTTTTGAATTTTCATGTACGGAATCCAAATAACATTAATTTATTCAAACAAAGTTTTGAAATTTATTAAATGTAAAATTTTCGTGTTTGTCACATGTGCAGAAATTAATAGCTGAAGAAACTGCTAAATTTTTCACTACTTACAGCAACCTTTTTTATTCTGATAATTTCAGAAGTTAAGCGCATAGGTCAATTACATTTGAATTAAATTTGTACATTATTTATATTATTATTATTATTATTATTATTTCATTATTGCTGAAATAATCATTTTGTTGTAGACTATTTATTCAGTAACACATTCTGAATTATTCATATTATTTTAAGTGCCGATGGGTTAATCTTTCACAAAAATTCTTTAAAATATTGTGTTGCACGTGATAAAGCGGATTTTTTAAAAAATCCTACTTGAAAATTATGTTTTAAATACATAAAATGTTAGTAAATTTGGTCAGTTTCCAACAAATTACGTTGAAAGAACATTTTTTACTCTATTCGAAGATGTAAATATTGAAATTTGCGATGTTTATAATTTAAAAATATCAAAGTAAATTCGAAATGTTTTGACCAGGCGTTTCCATATACAATATGACATACGCAATATTCAAGATATATTTTTTTTACTTTTAAATATAGATTTTTTATCTTTTTGTAAAAACTGATGTTGTTACACCAGATTTTTAATCAATAAGAAAAAAATAGACTTGTGTATTAATGTAACATGTTTTTCAAATATAAGTGGAGAATATGATGTTCATTGACATACAGTTTTCGTGACAGAGCAAAATATCAATATATAAACAACTTTCGTTTGTTACTAGAAACAAATATTTGAAAGGATAAATAACTTAAATTTTACTGATGAAAAGTGATTTTTCATCTAAAATGTTTTTAATAAAATGTCTACAGTTCATTAATTATGAAATTACTACTAGTTAGTAGAACATCACAAGTAATAGTATAGCCCTATTAAGACTGAATATGTGTAATTGTGTGGTTTCAATTTTACTGAATTGTGTGGCTTCCTGACTCACCCGGTTTTAAAGTATTACGGATTGAAAGTACGAAATATAAAAAGTTACTAAACATCTTCTTACTAAAATATCAATCAACAAATTGCTCCATCCCAATATCTTCCTTGAGATCTGGAGATATAATATAATAATACAATTTATATTATAATGATACAAAATTATACAAGGTTTTTAATTAAGACTGATTTAATTCATCCGTAGTTATAGTTCACTTTGCAAAACAAGGGTCTTTGCCCGTCAATTCCCGTTATGACCCCCACGAATTCTCAAAACATGCTACTTTGATCGATTTTTAAAAGATTGCGAAACATTGAGCTATAAATGTTTTTACAAAAGTGTGGCGATCTCCCTGTAAATAAAAATCTCCTTAAAATATCGGAATATTAAAAAAGTCACTTAATAATCACTTAAATTTTTACATGACCCTCAGCTTTTCCCCAAAAAGGAATATTCTTGTTATGCTATGATAATGATGTTTGTAAATTATGTTTAAGGAATTCTTTCTTAATCAGATCGACGGCTTAATTCAAAAAGTGTAATTTGGCGTAAAATTATTTTTATTTTTAAACCGCATACTTGATACTACATTATTCCAGCATCGCACTTTTTGTAGCTAACTTTAGCTGTGAAACAGATTTCAGAACATTAACTGATATTACATTGTTTAAAAATAAATAAGCACATTTCAGATATAGGGTTGATGACGAGAAAAGTAAATTTGACAGTGTAATTTCTGAAAAGATGTCATATACGCACCACGTTGGCGCGATTGTTTTCCCTATTAATTTGGCGAACACTTTGACTCTGAATATTGCTATAGGTTTTAATATTTACGATTTACTTTTATATTTATATTTATATTTATATTTAGTATTATATTTATTATTTATAACTTTTTATTTATTGCTTCAAGCGTAGTTTCCTTGTAACTTAATAAATTGTTGAAACAATATAACTGGGTTACCATGTGGCGTACAAAACAGCCATTTGTTGTGATCGCGCCAACGTTGTGCGTATATGGCATCTTTGCCGCATTTTCATTGTTTCATATAAAAAAGTAATATTTTTCAATATTTATACAATTTATTTAACATAAAAAAGCCATTTATCTATTTTTATATAAATCTATGAATAAATTGTGTATAAAAACAAAAATAATATCTATAAATTATATTTATACGCGTTTAGTTCTTATAAAATAAGTTCAAAATTTTTTTGTTTTGTTTCAGAACTTTTTATATGATTTGATAATAAATCACACTTTTTGAAGCCCAAATTGCCCGCCGAATTACTCGCCAATTCTGACAAAATTCTTTTAAAAAGTCGACCAATAAATCTTTAATTTCAACATTTTCACATTTTTGAAAGCCAGAAAATAATAGTACAAAATCATTTCTTTTTTACGTCTTTTTTTAGTGAAATTCGGAAAATATTTTTTACAGTTTTGTCAATAACACAATATTTTACATTTTCCCGTATGCATTTGCTTATGGAATATTACCAGTAGTATGCACAAAATTGCGTTACTTTCGTGCCAAAGCCAGTTAATAAGCTGGCAATTATCGGGACATTTTCCCCCATAGACTTTTTCCGGATTGTCAAGTCTGTTATTATAATAAAGGAGTCTTGGTTTAGAAACATGAAATGTCTCATGTAAATACATTAAACTTTTTGTTTTATTATTATTTGATTATCTTAAATATGTCGTAATTTTTATCCCTTTACGGCGGTTAACGCATTTTAATGAATTCATTATTTTAATATTTTCTTTCTCTTATAATATTCACATGTAAATATAGTTTTATGGCGGCAATTTCTAGGACTGTAGAGTTTGTATCTTTAGAACTGCACAGTTTACATGCCATTATTCTATCTTACTTTTTAGTTTTGTTTTCATGACGTTATTACCCATATAAGTAGGTAATAACACCAAATAGCATTGGCCAAGAAATCATGCCATTGCACTTTATGAATAAATATCTGAAAAAATTATCTTTCTTGTCTACATAGTCAATAATTTTCTGTATCATATTCTATATTTGTTTTTGTTTTTTGTTGTTGTTTTTAAAAAAAGCTCTAAAACTAAGCCATGAAAACTAAATAAAACTTTAACGTGGCGTTACTACCCCGGAACACCTTACTTTGAATTTCACCTATTTTATTTTACAATTTACTTTTTTCTTTTCTAACAGTATTACATAAACAAATTTCGGTGATTTTTTGCAGAATTTATGACGTAAACGCATTCATTAAAACAATGAGAAAGAGATATGCAGTGCTTCATCGCTTGAGTTACGGCCATGCATTGTATGTTGACTCGTGCTTGTCTCTATATATAACAGTAACAGCAAAACAAGAAAATGAGCCGGTCTGTCATAGGGAAACTAAAAATCTCAGAGAAGAATAATGATAAAGAAAGAAACAAGTGGTTAATGTAAATCTAAATATAGCAAAATAAAAAAAAAAAAAAAAAAAAAAAAAAAAAAAAAAAAAAAAAAAGAATTAGCAATAGTAATTTAACTAAAAACAAGATTTCAGTTTGATAATGCTAAAATGCGATAAGTTACAAGAAGAAACTAAGAAAGCATCAATGATAGAAAAAAGCAATAACAAAAATCATGCATCACGCATAGATTATAAAACGCTTTCCAACACTGATAGAATAGAATTAAGAAATTTACTTTTTTCACAAAATGAAATGATGTATCAAAATAAACAATATTAAAACAAGTAATACATTAAAGATTTACTTTCAACAATTGCCGTCTATATCCGGCATTGTGTGTGAATACTTTTAAGCAGCTCTGTACATGATCTGTGGAATTTATACAAACATAATAATTCATTAAAAAATAGGCAATTTTAAAAATGCATAGCACAGCGGATTACGCACTTCAAGCCACTATCGATGACTGTAAGTCCTTTCACGAATTACTTTGTGCGTCTCTATAGATGAACAATAAATGATATGTACTCAATTACTTACAAAAAACATGGTGCAGTATACCTCAGTTTTAATTTTAAATTTCATTATGTTTGAAACAAAACATCATTAAAATGGACCGCAAACGATATTCCTAAGAGATGTGAATGCGATGGATATATTTTGTGTACCCTTGTAAACGAACTATAAAATCTGCTTATTTTATACCTCTTATATAGCACGTTGTAATATACTTCAGTTATGATTCTTAATTGTATAAATAAACGATTTTTTCTACTAAAACGTATTATAACGAATACATTTATGTGTCCCTGTAAACGAATTATAAATGCTAACCACTTCATTTCCAATACTTAGCGGTAAGCGTCAATAACATATAACAATTGCATTGCAAACGAAGTATATTTACGAGAGTTTGAACATCGGCAGACGGACAAGCAGAGAAACCGAATTTATGAACATTTTTAAACTAGGTTGGAAAATGTTAAGAAGAATATGGTAATCACTTGAATACGTAAACACATAAACAAATGCAACTATTCGTATTAAAAGCTTTAATATCATCTGTTTAAAGCATAGAAAAAATCAAAACAGGGCTAAAGGATTTATAAATAACGTGCGTTGCAAGTATAATAAAAAGTGAACAATTATTGGTAACAACGAAATTAAGAACTATAATTTGTATAATTCTATGGTGGAAACCATCCTCCTTTAATTATATTAGATAAATTTATAACACGATTATTCACTCGGTAAATGAATTATAACAGATGTAATTTTCCAAGCGGATGAAAAAAGTCTAGACCAAAATTCGAACCAGGAATGTATTGGCTGAAGCCGTCAATGCTCGTCCAACTGAGCTATCCCAGACGAATACTGGGAGACTAATTCACCCAACTAACCTTAACGATAACACAATCTGGTCTGACACTTTGGATCAGCTGAACAGAATAAATCGAAGGTTAATATAAGGAACTGCAGAAAACGCTGCATGTGAAATTATAATAGATTAATTTATAACACAATTATTCAATTGGTAAATGAACTATAACACATGTAATTTTTCCAGACATGTGAAAAATATTAGGACCAAGAATGTATTAGCTGAAGTCGTCAATGCTCTTCCAACTAAGCCATCCCGGACGAATACTGGAAGATTAATTCACCCAATTAACCTTAACAATCACACAATCTGGTCTAATACTTTGGACCAGCTCAACAGAATAAATCGAAGGTTAATATAAGTAAGTGCGGGAAACGCTGCATACGAAATTATATTAGATTAATTTGTAACAGGATTATTCTATCGGTAAATAAATTATACTAGATTTAATTTTTTTCACCCGCTAGGGAAAATTAGATATAATCACTTATAAATGAAATACTAAATAAGATTTAAACATTATAGCATGTAAATTTGGCAAAAGATCAATATTAACAGGAAGTAGAATGCATGAAAAAAATAAAAATAAAAGTATAGGAAATTAGAAATTTTTTTGTATATTTTGTCAACTTGTAACTAAAACTTTTTAACAAATAAAAAAAGGCCAAAAAAATGAAATCATTTACAGCACTATTAAATTCATTGTCCGAAATGAAGGATATCATAACGATTAAATTAATAAATTCATTTTAAAAAAAACACAAAAACAATGCAAAAAGGAGAACTACCATGAATAAAAATGGAACTTATGACTCGAATATCGTTTTCAAGGGAAAAAATTTCCAGACCGTAAAATACGGTTAATTTCTGAAGCAGTAATAAGAAGCCTTGCTTGAATGCAATGCATATATTTCATCGATAAATAAAACATGCTCATACAATATAAATTTAGAAAGTCCTTCCGGCAGTACCGGGAGGAAGAGGCAGCTTTCATATACATTATTTATTTATTTTTTTATTTTAGATTGAGTTATATTATGCAAACATACGAAGCTCAACTTATTGGAACCCCATTATATGAGACTGAATGCTAGTTTTTGCAATACTGAATATTAATGGGAATTTTTAGAAATTAGTCATATTTTATTCCAGCTGGTTTTATTTTAAGCGATTTATAGGGTCACCAAACTCCAAGATTTCATGAAGTGATTGCCATTTTAAAATAACATGATAGATAAAACAAACCAGTGAGCTTGGTCGAAATCTTAATTCATGTGCATATGCACACTCACATCGAATTATCGATTACAATATACGAGTGTTGTTGCGGGCAAATTAATTTTTTTTTAAATGTCACCCACATTAGAAATTTAAACTGCTATACCTTAGGCGTTTTTTAAGGTAAAGACAAAGCAAAAAATACAACGGAGTTCATTATTAAGGTAGATCATTTAGAAAGAACCTTTTTTTCAATTTATAATTTTTTGTTTGTACATCATTATATATTTAAAAGATTTTTGACAAACTTAAATGGTCGCCATTTTGAAACAAAATGGCGGATGAAGTTGGTCAGTGAACTCGGTCAAGACATTAGTATGTACTATATGATATTAGTATGTACTATTAGTATGTACTGAGTTATATCCAAATCAGTTTATTAATATGCGTTTTATCGCGTGACAAATTTCAGACCGTTTCAAAATGTCAACCACACTGGAAATTGAAAGTGCTATAACTCAGCCATTTTTCAAGATATAGATGAAACGAAAAATGCTCTGGAATCTTTGTATCAAGGTCAAACACACAAAAGAAAAATCTTTTTCAATTTCTTACTTTTTTGCACCTAATTTATTTTTTTTTTTTTTATTTATATTCCAGCTTTTTGAAGCAAGATGGGGGATGGATTTGGCCAACGAACTCTTTCCAGACATTGGTATGTACTATGTACGCACGAAGTTTCATCCAAATTGGTTTAAAAATACGCTTATTATCTCGTGACGAAGATCAGATCATTTCAAAATATGAGCACCACTAGGAATTAAAAATGCTATAACTCAGCCATTTTTTAAGATACAAACGAAACAAAAAATGCTCTGGAACCTTTGTATCAAGGTAAAATGCATAAAAGAAAAATCTTTTTCAGTTTCTCACTTTTTTGTACCTAATTTTAAATTTTAAATAAAAAAAAGATGGCCGCCATTTTCAAAACAAGATGGCGGATGGAACTGGCTAACGAACTCGGTCTAGGCCTCATTATGTACTATGTACACACTAAGTTACATCCAAATCGATTCATAAATACGCATTTTATCACATGACAAAAATCAGATCATTTCAAAATGTCAGCCATAAGAGAAATTCAAAGTGCTATAACTCAATCATTTTTTAAGATATAGACAAAATAAAAAATGTTCTGGAAACATTGTTTTAAATTCTAACACATAAAAGAAAAATATTTTTCATTTTTTCAATTTTTCGCATTTAATTTAAAATTTTAAATTTTTATAAAAAATGTAAATGGCCGCCATTTTGAAACAAGAAGGCGTATGATGCTGGTCAACGAACTCGGTCGAGACATTTGTATGTACTATGTACATACCAAGTTTCATTCAAATCGGATCATAAATACGAAAGTTACAGCATGACAAACATCAGATATATGTCAACATTTGAATGGAGGGTGGTTTTGGGGTCTGGGGGTCATGATCGGTGAAAATATACCAAAATTTTCCGGAAGTGCTTTCCTCCGGACGGCTCCAATAGGTAGATTTTTACTTTTTATAATGAAAGCTACCTAAAAGAAGGTATATATCAGATACATTTATCCCTGCTGTTAAAAACAATTCACCCAGCACCTATCCCGCCTGCCTCCTATTCCCTCCACCCTCACTGTTAAAAAACTTGCAGGTTTCTAAACACACGTCTATCCGGCATTCAAAACAACTCAAAAACTAAGTTATCTTTTAAAATTGTCACTTTTGATATGATTTTAAAAATTATAACTTTATATTATAATGATAAATGACGCAAAATTAAATAAATATATAGTATAAATAACTATGAACAATACATATAATTAAATCTAATGAATAAAGAAATAGCAAAAGGGTTTATAAAAAAAATTCCGGAAAATCTTACATGCAAAGGATTTTTAATCTACCAGAAAAATACAACATAAAATGCAAGCGCAATATTTATAATCTCCAGTGAGCTCCAGCTAGCGTGTAAATTTTCACTGAAAGAAAGCTATAGTGAAGCAGACAAATTAAGACTGATATCTTTACTTTTCTCCTCATTTATTCAAGTCATGATATAAACCTGGAAATTGTGAAGTTCGAAATTAAAGGGGAAAAATATATATAATTATAAAATTAATATTTCTTTGTATATGTTATTTTGTAAACTCTAAGCAACAAGACATTTAAAACAAAAAGTAACAAAAGTAACAAAAAGAAAAAAATACGACTGGGTAAATATTTTAGAAAACTTTATCTAGCACATTTCGGTTAAATAAACAGCGAGTTTACTTTTCGAAATCCATGTTTCGAAATCCGTTAAATGTGTTTTCACAGGACCGCAATTTCAAAATATTTTTAAGAAACTGGAAAATTGTATTTCGCATATTTGAACAATCAATAGAATTTCTGTCAGGAAGTCGAAAAACTAACTTTTAAAAGTCCTTCTATAAATAATGTTTTGGAATTGAAAGTTTTCCTTTTTTATTTTGCCTCATTCTTAACATATTATTCTTGAATACGAAAAAGAAAATGCTTTTTACGTTCTATTTTTAAAATGTTTTAAATAAAAATTAATGTGGGTTTTAAGAAAGTAAAAATTTCCTAATTTCCTTTTTAGATTATACAATCTTATAAAAAAGTTGACTAAAAAATATTTTTCTGTCAAAATATAATATATCAGGCCATAAGTGAATTGAAAAAAAAATGAGAATTAGTAAAATTGATATGCATCTTCATTGATATTTTTTAAAGATAATTTATTTAAAACTTTTCAATCGGGCAAGATAATGCGAATACATTTTCACACAAAGAAGTAACTCTTACGGTTTTTGAATTTGATGTTATAATACCTATTAAGAATGTGCAACTAAAAGTAATGAATACACGTTATAAAAAACTTCGGTACAAGTAAAAGGACTTAATGTATCACTCTTCTGAACACAATTTTTTACTGAATTCTAAAAATTGCTTATATATATGCAAGATTGATCAAAAAATATAGAAAAAATAATGAAAATTGTATCACTCGGAGTTTTGAAAAGGAAAAAAAATAACTTTCCAAGCAAATTACATTCAGTAAAATAATATTATAAATTATAAGAAATGAAATTTCATACTTTATGAAGTACAACTTCAAAAAAATCATTTAACATGGTAGAGTATTTAATTTGAAAGCATATTTGAGAATTTAGAGGTTATGAAATAGGCAGAAACAGTTTTATGATTTCACAAATTTTCTTCAAAATTCTGACAAATTACGATGAAAAATCCTTTGCAGTTAGTATATTAAAATCACGTGCTTTTCTCGTTCTATACAGGCAGTGATTCGTGTAATCTAAATTTACATCATTTTGGAACCAGTGGAGATCTTTTTGATCTATGTCTTTTACTCTCTATTGAATCTCAATTGCCTCGTCTGCTACGTTTTATGTGTTATGGCCTAGCTTAACAAAGAATTAAGACAAAATCAGTCCTGAACTTTTCTTGATCATTGGCATGTTTGTTACACATATTTCAATAAGAACCATTCCTATTAAACCATCGAGTTATTTTCTTGTCTACTGTAAATCTCGAAGATTTTTAACAAAATCCTACTTTATCACAAAACACAAACTTTTCATCTCCTGCCCGTACTTTTAAGGTATTTATCCTTCAGCAACATTTTTAAATAAACCATACCACATTATTAAGGATTTAAAAACGATTGTTTCAATCAAATGAAAAAACAGATGAAGATACCACAATTTTTATCTGATTATTATGTGATGTCTTCAATATTGCTGTTTAATAAATAACATTTCTCATATGTTGTTTTCTTCGGAATAATCAAATGATACCTTCTTGAATTCTCTTCAACCTTATTTTAAACTTTCAGCTCTGCTTCGCATAATTGCGCTAACATTGAATACTTTTCTTGAAACAACTGAATACTTGAAAAACAACTAAAGGTACAGATGTACAAATTCCGTTGAAATAGATTTTACAATTTTGATCCCTTGGAAATCCTCTTCACAGATGAATCACAACGTTCTATTATCCCCATATCAGGCTCCAACAAGTAAAAATTTTGAATAATTTCTTGTGCACTGCAGAACTCGATTTCATAAGAAAATCCCATTTCCTCGCAAAACACAAAAGGCTTATACCTTGCACTTTGTTTATAGGGTTTATCCTTCATGTATATTTTTATACCGGGCCTTGTCTTAATGTCCTGCTCTTTGAGTGACAGGCATTCAGTCATAAACACTAACAAACATTTCTGGTTCATATAATCCAGTAAATATTTAATTTTATACATTTTATGATAAGCAGAATTTTCAGTATCTGATTGCTTCAAATTATCATTGAAAGCTTCTCTGAAATTTATCAAAGTTCTTCTGAGGCATGGTCTGTTTTACTAATTCAGTTCTAGTATCGCATTCCAAGGAGTAGGTGGAGCCAATGAGCTTACACCATGTACAACTTTATCGACATATGTTAATAAATTTAGAAACTTCATAACGAATGAAGTCATTTGGTTTCTTTGTGTTTTCTTGGACGGTTTTATTGATTAGTTGATTCTAAAATTTTGCTTATTTACATCGTCAATAAAAAAAATATGGTATCATGTTGATTACATTAAAATTGCTTGCTTCAACTTGTATTTTCTTTATGCGTGAGTAAGTCAACAGAAAAAAGAGTATTGTAAAGTACCCAGTGTTTGATAACTTAAATAGAAATCGTATTTCAACATTTAATGATAACCTTGCCCTTCAACTTAGAAAAACAAGGATTGGTGAAATACACTCCTTAGATTGTTTTCGTTTGAAAATTTTC
Organism: Maratus speculifer; assembly: GCA_964019185.1. NCBI lineage: Eukaryota > Metazoa > Arthropoda > Arachnida > Araneae > Salticidae > Maratus > Maratus speculifer. The sequence continues at coordinate 187,219,144 of OZ025299.1, forward strand.
TTGTTAAAAATTTTTTTTGTATAAAAGAATTCAAAATTTAAAATGTCATATCCATATACACAGTTTTTGATAGGCTGTACCCAGTGTTTGATATGCTATATGCTGTATCCAGTATTTGATAGGTATTTTAATATTTGTTAATCAGATATTTTCTTTCAAAATAGCCATTTAAAAAGAAAATAACCAATATATTTAGGTTACACAGTCAAATAGAGCTTAAAGAAAAAGATTATTTTCAAAAATATTTTTGTTTATGAGCTATTTAAAAATATAATACACATAAGTCTACACATATTGGTACTGTTGCCTAAATTTACAAATATAAAGTTTTATAGTTGTTTTTTAAGACTAGGCAGTTAAATGCTATGTATATCTTAAATAGCTAACAAAATACTTTATAACTCAGGGCCACACAAAATTTTACTTTAGCAAATTCGTGAAATAAGAAGCTTTTCTATGAGAAATAGCCCTGACAGGCTTATCAAGAAACATAAAATTAAGTTATTCTGTCTAATACTTTATAAGCTACAAAATATTTTTATGTTAAATGTTAAATTAAAGGCCTCAATCAATAAAAAATTCATACACCAGTATTTCATAATAGTTATCAAAATTTAGATAAATTGAAAGTTTTCTAAACCAGTAATTGAAAGTGTCCTCTCTGCTTTGAGGTTAAGGTTAGAATGCTAAAACTTGGACCATAAGAAAAGAAAATTAAAGCTTTACACAACAGTATGTCCCATTATTATCCAGTTATTAAAATGTCAAGAATGAAAATAGATATAACCTATCTTATTTCTCAGATTTTTTGTAACTGACTGTAGTGACTTCGAAACTCCAGACTAACTTTTCAATAACTTAATTCCAAAACAATTTCTCAAAGAAGAAGAACAAAACTTAAATGTATATGAAGAAAAAAGGCATAGACTATCACAAGGAATGTAGCATAAATGACTACATGGTCTGTAAACCTTAGAATAAGTAATTTTATTGCAAATTATCAAACACTACGTGGCTATCAAACACTGGGTACTTTACCCTACTAAGGTACCCTGGGGTAATAACGCCTCTTTAAGGTTCTACCAATTTTCACGGCTCAGTTTTAGATTGTATTTTTCAAACAAATATGGGATTTGATACAGCAACTCATTGACTATCTATATAAAAAAAAATAATTTAACAGATATGTATTTATAAAATGTAATGGTGTGATTTCTTGACCAATGCAATTTGGCGTTATTACCCACCTATATGAGTAATAACGCCATGCAAACAAAACTATGAAATAAGATGGAATAATTGCATGTAGATTGCCCAATTCTAAAAATACAAACTCTACAAACTTAGAAATTGACAAATTGCATTCTAAGCTAGTGAAAATGTTAAATTTTTTGAGAAACTGTAAGAAAAATGAAGGTGTGGTGTGGGGGGGAGGATGAGGCAAAAGAATATCAGACCGCGAGCTTCTTTTTGCTTAAAAAGGACCGCTTAAATAGAATTATTAGAAACATTGCACAGTTTTAACTGCGTTTATTTGAATCAGTATTTAGGATGTAGCTCAGCCACTATAGGGAATCAACCGGGGTATTAATGCCAAGGATTGGCGTTATTACCCCGTTATAGTTATTGCGCTGTACATTTTAAATTACAAATTATCTCGAGAAGATATCCAAAATCTTCAACAACATTTTGAAAGTCCATGAAATGTACTACAAATTTATGTAATTAACAAAGTATTTCCGGATAAAAAAAATAGTCTTCACATCACAAAACGTATCTCGCAAATTTTATATCAAGCGTTAATTTTAGTTTCTTGTAAAAACAATAAGATCTAAAAATGAAACAAATTAACTTGAAGCAGTTTTTTGCGATTTATATGACTCAAAACCCTTCTGCGCAAAGCACATGGGTGTCATTCACCAGATTATTTCATAATTATGCATAATATTAGCACTTGGCGTTATTACCCCACCTGGCGTTATTACACCAGACCACCTTATATATTTTTGTAAAATATTTTTTTGAGAAAAAAATTCCTCTTTTATCCGAAGTGGTTGGTAAGTTGGTTGTATAAAGTTTAATGGCTCAAAATCCCGCGAGAGACATGCTGTGCCAAAACAAGTAGACTAAGAATAAAAAGTGAAATAGAGACAATGTGAAGACAAAAGCAATCTAGATTGGGTATCCCATCCTGATATAGTCAAGCAATTACAGAAAAAATTTTAAATCCTAAAAACAGTATAAGCGTAAAAGTAATTCAATAGAAAATGTAGTATGAATGAGGTTCCCATCCAATGTCGTTAAAGAGTCAAAGAAAAAACAGAGTCGTTAAAACAATGATACAGATAAGAATATTATGTTTCAAAATAAAACCCTGCATGTTTTAAAAAAGTAAAGAGTGTCTTATGAGATGTTTCTCCATTGAGGTTTGTCAAGATTGGTGATGGTGGATTAAAATAGGTTCTGTACAAGTTCCAGGGGCACGGACAGTCGCTTAAAAGATGATGAATGGTCAGGTAATCAAAATGACAATGTGGACACATGGACACACTCCCTAAATAATTGATGATTTTGAGTGATTTCTTCGAAGTGGATCTTTACAGATAAGTATCTCGTATAGGAATACAACTGTTTGTGCGTCAGTTTTCGACTCAATTTCTTTACTTCATTATTCCAGATTTTTATGATTTATTGCAGGATCTGCATGTGAATCGTCGAAGTCCAAGCTATCTTCACTATAAGGTAAACATTCCAGCGCCATCATTTGATGTCATTATTTTACATAGTCCTTTATATCAAATTCAGACGGATCCATCACGGTACAGTTTTATCCCTTCCAGCAGAAGAAATTGAAAGAATAGAAAAACACGTACTCGGTATACAAAATGAATAGTCAAGCAACAATATTGTTTACTGTTGCCCACGTGTGAAACAAAAGAATATGTATATTATTTGCGTTTTACTCTGTATAAATTTATGTTAAACACGATGCTGCGCTCACTAAAGATTCTAGGTAACGAATCTAGTTCTATGTTCGATTATATATATTTATATTCAGTTTCTAGTCATATGAAGAGGATAATTGTAAATAATGTCGTTACAAAAATTAGAATACAATCATAAAAATTACTTTATACTTTTAAAAATAATAACTTGAATTACAATTATAATTTTTTCCTCAGCCATCCATTCTATAAAACAACTATAAATAGTCAGTATTTGTTAAAAAGTTTCCATTCAAAATGTGAAAGAACAGAACAAAACGATTGTAGATTAAAAATAAATGTAGATACAGAGGAGGGTTAGGGTACAGATCTTCGGCTATACATAAGTGTAATATTTTGACATAAGGTATTGCACATTCAGTTATACAAAATTTAGTCCCACAACCAGGGATGCCATAAGAGGCTATTTTTTATTTTATTTGGGATCACTTTTTCGAACTAAAATTCTTTTACATACACTTTGATAATTAAGTATCCTGAGGGTAATAACGTCAAGGTGAGTAATAAAGCCATGGGCTAGTATTATGCGTATTTATGAAGAAATCCTGAAAAATGACACTACGGGTTCTGCGCTGAAAGGCACTGAGTCATCTGAGTCACTAACAACCGGTAAAAGTTAATTCGTTACATTTGTAGAACTCGCTGGAATACGCGCGTAAAAGTTAACACGCGATCTAAAACTTGCTAGGTAAGTATTGTGATATGGAAACTGCATAATATATTTATTAGGAAATACTCTGTTTGTTACATAAATTTTTAGTGTATTTCATGTACTTTAAAAGTGTTGTGAAAGATCTCTTACGTGTTCGCGATGTAGCTTGTAGTTTAAAATGCTGCTCAAAATGTATACCGGGGTAATAACGCCATCCACTGGTGTTATTACCCCGGTTGATTCTTTCCAGTGACTAAAATACATTTTTCATTTTTAATATTTTTTTTTATGCACGAGAGACCATTATTGTTATTGCTTAAAACGAAAAAGGATGAAGAGACATTTATATGTCCTAAATGCTGCTAATATTTGCAAGTAAGAAAAATAATAGTTACTGCATCCTAATATCGCAGTTAGTGGTGAGTAAAAGCAATTTTTACATTTTTAGCGCTGTAGTATCTTTAGAATTGGACAATTTACATGCCATTGCTCCATCTTATTTTATAGCTTTGTTTGTATGGCGTTATTACGCAGATAGGTGAGTAATAACGCCAAATAGCATTGATCAAGAAATCAAGCCACTACATTTTATGAATACATATTTGCTAAAATATTATTTCTTGTATAAATAGTTATGAAGTTGCAGTATCAAATCCTATATTTCTTTGAAAAAAAATCTAAAACTAAGCTGTGAAAATTAGTAGAACCTTAACTGGTGTTATTACCCCAGGGCACTTTATATCTAAGAGAAATTTACTACAAAATTTAGTTTTTAAAAACATTCGTCAATGGCAGCCCTGCATAATATATTTAATTGTAAAAAATTTCATTAAAAAAACTTTAAATGGAATTAGAAATGTTGTATATATTGTCATAATAAATATTAATAAAAACCATTATTTTTTATTTTCTTTTGTTTCTAATAAACAACTTTTCCCGTGCTTTCAATCGTTTTATTTAAAATTAAACTTTTCTTCATTGAAGTGTGAAGAATGCTATAACGTTGTTAATTTTCTATGAGTCTTACAAATTTATTTTTTCCGAAACCCTGAATAACATGTAGCATTATTGTAATTTCAGTAGGCATACAACTGTAAAATCTTCAAATTTTTTCGATTTTCCGAAGATAAAAATATATAAAAGAGCTATATTTTTTGAGTCTTTTAAAAGAAATCGCATAAAAAATTTCTCAAAATTACGCTAGTTATGAATAAAAATGTGTCGGTGTTCTCAATGAAATGTATGGTTAAAATAAATATAATAAAGTGATATATCTCAAAATGTTGAAAACGTGCTTTTTTCAAATTACGCGCAAGATTTCTCTTAAATTACTACAAATTCTTAATTCTCATTTTCTCTTAAATTTTTGCATGCGGTCTTCTCAAATTCATATATTATTTCTGTATCGTAAGACTGAATCTAAATTTGTTTATATTTTAGGCAATTTTTTTTTTTAAATATTGTTGAATGCATTACATATTTTTTATCTATGCATAATATGTGTGTGTGGATGTTTTCCTGGAATAAACATATGTATGTTCAGTCTTAAGGTATCGATATAATCTACAAAAACGTGAATATTTCATGTAAAAATGTTAAGTAGTTTCAGAGAAATCTAAATTTAAAATAATCACGTTTTAAACATTTGGAAATGAATTTCTTTAAAATAGGGGTCTTCAAAGTGCGGCCCGCGGGTCCGAAAATGTCAATATTGAAATACAGAAGTATTTTTCTTATTTAATGACAGAACTTCTTATTTGACAGAATTAATAAATGTATCCTTCATTTACATTAATCATTATGTTCAAAAAGGTAATCCAAGCATATTTTTATACCACAGGGACGGCGAACCCATGTGGTAAAAGACCAATTGCTACCATTTTTCAGGGAAAAATGTTTCCTCTTTTTAAAGAAAGAAATTCTGAGTATAAGTAAAGCAAAAAAAAAAAATTAATCAGGAAAAGTGATGGCAATTATCTTCCTAGCACGCAGGTTCACCGCCCCTAAATTGAAACAAAATTTTTGTAAACGTAACGTAAATTTTGAATATGCAACGCAATCTTTTACACTTTTTTCATTATTTAAATTAATATCTTTGATTAAATATTTTTATAAATATAACAGTTTTTTTAGCAACAATTTTGGATTTTTTCTAAATTTTGTTTGTGGAGAGACGCAAATAAATATTTTCAGACAATCGTCAATTTTTAAGAAAATTAAATTTTAATAAATGTTTATAAATAAATTTATACTGTAGTTTTCAAAAATATCAAAGCAATTATCATCCAAAATATCGCACACCAATATACATTTTTTCATTTTTAAAATTATGTAAATTTACTGAAGATTCTTCAGCTAATTTAATTTTTTTCTTGAAAAACAAAATATCACCATGCATCAACCTCATATCAAACAGTTTGAATCAAACCTAATATTAAAGTTAAATTCTTAGTAAATGGCTATAATATCTTTATACTAAAATTTGCAAAGTAATATCCCAAACACAATTAGATATCTTAAGAATTTTTATGATTATATATATGATATGCATATATACATAAATTTACATCTGTTTCAACTTTTTTAAATTAACATTTTTTAATGATATTCTTTGAAATTCATTTTTGAAATTTTTCATTAGTTTCCAAAAATGATAACGTTATTAACACTTTCGGACTCGATTTTTTTTTCATTTTTAAGAAAACAAAAATTATTTTTGCATTAATAATGTCAATAGTATCTATTCAAATACATTTACTGAAGTTTAACGAATATGTCATTTTCTAAAATCTAACGAATGCAGTTATTTTGCATACTTTCAATTCACATTGATACGGCAATAGGCTAGGGAAGAGTTTTTGAAGACGGTTGCAAAATATCGTATTACAATAAGATTTAACAGATATTACAACTTTCTAATATTTCTTGCCTTTTATCACTCATGATACGTTCAGAAAAGTAATTTAAATTTTAAAGAGTTAAATATATATTTAAAAACGAGTAGGATATAGCAATCCCAAAACTTTCTTCTGCCTCATACATATTAATAGTTTCAGAAAAACGAAGCATATCAACGTCACAGCTTAGGTTATTTGCACCAAAATCTAATAAGCAACAATTTATGTCAAGTTCTAACTGAATGTGAAGTTTAGGAAAATCCGTGAGTTAGTTTTTGAGATAGAATCTCTACAGAAATCGTAAAAAAAAAACTGGCTAAAAGCTATGTTGAGCGATTTACTCCAAAAATTAAAGAATATTAATTTATATCAGGGACTAACTGAATCCGAAGTTTGGTGAAAATTCGCGCATTGATTTCTAAGATAGAGCTAGTGCGATAATCATGAAGAATGCCGCATAGCAGCGCACCTTTTAAGGAATTTACACCAAAAAGTAATCAGCACCATATAACGGAAAGGACTAACAGAATCTGAAGTTTCATGAAAATCTGTCCATTAATTCTTGAGGTACAGCTATTGCAGAAATCGTAAAAAAGGCAGCATGGCAACGTCAACTGTTGGGCGATATAATCCAAAAACTAATCAGCTTCAGTTTATATCAAGGTCTAACTGAATTCAAAGTTTTGTGAAATTCCGTGCATTAGTTCTTGGGTTAGAGTGCCCACAAAATTTTTCCCACATTCAGTGACAGACAGACATTTTGTAAAAACATTTTTGGGGGGTTTTCAGACCTTTAAAACAAGTTAATCCGTAGGAAAAAGGAATTAAAAAAATTTCACGAATCCAAAACTTTCTTCTTATAAAGATAAAAGAAAGTAAAAGGAATCGAGGACGGTGCAAAGAGAATTAGGAAAACTTTTGTTATTAATATTATTAATAAATGCCAAAACACATAAATGAAGTCATAATAAGATATTCATATGCATATACTACCATTAATAACATTTAGTTTAGTAACAAAAGTCATTGTTCAGTTAAAATAACAGTCAATAAAAAGGCATCTGATGATCATAGACGCTAAAGGGTGCAAATGACAAAAATTTTATTTGGAGTAAATTGAGTTCAAAGATAATTGACATTAAATTTGGTCGTCAATAATATTTTACTGAATTGAAATAGGGAATTGCCTGTTTTTTCATTGTGGTCTTATAACTCTTATTTCAATAGCTGGGAAAAAAGTAGAGTACAACTTTCTTTAAATTTATAATTAATCATTATTGATAATTATTCGAAAAAAGTGGTGTATCTCAAGAACTCAACACATAATTAGAAAATCATTTATACTTCATTAACTGAAAAGAAAAATGCATATTTCCAGGTTGTCTGTGTACTTAATTCCTTTTTTTTTTTTCAATTTTGTCCTTATACCCCTTGGCTTCTGGAGTCTTCATTAATGACACGCCAGACCCGAATGGGTTTAGTAAGGAGATGGTTGACCTTATTTTTGTTTCTTTTTAATTTTCATCATATGGTTGTGTAATTTTGTGCAAATATGCATTTCACCATAAATATGAAGAACATTTTTTAAAAATTCCAATCTAATTTTAAAATATTTTAAAAAAATTAAATTTAAAATGCGTTAAAATTTTTGAGATATTTCTGCATGCGTTTAAATTTTTAAGAGTTTCCTCAATTTTATAATTTAGTCGCATAAACTCTATAACAGACAAATTAGTGAATAGATACTTTCATTCACTTGTATTGTTAATTTTTTAGAAATTTTTTTATGAATTCCATATCGATTTTCATCAAAATTTTGCCTATTAATAAATTAAAAATTTAACTATCATAATAAAGTCGAATTTTAAAATGCTTACACAGTTTCTTTGTAAGCAATAGAAGGATTTTTCTTTATCAATTTCATAAATTTTGATAAAAGAAAAAGACGCATGGAGCAATTGAAATATAACGCTTAAAAATCAGTTTTGAAAAAAACAGGTTTAAAGTATATTATAGGGCCAAAGAATTGTTTGTGTACAAAATTAAAACATTTCTAACTTTGCAAAAAATCATCGCATTTGCATGCCGTTTTTCACAAATGACTCCGTACAAATTGAAGAATAATAATTAGAGATCTACCAAATATTGGGTTTCGTTTTCGTTTTCAGTCCAAAATCTGATTTTCAGTAAAAATTGAGCTAAAAATTCACTCTAATTTCGATCCAGGTCCCCTTCAGAACAAAAAAGATGCAAATAAGGTATTTTGAGTCAATTTTATTTTCATGGGTGTTAATTGTTTATTAAACATTTCTAATATATTTTTACTACATTTTCAAAAGGTAATCCGAGAATGTTTCGAAACATAAAGGAATCTATGATCGATATGTGAAAAAAAAATTCCTTTTCCTTGACATTTATTTAATTTGAGACCTTTAATCAACGTCTTTAAAATTTTAGCAGTTTCATATATTTAACACATTTACATATTTAACAATTTTATGTATTTAATAGATTTACATATTTATAATAGTTTTATATATTCATTTCTATGACTGCCAACACCTTTAAAGCTTCATTGTATGAATTATATGCATAAATAGAAATCATAACGAAATAAAAGGCTGAATGTTTCTAATATATTTATACTATATTTGTAAATTGTAATCCCAGCGTATTTGGATACATAAATAAATTTATGATCGGGTATGTAAAAAAATCCTTTTTTTTTTTTCAATCATTAAAAAAACGGTGCGATTTTTTTTTTTTTTTTTTGGGGGGGGGGGGAAGAAAATGCAAATTACTCCTTATCATTATCGTAACTTATTAATCTAATAATTGTAGTTAAATGAAATAAGGAACATTTCTTATAGTTAGTGTATATATTGTTTAAAAAAAATCTACGTGTTTTGAAACAAAGGTCTTTTAAATATCATGATTTTTAACTCATGAGTAAAAATGATAAAAATATAAATTAGCACAAATGAGTTTTAAAGTTACATTGTGTTATTGAAATATAGATCTGATGAACGGATATTCGTGAAAATCTTTTTCTTGATATATTTATACAGTTTCATATATTTAACATATTTACATATTTAACAATTTTATGTATTTAATAGATTTACATATTTATAATAGTTTTATATATTCATTTCTATGACTGCCAACACCTTTAAAGCTTCATTGTATGAATTATATGCATAAATAGAAATCCTAACGAAATAAAAGGCTGAATGTTTCTAATATATTTATACTATATTTGTAAATTGTAATCCCAGCGTATTTGGATACATAAATAAATTTATGATCGGGTATGTAAAAAATCCTTTTTTTTTTTTGAGAAAATGCAAATTACTTCTCATCATTATCGTAACTTATTAATCTAATAATTGTAGTTAAATGAAATAAGGAACATTTCTTATAGTTAGTGTATATATTGTTTTAAAAAAATCTACATGTTTTGAAACAAAGGTCTTTTAAATATCATGATTTTTAACCCATGAGTAAAAATGATAAAAATATAAATTAGCACAAATGAGTTTTAAAGTTACATTGTGTTATTGAAATATAGATCTGATGAACGGATATTCGTGAAAACCTTTTTCTTGATATATAGATGCAAAATCAAACATATAAACGGTTTTGGAACCGGAAAGTTGGCATTTTTTGTTGGCATTTTTCACATAAGTAATCATTAAAAGACAGCCAACACCTTTAGAAAGTTACTTAGTATTAATTATATGCATAAAGTATAAATGCAATTTTTTGGAAAAAATGATATAATAAGGATTTAGACAAATGGAATGAAATATAAGAAACCAGACTTCGAGTAATCGTAATCGATTATAATCGATTACAAAAACCGTGTAATCGCATTGTAATCGTAATCATACATTTTGGTTTTCAAAATAATCGCAGTATAATCATAATCAAGAGATTTTATCTCGACTATAATCATAATCTAATCGTAATCGAACCCTAATGTAATCGCAATGTAATCGTAATCTCACATAAATATATGAATACGTTGTATGATTACGTCTTCTTTTTCCCCTTCCTTTCTCTTCCAAAGCAAAATATATTTGGTTGGTTTGTCCACAGGAAAAGGAAGAGTTCGGTTCATGTTTTCAACTCATTAAATGGCCCCTAAAGTAGGAGTGTGAAGGTTAGAGGTCATGAGGGACAGAGATAGCCTTTAATGGGGTAAAAGTGAAACAGAATGTATCCCGCACACTGTAATAGGATATAGGAATAGTATTTGACTTGAGTTTGTCAAAGATATGGGAATTGAGAAAATAAAACAACATGTGGTCAATCCAGAGGTATGGGTCATTGATTGGACGTAGTGAAGGAAAAAAAGTAAAAAAGGAAAGAAAAAAAATTATTTTATTTATGGTTTTACTATTGACACTTATATTGAACATTATATTCTGTCTTTCCCACGCCCCTTAAATTCTGTCCTACCAGAAAACAATGCGTTTCTTCTTTTTTTAAACGTTCTTGTACAGAATCGTAGCCAGAGGGAGGGGGGGGGAGGTCCAAATGCTGTTCATACCATTAAAAACGAAAAGTTGTTTTCGCCTTGACTAATACATGAAAATTCTCTGATTGGATAAGGCAAAGAAAACTTTATAAAATTAGTGCTACCAGTGCATCTGCATTCCTCCCCCCATCTGTCTACGCCGCTGTTCATGTAATTGAAATTTATTTTAAAATTTATGAAATTTGAAAATCAGGAATGCCCGTATATTTTTTTAGTTTGTATTTCTTCATTTTTCTCCGAAAGTAATGTAACTCTCCAAGCGTCTTGAAAAAGGGCAAAATTGTAATATTGTTTTCTCTACATTTTGTTTTAAATGTTAAGAAAATATGATTATTTCAACATTATAATAATAATATAAAAAATTATAAGCGTGGATGTTATCCTTTAGAGTATGAACCATTCTTCGATGCATTGAAAATTCATTAAATCTATAGAATTATAGTATTTTAAATATTGCTTATATTGCAGTGAAAACTGGAGCTTAGTATACGGAGTATTGCGTTCCAGACGCTTAGAGGGGTAATTATTAAAGGGCTACTTCAGTCATCCGAAAACACCCCTTCGCTAATGTTAGTCTTATGGGGGAAAAAAATGCGATACCAAATTTACGATCACTTGCATTTCAATATTTTTAAATGTTTTTTTCATTGAGCAACTGAAGTCGATCTGTATATGAAGACAGATTTTTTTTACCCTTTCAATTTCCATTACAAGTTTTTTTTTTTTTTTTTTTTTTTTTTTTTTTTTTAATGAGTATATTTACATTTTCAAAACCGGTTCCTAAAGTAAAAAATCTTAAGGGTGTTTTCAACTGCTCTGCTCAGCAAGCGCAAAACATTGTGACACATTTACAAATTCATTATTTAACGAAAAGATAAAAAATTGGAAGGCCTGACGGAAGCAAATTCGAATCGAACTGAATTTTCCATTTTGTGATAATTAAATTACCAGCCGAATTATGAGCTGTTTTGGTCACGTGATCTCGCGATTTTCTCCCTTTCATTAGCTGGTTTCTCTGTTTCCACCAGAAAATGTGTTCGAAATGTCAACTTTGATGGCTTGTTCTGAAATATCCATTGCATGTTTGAAAAAAAAAAAAAAAAAAAAAAAAAAAAAAAAAAAAAAAAACAGATAAATGAGTGCAATTAGATTGTTTCTGAATAACAACACCTGCTAGTTTCATGCATTTTCGTACAAAAATAAATTAAAACTTATGTCACAAAGTTTACCTTTTTGATTTAAAAACACCCATAATAAAAAGAATGCATACAAAATCAAAAAAGTAGAAAACGGTCTTAATATACATCGATCTGAGCTAAACAATGCAGGGAAAAAAAAACAGAAAAAAAAAACGTTTAAAGTCTAAAATGCGAACTATTTAAAAAGTTTTCTTCCAAAAGATTAACATTAGTGAACGGGTGTGTTTGCCTTACTGAAGTAGCTTCTGTATGCTCTGCACTGCATATTAAAATGCACACATATAAAAATTGACAAAAAGAAGAAAATTTAATGTTTTATAATGTGAATGAGAAGGTTCAAAACAACACCACAGAATTCTTTAAAGAGGTATTTTCCCAATATCGAATAATAATATGAAAAAAAATGTGATTTAGGCTGAATTTTTCTTGGGGAATTCGTAAAGTTATATCATCACATTATATCATCAATGAATTCGAAACAAGAGTTGTTCGTAATAGAATTCTGCGCAACTCGGGTTAAACCAAATCAGAATCCTAGAATTTTATTTTTAGTCAATCCGAAACCCGACTCAAATTCAACATACTTCCACTCGAAACTGATTCAGACTGACTCTTCAATTTAATGCAATTATAATATTAGCCTATAAGATCTCGCGTCACAAATGCCTAAAGCAAAAGCCAACACATTTAACCCTTCACTGCTGTGACAAAAATTGTCGCATAACTACTGTGAGCGGTCTGTCAGACCGCTTAATCTAAAGATGAGTAAAATGTTAAATGAATTCCCAGAATGCTACTTTTGTATTAAAATTTATATATAGGACTATTATAAATAAAATTCAGTTATTCAAAAGTCTCTAGAGATAGTAAGGGCTCCAAACGAAACAAAATTTGACCAGTATCTAAAGTTAAGCTAAAAATTGCGAGTTAAACTCCAAAACCAGAAAAACTCAGCGGTCTGTGAGACCGCTAACAATAGTTAAGGGTTAAAGTCAACATGACCTGCAGCCGCAAAAATGTCAACCGTAATCGTAATCTATATGTAATCGTAATCCAACAAAAATTTTTAATCGTAATCTAAATGTAATCGTAATCCAACAAAAAAATATTAATCGTAATCTAACTGGCATAAAAAAGAGACATAATCATAATCGGTTTTTAGAAATTGAAAATAATTGTAATCGTAATCGATTACAGTCCTCTGTAATCGACTCGAAGTCTGTAAGAAACTCATTACTGAGATAAATTTCAAATAACTATTCATGATCTTAATATATAAATCTTGAAATTCTATATAAATTAATTAAATAATATTTAATATTGTTTATATATTTGTTATTGTATAATTCATAAAAAATCTACAAATTTTGAAACAAATGTATTTTTATTTAATTTTAGTTTTAATATTGTGTTTTCTGTACCTGTCAGAATAATTTAAAAAAAACAGGTAAAATTGAGTATTAAGTAAAATCAAACATCCAAACAATTTTATAAATTTGGAAAATGACATTTTTGTGGGAAAGGAACTCGCTCTAAATATATTTATAACATAGTCAACACTTTTAAAAAGTTACTTCGTATAGATTATATGCAAAAATGTAAACACAAAATCATTGGGGAAAATGACATAATGAGAATTTAGACAAACGGAACGAAATGTATAAAACGGCTTATTGAGATAAAATTCAAATAACTATTAACTATCTCACCATATAATTTTCATAATTCTAGATAAATTAATTAAATAGTATTTCTTATTATTTAAACATCTATTGTTGCATTTATCATATAAATTTTAAAAATTTTAAAACATATGTTTTTTTTTTTTTTTTTTTTTTTTTTTGTGTGTTTTCTGCACCAGTCAGAATGGTAAAATAAAAAGAGGTAAAATTCAGGTTTAAGTTAGGTTATTCTGCATTCATTTTGTAAATGAATATTTTTGAGATCACAAGATATCTTCTCTACATAAAAGTAAAATCAAAGATTTAAGCAGTTTCATAAACCGGAGAGATAGCATCACTCGTGGGGGAAAAAACAAACTTTTCGCTAAAAATATTTATTTCTAAGGTAATCAACACCTTTACATTCTATGCATAATATATAGATATAATTCATCAGGGGAAAAAATAAATATTTTTCGTAGTAATTACAATAAAAAAAATTAAATACATAGAATATAAAAAAATTTATAATCGGTTTTTAAGTTATTGTTATCTGGTTGAATTTGATAAGTTAACATTCATAAAAATCACAAATCTTCTATTTAGATAGACATAAAATCAAAATTTTAAAGAGTTTTATGATTCTGGAAGATGCCAATTTTTGTTGGTAGGAAAAATACTTATTTTTGACCAAAATATTCATGTATAAAACAGTCAATACCTTTAAAAATTTATTCTGTATGAATTATATAAATAAAATATAAATACAAATAACTATTCACGATCATAACATATAAATCTTTTAATTTTAGATGAATATATTAAATAAAATTTCTTATTACTTCTATGTCTATTGTTATACGCATCACAAAAATTCTACACATTTTAAAACAAATGCTATATATATATATATATATATATATATATATATATATATATATATATATATATATATTGTACTTTCCGTACCAGTCAGAATATTAAAAATAAACTGGTAAATTGAAATTTACGTTGCATTATACTGCGTGAATCTTCGGAAGAAATATTCATGAAAATCACAAACTATCTTCTCTACATAAAAGTGAAATTAAATATGTAAACAGTTTTATAAACCTCCAAGATAGTATCTTTTATTGGAAAAAACTTTAAGACAAAAATTTTTATTTTAAAGGTAAACAGCACATTTAATATGTTACTTTGTATGACTCGCATGTATGAATATAAACTTGAACATCCCGAAATAAATTTAAATTGGTTTCTGGTAATAATTATAATAAAAAATAATTAAAAAACAG
Organism: Maratus speculifer; assembly: GCA_964019185.1. NCBI lineage: Eukaryota > Metazoa > Arthropoda > Arachnida > Araneae > Salticidae > Maratus > Maratus speculifer. The sequence goes on from OZ025299.1 coordinate 187,234,396, forward strand.
TAAAATATCAAAATTATTATAAACGATTTTTAAATTAATTTTAAATCTTAAATTTTCTGTTTAGATATATTTAAAATCAAATATTTAAACAGCTTTATAAACCTGGGAGATAATTATTTTGTTGATAATAGAAACACCTTTTGACAAAAATATTCATTTATAAGAAAGACAATACCTTTAAAAAGTTAGTCTGTATGAATTAAATGAATAAAATATAGATGCAAAACATTGGGGGAAATGAGATAATGACCATTTACACAAACGGAACGAAATGAATGAAACGGCATATTGAGAAATGATTCAAATAACTATTTATGATTCTTAACCATATAAAATCTAAAAATTCTAAATAAATAAAATAATATTTCTTATTCTTTATTTATCGTTTTTTTTTTTTTTTTTTTTTTTTTTTTTTTTTTTTTTTAAATATCACAAAATTATACACATTTTGAAACAAATGTTTTGTAAAATTGTGTGTTTTATGTATCAGTGAGAATTTAAAAAAAAAAAAAATTGTTAAATTTGAGTTTTGTTACATTATTCATTTTATGAATTAATATTCGTCAAGATCATAAATTATCTTCCCCAGGTAAAGGTAAAATCAAACATTTAAACAATTTAATAAACCTGGAAAATATTATTTTTTTGGTAAAGAAAAACCCTTTATATACATTTAATAAGATAGTCAACACCTTTAAAAAGTTTGTATCAGTTATATGCATGAAATACAAATACAAATCATTGGGGAAAATGAGATAAAGAGGTTTTAGACAAATGGAGCGAAATGTATGAAACGATGTATTGAGATAAAACACAAATAATTATTTGTGATCTTAACCATATAAACCTAAAAATTGTAAATAAATACAATAATATTTCTTATTGTTTATATATATATTGTTGTATACATCACAAAAATTATATATATTTTGTAATAAACGCTTTCTTTTCGATTAATATTGCATTTTCTGTACCAGTCACAATGAAACTAGTAAAATGGAAATTTAAACGACATTATTTATATGTGAATTTTTGAGTGAATATACATTAAAAATCACAAAAAAATTTCTCTAGTTAAAAGTAATATCAAAAATTTTAACAGTTTTAAAAATCAGGAAGGTAGCAGTCTTTTATGGCGGAAAAAAACTTTTAGCCAAAAACATTTATTTCTAAGATGATGAACACCGCTAAATTGTATGAATAATATATAGGTACAAATCATCGGGGGGGAGGGGGGGGGAATTTAGTGATTTTTGTAATAATTATAATAAAAAAGAAACTAAAAAGATAAATTCAATAACTTCTTATAGACGATTTTAAGTTAATTTTTTTCTGTTTGAATTTGATAAATGAATATTTAGGAAAATGACAAATTTTCTGTTTAGACAAGCATAAAATCAAATATTCAAATATCTTCACAAACAGAGATTTTTCATTATTTGTGAGTTGAGAAACATTTTAAACACAAAATTACTCATTTCCAAGGTGATCAGCAATTTTAATAACTTACTTTATATTCATTATATGCATAAAATATAAAGACAAAGCATGGGAATATAAAAGATAATGGAGATTTACACAAAGTAAGCGAAATTTTAGAAACGATGTATCGAGATCAAAATCTCCTGTGATGGATTTTGAAAGATCCTAATCGAAACTGACCTCTTTAAAACGGTTTTACTACTGACCGATAGAGAAATAAAACATTGCTTCCCTGCAAAGCTTTAGAGGTTTATCAGTCAAAGAAAAAATGTAAATAGAAAGAGAAACAGTGTATACCTGAAAGCTCCAGCGAGACTAATTCTAAAGAACGAGAAGAGGCAGTCGAGTCACTTACACTACACTCTACCAATGATCCCCTACAGAGAATGCAGCTTCATGGCAGGAGATGGGGTAAGATCACGTGATGCATACCGAACCAGCTGATTGGTCGGCTGTGATCACCCTTAGCGTTCTTCCCTAGATGAGCAAGAGCAAGATACTAAGTGGCAGTCGATATTCAAAATAGAGGATAAAGCAAGATGAATACGCGTCGAAATTGTAAACTTGGGAATCGCCCCTCGATCTCTGCTAGTCAACAAATGATGAATTAAATGCAGATCGGATTTTGTAATGCATTGTGTTTCTGAACATATTACATCGATATAAATATACACTACAGCGGAGTTATGTGTATTTAAAGGGGACCTCTTTGGAAAACATATGACTGATGAAACACGTAAATGAAAACTAGCGTCAACATATGAAATAAATAATTGGGACTTTATTATTATTATCATATGCTTTTATTTGCTAAAACCATTTTTCTATTTCATTAAAGATAATTTTCAGTAGATATAACTTCGATATTTACCTTCTGTCAGTAGAAAATGATTTAAATTCAGATATCTATTAGTAATGTAATGTGATTCTGAAAGTATTGTAGTAAGAGAAATATTCATTATAGTATCGCTTAACCTTTTTAAAAAATGCTGCCTTAAAAAATGTAATTAAAAAACTATGCAAAAAAAATTAACTTTACTCCTCAAAAAATAAAATGCTAAATATAATTTTAAGAGTTTATATCTTTTCTTTTTGTCAGTACAATTCCTTATTATATAATAATTTTAAATGTTTGTAATTTCTATATATATGTTGATTAAATACCTTGCAAAAACTTATTGAAGAAAAATATCCCATGACAGGAACATAGATAAAAAACAAAAATGAATTTCGAAGACAAAGTTTTTGAGGTGAGGAAACATATATTCGCGATTAAAAATTTACAAGTATCATATAAACTATATATATTAACCATGGCAGCATATCCAAATGCATAAAAACCTAAACTAAAAAAATCGTATGAATAAAAAACGAATGAAAAAATTAATAATAATAATATACGAGATTTTATTATACCTTGTGAGGATGAGGATGTTCAACTTTCATTTTATAAATCTATAAAATATACCAAGGCTTAAAATTTATATTTTTAAATCCATATAGCATGAATTATTTGAAAAATAAAAAAATATAAAATCGTTGAAGGCAGCCTCCTAATAAATATAACTGAAATATTTCAAAATACTCAACGCGCTTTTTAAACCAGTTTAAATCTAACAAGGGGTCTATCAATAACGTAGTATGTGAATTTCACAAAATATGAAAATATGAAATCTGCAGCTTACTGTTTTTTGGTGCGCTCGTAATTATACGTAGCACATATAGTCGTCGTTCAGTCAGTCCGTCTTCCCGAATATAACAGAGCAAAAACTACCCAATCTAATCATTTGAAATTTAAAATATATAATTCTTGCATAAATTTGTCAAGTCATTTAAAGTTTTATGGATATCGAATATATTGTTTAATTACAGGGACAATAAAAAGCATTCCTTTACATTACGGTCAATGGGAAAAAATATTTTCAAGTGAATTTTAATGATGTTATACTTTTTCGAACATAATCGAATTGATATGCATCTATGAAGTATATACTAAAAAATATTTTCTGCACAATCTGTGGTGCAAAGAATATTCTTTATTAATTTACAGGGCCACACAAAAGTATTCCATTACGCAATGGTATACACTGTAAAAAAAATTCATGAGGTTACTAAAAATTTTTTAGTAAATTTGTATTCCACAGAATTTTTTAGTAATCATTCCAAACTTTTTTTTTTTTTTTTTTTTTTTTTTTTTGCAAGTGAAACAAACCTTTCTTTTGTAAACTGAACAAAATAATTTTTTGTATAACTAACTTAAAACTTTTTAGTATGAGCCAGCCAGCAAACTTTAGTAACAGCTCCAATTTTTTTATAACCATTACTCACGGATTCTTAGAAGCTAGTCCAAACGCAATTTTTGCAGCGGTAGATTTCTGGCAACGCTTCAACAGATGGTAGTATCAAACATTACTACCTGCGCAATTTTGATTTCATAACCCCTTTACTTAACGAATACTTACACTGCATACACTCGGTACGTCTTTAGTGGTGTCGAGCTTCGAACCCGAGGCCTTTCAGTCAGTAGCTCTGTGCTATGACCACTAGGCTATCACGGCCACACCAAGTGAGTTTTAGTAATAGCTATTAAAAATATAAAACTATTAACTCTATTCATTGCTAGCTTTTTTCTAGTAACTCTACAGATTCTCTTGTAACTGAGTAAGATTACTAAAATTTTTTTAGTAATTACAAGAATCACTATTTTTTTTTTTTTTTTTTTTTTTTTTTTTTTTTTTTTTTTTAGTAGATCGGCTTTTTTTTTTTACAGTGTAGAGGGAAACACTATTTGGAGTGCGTTTTACTTTTATTAAACTATTTCACATTTTATGAAATCGATATACACTGCTGAGGTTTACTACAAGTTACTCCCTGTATAATAGTAAGTAGATAGTATTTACACGGACACACAAAAGATTTCGGCCACTATACTGTATCCGATGAACTGTATACTGTTACACCAAGATCTAAATATTTTTTAAACTTTGTTATAGTATGAACGCATCGCATTTGCTACGTTTGACGTGCAATTTACAACTTGTCATTAGCGTGGTTCAAGCAATTTCGAAAGGTGAAGTTTTCACGACTTTTCAGTCACTAAATTCTGATCTCTTTACTTCAAAAGTTCTGTCTTATGCGAGTGGATACAAAGCTCAGGTCCATTAAACCTGACATAGTCCGTTGAGGGGGGAAGGGATCGTGAATAGTTACAAATATTACATGTTTTATGGTCTAATATTCATAAATAGTACATAAGCATATAAGTAAGAGGACATACATATTTTTTTAATTAAAATTACAATGACTGCGGAAGCCAACTGGTGATAATTAAGAAGATTAACCACTAACACATAGATATAATGATCGACAATTTATTGCCAATAAAGAAGCATATTTCGTATCCTGTTTTCTTTCGATGACAACAGCAATTCTACGTAAAATGAAGTTATTTTATTCCCTTAACATTATTTTATTGTGTAGTAAAATTACTGCATAGCAAGTTTCGTGCGTTATCTCCCTATTGAAATTAATACTTAGGGGATAATGGCACATAGTGGACCACTCTTTTAAAATGCATTTATTTTACATTGCTTTAACAATCGTATTTGAAATCAATCAAATATTGAAAAAGTTTTATAAACCTGAAAGATGACATATTTTATGGGAAAAAACTTTTAGACAATAAATATTTATTTTAAAGGTAAACAGCACCTTTAATAAGTTACTTTGTATGAAATGTATGCATGAATATAAGCTTGCAAAAAAAAAGGCGAAATAAATTTAAATTGGGTTTTGGTAATAATTATAATTAAAAAAGAAATAAAAAACGATGAAATATCAAAATTATTATAACCGTTTTTTAAATTAATTTTAAATCTTAAATTTTCTGTTTAGATATACGTAAAATCAAATATTTAAAGAGCTTTATAATCCTTCGAGATGACATTTTTTGTAGGAAAGAGAAACACCTTTTTACAAAAATATTCATTTAAAAGAAAGTCAGTACTTTTTAAAAGTTAATCTGTATGAATTAGATGAATAAAATATAGATGCAAAACATTGGGGAAAATGAGATACTGAGCATTTAGACAAACGGGGCGAAATGTATGAAACGGCAAATTGAGATGAATTTCAAATAACTATTTATGATCTTAACCATATAAATCTACTTTAAATAGAAAAGTACATTAAACGGGAGTATCTTAAACGAGTTTCATTGTATGTTTTAATATTGTGATTTAAATTTTGCCATGCATAGTCCACTGTAAGCTATGCGGTATCTCACAGTACTCTACATGTGGATTGCATTGTAACGAATATTTAAACTTCAAAAACAATTTTTTCTTTTAAAAATCTAAGACTTACACTTTTAGAAAATTAACAATTATATGCATATTTAACTTTAAATTAAAATTTTGAAAAAACTTCAACAATGGTTCACTGTTTTTCATTTTCCCCTACGGGTTTAAAATTCTGCCTCATAATTATAAATATCTGTTAGAATGGTACCAATAGTTATTAGAAGACAAGCGGTCAAACAAAGAATGATTTAATCATATGTTGTACTTCAAAGCTCTTTTCTTACAGATTTAAAAATAATAAAATTACTACATGCTTAACTTTTAATAAAACCATACATTAAATTGGAATTTATTTAACATATAATAGGAAAATATTCTCTATAGTAAACTTTATAATGAGTATTTAGAAAATAAATAAATAAACGTTTATTGAAAATCAGGGCCAAATTTCACTTCTTTTTTAGGTGAGTTAGTAATTATGTAAATTTGTAGCACCTATAGTCGTCGTTCCGTCCCTCTGTCTGTCCGTATATAACAACGCAAAAGCTACCCAACCGAATCGTTTGATGTCTAAAAAATATATAATTATTACCTAATTTTGACGGGTCATTTCAAATTTTATGAAAATCGGATGTGTAGTTCAATTACAGAGACAATCAAAAGTATTTCGTTACATTACGGTCAATGGGAAAGAAAATCTTCAAATGCATTTTAATAATGTTACACTTTTTCGAACATAATAAAATTGATATGCATCTATAAAATGTATACTAAAATATACATTCTGCACAATCTGTGGTGCAAAGAATATTTTTTATTAATTTACAGGGCCACAAAAAGTATTCAATTTCATAATGGTATAGGGGGAAACATTGTTTGGGATACTTTTTAATTATATTAAACTTTTTCACATTTTATGAAATTGATATACGTTTCTGAGGTTTACTATAAGTTATTTCTTTATAATAGAAAGCATATAGTATTTACAGGGACACACAAAAGTTTTTGGATACTATACTGTATCCGAAATACTGTATACTATTACAACAAGTCTGAATATTTTAAAAACTTCTTTATAGTACGAACGCACATCATTTGCTATGTTTGACGTGCAATTTCCGACTTATTTCAAATCTAAAAGAAAAAAAATTGCATTTCTCATTCGTTCAATATTGAAGCTCACTAAATTACTAAAGAGCTTTTTATGTATGTGGTTTAAACAGGTCAGTTTCTAACCTATATCTCAAAATTAAGGAAATGTTCGTTCCTTTAAACTCCTAATGAAAAGAAAAGAAAACTTTTATGAGCTTATAGATCTAATAACACACGTTATTGTTTTAATCCGCGAAAAATATTGGAAATGAAAAATGAATAGAATAAATGTCAAAAGGATGGTACAAGTAACAAAACAATGAAATGTTTTACAATAAAAAAGATTAATTGATGAAAACTTCCAAACAAAAGAGTTTTTTTGCAAGATAGAACAGATGTTATTTCGTAGATTTTACGCCTTAGATAAACTTAAAAGATTAAATTTGGTTACTAATTAATTGAAACAAAAAAGAGTCTTAATCAAAATAAAAGGCATTAATATCTGTTATTTGTTCATTAAAGACAAGATGATAACGTGGTTTTATTAACGTCAAAATAGGCATACAACTTCAATTTATTTACTTTATGGGTTTAAAAAACTATCCGCATATAATTGTTTTCTTATTTTTAACTTATTATTTATTTATTTTGCCCTAAAATATTTTTTTCTGTAATATAATTTAATTATTTTATTAGAAATTATAAATAAGGTTTTACTACAAATAAATTTTCTTTGCGTCTATTTAAACGTATACAGTCAACATTTATTTATTTTTACATCCCTCATTAGAATAAAATTAAAATAATTTACATTCAAGCGAAAAGTTTTTAGCACCACGCGCGAAAAAAATGATGAATTCCTCAGTGATTGAAAATAATGATAATAAATAAAAAATAAAAAAATACAGTTTAAGGCCGCTACTGTAAAGCTCATGATTAAATCAAAATTCAGTAAATATTTTTAAGGGATTTTACTTATTTTTGCCATAATTAATATTTCGGCCTATCGAAAGAAAATGGTTAATGAATTAAGTCCAATATTTTTTGCAGTTTATGGATACTTTGCACCGATAAGCCATTCTAACTATAACTGGTAACTCGCCGCGATTGAGCGGCTTCTGCTCTACAAGTAGAAAAATGTTAAGACACGCTTTTATTATAATATACTAAAATGGACTATTGACTGAAATAAATACATTTTTAAAAAAATTGCTGGTATTTTTTTACAGTAAATGGCCGGTAAATTTTTTAACAATTTTAAATCCAGATAAATATTAAGAAAAAAATGGATCTCCTTCCTCACGAGGATCAAATTCACATGCATTGACATCTTGTGCGGAACTTAAGGATAATGCATTTTCCAAACAGGTCACAGTTCTATCGAAGAATATCAGTTTATTTCTGAAGCAGTCGACGACATTTACATACCCATATTGAACAAATGTTTTTAACCCCTAAGGGATTTGGATGGAAGCAAATTTCTTTTTAAATATTATAGTTCTACAGTAATGCTTCACACTAACAAAAAAAATTGACTTAATACATTTAACCATCTTTAGTCCTCTTGAGGATCGAACCCAAATCAATTCACATCCTGTACGGAGCTTAAAGGTGAAGAAATCAGCTTATTTCTGACATTGATGACATTTCATGATCATCAATGGTGATGATGTTTATGTACCTTTATTGGACAAATGTTTTTGACCCCTTGGGGGTGTTGGAGAATGTTTATTAATATTTTTTTTAGAATATTATATTCCTACTAGTAATACGTCACAGCAAAAAAAAAAAGAAAAAAAATCACTTTTGGCTCGGCCTATAGGCGGAAGTAGATTTCGAAGTTTCAACGACAAAAAATAAAATATGATTAGAGATAAACCCAGTTTAACAATTTTATTTAGCCGCTTTTGAAGAACTTTTGAAGAGCTGCTTTTATTAGAATCATCTTATGCGAAATGTGGCTCAAAATGCCAACTTTGACAGCATTTTTTAAAACATATTCTGAGTTTATGAAAAAATTGACCGATATGGAACATTATATAGTTTCTAAATAAGAGAAGCTGTCAACTGAAAGAATTTGAGAGGAAAATAGAATTTAAAAATGAGTCAGAAAATAAGTAATTTGTTATTTGAATAAATCCTCAATTTTTCAATCATGTTCCCTTTGGAAAATTTTGTTCAAATAGCCCACTTTGATAAAAAATACATTCTGCCTTGAGCAAAAAAAAAACTGACCGATATGGCACATTATACAGTTCTTAAATAAGAGAACGTGTCAATTGGATGCGTTTGAGTGCAGAAATGGATTTAAAAATGAGTCAGAAAAAAGCAGTTTGTTATTTGAATACTTCTTCAATTTTTCATTCACAATTGCTTCGGAAAATTCTGTTCAAAATGCCTATTTTGATAGCATTTAAAAAAATGTATTCTACCTTTATCAAAAACCTGACCAATGCGTCACATTATACCATAAGCGTAGAATTATATGGGCCCGTGGGGCTCGGGCCCCTCCAATAATATAAAATTTTTCTGAGTATATTGTTTTCTAGAGAAAATGTTCTTTTCCTAAATTCTTTGTTTACTTTTATTCTTTATAAATGGCTAAAAAAGCCCAAGATAAGTTTCACCATAGTATATGGACAATCTCCGTCTCCACTGGTTTTATTTTTTCTTTCTTTCTTCTTTGGACAGTGGGCATAGTTAGTTTCAAGGAAAAATAACCTTTTCTAATTCTGACCTCCTGCAAAGGGGGCAATAAATTAACACGTCGTCGTTACGTTAAAAACGTAGACGACGAGTCTGACACGATCAAATTACAAAACCTAGATAAGATGTTTGCCTTTCCCCAAACATAGTAAGAATGGGCTTTCCAGGCTGGGATCTTCGAAGAACATGGTAAGTGTGTGTGTGTGTGGGGGGGGGGGGTAGTTTTTTTTACTGTGGATAACTGGAATGACCAAAGCAAAACAATCAGTAAGGCAACGAATGTAGACGAACGCAAGCAAAGAATGCAGATAGGAAGTTTTCTTTTTGCCTAAGTCAGGCATAAAGCATAAAATTTGTATATAAATGAAAACTGCATATGGAGTAATATCTATTAAAATTATCTAAAGGTAATCAGCCGTCTCTTGCAGAAACGGAACCAAGGGTCTAGTAATTCCAAAGCACTATAAGTATTCAAATGTTCCTACTTTTTATTTTAAAGAATTTATTTTTTGCGTCGCCTTAAGTTGTCTGATTAAAAGTCTCCACAGACATGGCACGAGTCCGAAATTCGAACTCAGGCGAGTTTCCTTTCATTGACCGCAACCTGGTAAAGTCAGGCTCTACCACCCAACATTTTTTTATCATATTAATTTGAAATTTGATTGATTATTATCGTTTCGATGTTCACATTAGAGATCTGCACGGGCCTGGCCTCGACCCGAAGTCCGAGCCAGGGCGGTCCGCGGACCAATTTCCATTTCTGACATTTGGGCCGGGCCGGGCCTCGGCCCGAAGTCCGAGCCAGGGCGGTCCGCGGACCAATTTCCATTTCTGACATTTGGGCCGGGCCTAGTCTCTAATCTTTTCAGGCTCAGGTTTTATTTTTTTAGTATCGGGTCGGGCCTAACTAATTTTTCCGTACGAAGCCGGGACTGATTTCATTCTTACAAGTCTTCACGGACCAAAATAATCAGTTCCGGTTGAATCATCTCGTATAAAAATCCTTTCCTCGGTATGGCCAAGTCTGTTCAAAAATTAGTAAAATTTAGTAAAAAAAATAGTAATAGTAGAGTAGTAGAATTAGTAAAAGAATAAAAGCTCTTTTCCTTTTCTATCACAGGTGTCAAGATACTTATTAGCAGCAATATTGTATTAGATATTGTATTCATTAAATAGTACCAATTTTTTCCTAAAAGTCAGTTAATAAAAAATGTCAATTTGTGGAGAATCCCTTATAATTCAGCCATTTTTAGAGAGCAATGTAAAAACAGCTTACTTATAATAATGATATCTGATAATAATGAATAAAGAATCGTTTTTATTGCTCGCGCATGCGCAGATAAAAATTATTTTATAAAACTACACATATTTCATAAAATATTTAATATATTTATATTCCAATTGCGCTGTATTTTTTCTAATAAATTTTGCCAATATTTCTGAAATTTGCATTAAATTTGGTCAAAAACCCTGCATGATATAAACAAAAAACATACCACAATTTTTGAATTTTTTAAAAAAAAAATCACTCTTTCTCCATGAATATACATGCTATTCTTACAAAAATCAGTGTATATGTTGTGCAGAATCCACATGTTTGTATTCTGCAGCGATAAATCGTTCCGTGCATTTTCATGTACAGGGTGATCCCAAATATTTCTGTTATTCTTTAATTTTTTGTCGGCCCCCTAATTGCCCTGCTTATCAAATGGATGTTGGTAAATATGAGGTCAGACATAATCTTCATAATCCTGATGTTTCAGAAGAATCCGACAAGTATATTTTTAAATATTTGAGAAAATGTCAAAAATCGAAATTTTTCAAACACTTATTGGTAGATAGTGTTATATATATATATATATATATATATATATATATATATATATATATATATATATATATATATATATATATATATATATATATATATATATATATATAAAACTTATAATTGGCATATTTACATATATATATTATTTTACAAATTCGAATATGTTTTTTTAAATTCATTTTTTTATGTTTCATTGATATATATTGTTAGCACTTATCATTTTTTACCTTTTAGAAATATGTAAGCAATGTAAATTGCAAAAATATTCAAAAAATATAATAGGAGTTAAGATTAGGTTTATTAAATGCTTCTGTAATTAATTTTCTAAAAGGTTCAAAAAGGTCTTCGGTCCTACAAGTTGTATAATTGGAAACATTTTCTCCATGCTTTGAGAAGTAAAACTGGGTTTTGTTCTAGTGTAACCAAAACTCCCCGAATACATTGAATTTTATGAAATTTCGGAGCCATTAGGTTATAAAAAATGGTCTGTCAATTTTTAGTACCAGAAATCTACGAAATATTATGAAATTCAATACATCATAACTCTGTGAGTTTTGGTTCAAGGCTGAATTCTTTGCTGTGATAATTTAACTTATAAGACAAAGGGTTATCTAAAAAAATTAAATTTTTGGAAATCAGAAGCAGTTATTTTTTCTGCAACATAATCTTTGGATCCTGATCCTATCTTGCTTTGAACACTTTTTCAATATGCATAACCTCCTACATATATCCAACAGTTAAAAGTTTAAAGCACGTTTTAATCTTTTTGGAACGCTCTGTGTATATATATATATATATATGTATATATATATATATATATATGCATATATATATATTTCTTTGTTTGTGTATACATTTATTTACGTTTAATAAGGTAGATAAACTATTGTAAAAACCTTCATGTTCTAGTAATATTGTGTTCAAAAATTTTTAATCTAACAGCATTGTGATTTTTTTTTTCTGTTTGTCATCATGAATTTTGCTTATGCTGAGGATTTTCCTTCGTAAGTAAACATATTTTACATGTTATTCCGATTGAAAACATTCGATTAATGTTTCTTCTTTTCCCATAAAAACAACGGAACTTTAAGATAACTGTAACAATGTTTTAATTTGCGTTGATTTTAAGGTTTTCGTCAGTCATGGCGAATTGTTAAGAGAAATGAATTAATTATAGATAAATGTACAAGGTATACTGGGGTGTACGCCGTATACCTTCTGGATTTTTTTTAAGGAACACCGTATAACCCTCTGTTTCTCATGAAACCCATAAGATGTACTCTCTAGAGTATACTCTGTGCCTTGAGCATATACCCTCTGCGTCGATCGTGTAACCTGTGGTTTTTTTCGACTACACCCCCTGAAGATATATACTTTTTATAGGAAATTGAAAACGTTTTTTGATTCTTCAGCACACAAATAGTAATTTCTATAAACACTATCCATTTATTCATTACACTTCTTTAATATGTCCATAAAATTTTCTTCTTAAAGGACAAGAAATATGAGAATCATTTTAAATATGAAGGATATTTTTATTTGATACCAAATTGCTCTTTTCATAAGCTTGAATTTAAATTTTTATTTAATAGTAAATTTTATAAGAATTTTTTTAAAATGTGATATCACATTTGAAACAAGTTTTAAATATCATTAAATCTTTTATTTATTTATTTATTTTTGTATACTTTTTGTATGGGGTGTACTTTTTTTACCAATGTAATAAAAATCTTTCGGGTGCGGGTTTCAAAACCCCGAACTCATCTCTAGTACAAATCTGCGCTTCCTCTGAAAATAAGAAATGATGCTACGCAAAATTCAGATTAATATGGAGGTTGGTTTGTTGGTTTGCTAAATTTCGTTTTTGGGGATCATATTTTGACATTCGTACGGGCTCATTTTTTTTAACGGGGAAATTTTATTTATTCATGAGTAGAAAATATAAGAACTATTTTTCACTTTAAATTGCATACTACAAGTTATTTTAATGCTACTTTGATCAAAATGACAGGGGAAACTAAAGTCGTGCTTATTTACTTTAGTATTTCATTGCTGTTTGAAATGAAAACTTGTGATAATTACAGATTTATGTTTACGGATATCTTTGTTTTATATCTGTCATGTTTTATCTATGTTTATATATCTTTTTCTTATCCATTAGCAGCATCGTGCGAAAGGGGGAGCGTAGAAGGTAGCTGTCCCGACGTGGAATTTTAGGGGGTGCCAAATTTATACTACTAACGTCATTTTTGGCCTGTTACAAGAAAAAGTTGGGTGGAGGGGGCGCCAAATTGTAACTTTGCCCCGGGCTTCGCACGCCCCTGACCATTAGATTTAGTTTTAAGCAACTTCTCATCCTTCTTCACGCAATAAAAAATTGCGTTTGGGTCCTTTTTAAAAGAAGTTCCACACAATTATACCTTCCGCAAAAAACCTGTCTAAAACGGAAATTTAATAGGTTTTATGGGGTTCCGTTTTATTAGGTTTTATTACATAAGATGTTGTTTGTACCCAACATGTTAAGGTTAAAAAAATTGGGCACCCCCCCCCCCGTTCAAAAGGCTGGCGCCATTTCTTTTTAGTTGTGAATCCTCTATCTCTATCTCTGTGAATATCTATCCTCTTCAATAAACATTCATGCGTTGGTGACTACTGACTTTCTCGCTAATCGTTGCCACATATTAATCTCGGAAAATGAAGATGTGTTGGTTGTGAATAATATACGCTTTAAAAATTTTCATTAGCCACACACATTGCCCGTATAATGGGTTTCCCACAAGTTTTAAATATATGTACTCTCTTTAATGACATTGTCTAAAAATACTATTTAATTATAATAGAACTTTACTTACATCACAAACAGACGCATATTTATTTTTTACGTATAAAATTTTTTTCCAGCTGAGCCCATTGACGTAGCCATAGGATTTCTTCACATAAAAGAAAGAGGGTATCCAGAATTTTTCGTCATGTCATATATATACATATTGAAACTTGCTAAAACGGAATTTGAAGGCGAAAAATTCCGCTTGATCAGTTTCTGTCTTAATAGGTGTAATTGCACGGTACTTTTTTCAACGGAATTATGGTATTTTTCCGATTAATATAGGTTCCGATTTCACAGATTTTGCTATATTTACATATATCTATATATATTTGTTATATGCACATTAAAGCTGCCAAAACGACGCGTGTCTATACCAAATTCTTGTCTTAAATGGAGACTTTTCGTGCTCCGATGAAAGGATTACCATACAATCAAACCTGCTAAAGTCTGCAGAAACCTGTCAAACACATTTTTTCGGTCCTTTACACTTGATTTTCAACGCTTTACTGCATACCTATTTAACATGTTTAAACGAAAGTAGTCTATAAAAGAATCCTGCTTCAATCGGAAACATTCCACAACTATAACGAAATTAATGCGTTAAAAATTTACCTTCTAAGGCGGAAACTTTTCTAAAACGGAAATTTTCCTGATTCCTTTCAATTTCATCTTAGAAATCATTGCTATTTTTGTATCCATCATGAAATAATTAGTTTCTTGTTTCAAAGGAAGGGGGGGGCGGACTCTCCCTCTATCCACCGCTGACTGAGCCCCTCCAATTATTTTGAAAACTCTACGCCTATGCATTATACAGTTCCTAAGTAAGAGAACCTGTCAGTTGGATACGTTTGAGAACAAAAATGGATTAAAAAATAAGTCAGAATATAAGCAGTTTGTTATTTGAATACTTTCCCAATATTTCAATTACGAACGCTTCGGAAAATTCTGTTCAAAATACCTTTTTTGACAGCATTTTTAAAAATAAATTCTGCCTTTATCAAAAAACTGGCCAATACGTCACATTATATAATTCACAAATAAGAGAACTTGTCATTTGAAAGCGTTTAAAATGAAAAATAAATTTTAAAATGAGTCAGATTATAAGCAGTTTGAATCTGGGATTTTTTCTTCAACTCCTATTTTTATTTAATTTATTTAAGCTGCAAGGATTGGTCCTATAAAAATCTTGCCAGCATAAAATTTGTAGATATTATTGAGAAGCTATAAAATAAATTTAATCGGATTTGTTGTCATAAGAATTGACGAAGTTATGGATTTTCTTTCTTTTTCCATCCCCCTTCTTCTTTTTCTTTTTTTTATTTATTTTTATTTATTTTTCTTATTTTATTTATTTTTTTTTTATTATTATTTTTTCAGTAAGAGTTGGTTTTATTAAAATTTGTAAATGCAAAATTTTAGATAATATTAAGAACATTTATTAAAAAAAATTATTTGGATTCGATATCTTGAGAATTGACAAAGTTATGAATTTTTTTCTCCCAAAAGCCCTATTTTTTCGTCCCTTGAGCCATTTTTAACTTTATCGAAAATCTGTCATGATTAAACTTTTGGTCCTTTTCTTAGAAGCATTATAAACTTTAAACTTATTTGATATCTATTTTTATTAAGAAGTTATGGGGGAGCTCTGTTTTCTCAAAAACCCTCCCTATTTCCACCCCCTTGGTCCGATTTTGTCCACTAACGAAGTTGAGCGAGATTTTATGTATCAGTTCCTTGATTTTATGTATCAGTTTAGAGGAGATTTGAGCAGAATTATAGAAGTTATCGTGTGCATAAAAAAGGGATATAGATAGACAGACAAACTTTTTTAGGGTCTAAGAGTCATGTGTAAGAGTCATGCTGAGAGATCGATGTTGAGCTGCAACATTTTTTCAGAATTTCCAACAGAGGAGCGATTGCAATAGGTAGTATTTCATACGAAATCTACCTCAAATTGGGTCAATTGTAGCATCACACTGTAAAAAAAAAAAAAAAAAAAAAAAAAAAAAAATTAAGAGGTTACTAAAAATTTTTTAGTAAGTTTGTATTCCACAGAATTTTTTAGTAACCATTACAAACTTTTTTTTGCAAGTGAAACAAACATTTCTTTTGTAAACTGAACAAAAGAATTTTTTGTATAACTAACTTAAAACTTTTTAGTATGAGCCACCAAGCAAATTTTAGTAATAGCTCCAAAATTATTTTTAGTAACCATTACGTGTGCCCTAAGGGCAGGAGCTTCCTTCTAGCTGCATCCAGTGGGTAAAAAGACAGACTTCTGAAGCGAAAGAATTTCGGCAAAGCTGCAATAGATGGCAGTACCAAACACTGCTACCTTCTCTTTTTTGACATGTTTCTAAAGAGGAGGGAAAGTTCAGAGATCATTGCCCATGGTAACTGCTATGACAGGATTTTAATAATCTCTTTATTTAATAAGTTCTTACATTGCATACATTTGGTGCACATTTGGTGGCGGCCAGCATCGAACCCAGGTACTTTGAGTTCTGAACCCAGCCTTGAGTTCGGTGCTATGACCACAATGTTATCACGGCCACACCAAGTGAGTTTAAGAAATAGCTATTAAAAATGTAAAAATATTAACTCTATTCGTTGCCAGCTTTCTTCTAGCAATTCTTATAGATTCCTTGTAACCGAGTAAGATTACTAAAAATTTTTTAGTAATTACAAGGATTGCTACAAATTTTTTAGTAGATCGACCCTTTTTTTTCACAGTGCAGAAGTGCTGAGGTTGCAAGATTCGAGCCGATAGAAAACACAAAGCAAGTAAAAGAAAAAAAAAACTTATTAAAAAGAAAATAGATTATTACTTTATTAGATATGCCGTCGTATCTAATAAAATGAGCAATCGGTGGTTATATTCTAGAAATTTAGAGCGTTTGGAAGACATAAAGCAACTTTCCGACTCTCATTTTTTGCCTTTAGTTAAAATAAATGAAATGTTAGTTGCCATAAATATTATTGTAGTAGGGACGATGTCGAAGAATTTTATTTTTAGTTTGAAACCGGCTGGAAGGAAGTCAGTTGAAATGTTTTTGAGGTATCATGGTCATTAGCTTACGTGTTTAAATTTTCTATTCAATTACCAAACTATTGAATCGACAAAAAGTATTTACGTATCAGACAGTATCCCGTGACCGTACAACCAACCTTCTCCTTCATTGTCTTTTTCATTTTGCCTTTTCCTTGCATCATTTTGGGCTGTCCTGACTTCTTGTCCAGCGCAGAAGATCATCTGTCCGAAAATCAAATAATTTCATTGATAAGTCTTTGCACATAACTGTGCTCGTTGTGTCCCAAAGTTACACTTATTGCAGATGCAGACATGATGTTGTGAGTTATTGAAAACCCTTCATTGAAAATGCAGGTTGTTATTTTAGCAGAAAATAAACAGAGGTCAAACACTAGTACAACGAATAAAAAATAATTTTTTATATAGTCTAAAAATTCACTTACAGACATCACAAAGTTATTAGTCTACATTAATAAACGACTGTAAAAAAAGTTAAAAGTTCATCTGAACGATCGCATTACAACCCGCTTCCAGCGTTCAGAGCTAAACGTTTCAAACATTTGTTTAAAAAAAATCGAAATCGACCTTATAAGCTTTAATTAATTAAGATTTAATTAAGACCTTATAACCTTGAATGTATTCAAAGCATTTTTATTGTTTGTTTAGTAAAAACAAGTTGGAAATTGTTCATGAAACGTGGCAAGTGAAGTATATTTGTACTATAAGTATTCAGATCTTGGTGCAATAGCTATTGCACTCTTCTTTAAAAAGGAATGAATACAAATTTATTATGATTATGTATATTAAATTCAGTAATATGGAAATAATATTACTCCATCACCATGCCAATCTTGAACCATTACCTATCATGGGATATCAATGAATTAATTTCGTGTGATCGGATTTAATAGAATGAAGACAACTTTTATTAATATCTTTTTGAAGTTTTATTTTGATTTTCATAAAATTTAAAATGACTCGACATAATTCTGCAATGTTTATATGTGTTAAATTTAAAGCCATTCGGTTGGCTAGTTTTTGCGCTGTTATATGCGGACAGACGAACAGAGCAGTCGACGACTATAGGGGCTACGTATTTATATAATTACAACATTTGCTCATAGACCATAATGCAATTGAAAACTTTTGAGTGTTTTTGTCAATAAACTATGAACACGATACATACTTTATTTTCAACACCGAACAAGGCATAGTAAATCTCCATAACATGTATCAATTACAGAGCAACTCAACTATATTAACACAAGATAGAATTCGAATAGTCAGACAAACAAACCAAATTCATAAACACTTTCAACTATGTTGAAAACGTTAAAAATGCATGTACTTTATTTTGGGAATAACGGATTTTGAGCTTATTCTATCGATGATCACTTTCGTATTTTCAAGCTATGTTTTTGAGACTTTCACAGAAGTTGCTCTATACATTTAGCTAATACAATTTGTAAATAAAATTTTGATATCGTTCACGCATACACAATGAAAAATTATTTAGTAGACCTGCTCATTTTTCATACCTTTTTTATTATTTTTTAATTCTGATTACATGATATTGTGTACAAAGTTGTTTGTTATATTTTCGGAAAAGAACATTATTTTGTATTAAGAACTCTGCAAATTAAAAGCAAAATAACTTGGCAATATTTGGGACTGTTTTTATTTAAAAAAAAAAAAAAAAAAAAAAAACCTTAATCTTTTTACGAGTATACATGCTATCCCCATAAAAATTAGCACAGTTTACTACAATAAGCCACTTAATGATAATCTACAGTTTGAATGCTTTTGTTACATTAGTTTTAACAGGGGTATCCAAAAGATATTCGTTCTAATCAATTTGTTGACGGTCTCCTATGGAATTTCCGAAAAAGATGTTCACGGAAATGTGTGACATGTACTATTATGTTTACACACTTAGAGTTTCAGGATAATCTTTCATGAATTTTTTTCTAGATATTTAACAAAATATCTAAAATCGCAAGAGGCCGGTCACCTTTGGCCATACAGTGTAGGGAAGAGGGGGGTACGTTTGAACATTTTTTTTTAAATCAATGCATTTCTTACTTGAATTATATTTTTCGCGTTTTAAGTATTACATAATAAAAACAATACATTTATTCAACATACATAAACAGAAATTAAAAGTTTTCCATGTAAATTAAAAAAGTTGCGAGGGTTTAAAAAGCTGGACGATTTCTGTTCAAACCTGTCCCATGTAGGGGCACCTTTGAACAAATGAATAAAATATGAAATTATTGAGAATTTTCTTAAAGAGCTGCATATATTTCAGATATATAAAGTAATATGAATAAAATTAAATAACTATATTTTATTGAAACTAATAATTTTTCTATTATTTAACCAAACTTAAATCCATCAAAATTGAAATCAAAAATCATTGTTGAAACAACACAGACTGTCCCTCCAGTTATGTTTGGTTGTGAAAACTTTTTTACATATCCTTGAAATACATCAATATGATATCTGATACTTCTGGAAAATTAAAAATTTTCAGTTACTCTCTTTATGAAAAAAAACCTGACTTAAATTCCGTTTTATCTAGTACGAAAACCAAAAATAATATCTTTGAAAGCATAAATGAAAAAGTATAGGCTTTGTTAGACAAACCTGCTAAATCATAAATCATTATTGTGTATCCGGGATTTGCAATTATTAAATAAATGAATGTCATCATCAATTTAGATTTGAAACTTCCTATCGCTGATACATTCAGAGATCGCAATACATGTGTGTACTAAGGAGGGAATATTAAGACATTAAGAGTATAAGTCCATGTTCTTTGATATTCTTAACTAACCTCTTTTCACAAAGAAAAATTCCCAAAATAATAATACTTATGTACATCAATAACTCTTTACTTCATAGTTTTAGATGTTCAATGGTGCCCCAGCTTTTTTGTTCAATGGTGCCCCATCACATGGAGTTCAACATTACAACTTCTTACTGAATTTGGCTGAAAAATTTAAGTAAAACAAAGGTTATAAACTAAAGATTACATCTTTATTTGAGTGTTGAACAATAAATCAAAATTTTAGGGATAAAAAATTGTCAACAAAAATCTTACACCTTTATTTTCTTGAGTTTAGATTCAAGGGAGAGAAAAATACCTATCTTGCTTAGACAGTACTGTGCATACAAAATGGCCATGCTTTGTATCCTTATAGGACTGAAGCAGTAGTAATGTATTGCCATAGACATTTTTAAAAAAATAATTCATTTGAAGGAAAATATTTAGAGTGTTCAAAGGTGCCCCCAGTTCAAACGTGCCCCCCTCTCCCCTATATAATCAGAAATAAGAAACAAACAACTAATCAAAAATACTAGCATCGTTTGAAAGCCTTGATTTAGTAGTTGTTGTCATTTTTATCCATTAATTTTACTTTAGTTTGAAGCTTATCGCTCATGTTTCTTTTCAGACTTTATTTTATATAGAAGCTCATATATCACAAGGGTGAATTCTATTGACATTTTAAATATTGGATAAATATTATTTTTATTTTCGAGCCCATGTGAATTCCTTTCTTAAAGAAATAGCATTCCTCTTTTCTAATATAACAATATATTTTACAATATGGCTCTGAAAAATCCCTTTTACTAAAAAGAAAACAACAAACAAACCGGTGAAAGCACTTTGTGTCATCTATTAGAGCCATGATATAGAAGTCTTGTTGTTAGTGTGATCTATTAATTTTACTTTAATTTTATTTTTATCGTCCGTGTTTCTTTTCATATTGTATTTTATATGATGCTCATTTATCAGAAGGGTGAGTTCGATCGATATTTTAAAGTATTGGGTAAATATTATTTGTATTATCTAGCCTATCTAAACTAATTTTATAAATAGAAAAACATCTCTGTCGCTTTAATGTAATAAGGTCTTTTATAATTATGACTTTGAAAAATGTTTTTTACTTTTAAGGAGCAAAAATGCAATGAATAATAATCTACTTAAAAATACTGGTGCCAACTGTAAAGTCATTATTTAGAAGTCTTGTTGTTATTGCAATCCGTAAATTTTGCTTTAGTTATAATTCTATTATACGTTTTCTTTTCATACTGTATTTTTTATGATGACTTTTCATCACACGAATAAATTCTTTCGGTCTTTTTTTATTATTATTGGACAATTAATATTTTAATTCTCAGATCCATGCATAAAAATTCACTTTAAAATGAGAAAAATATTCTTCATATGTACTAATATCTTCTAAGATTCCAAAAATTTCTTTTACGTTTAAAAAATTTCTTTTTCTTTACTTTTATTTCTCTTACTTTTAAAGCAATAAATAGTTACTTAACCCATTGAAGGGCGGCGGTATATTATATATACCACTGAATTTTAGTTCACACATGTCACATTAGCTCCTGAATTTTAAAATCTATTTTTGCTTTATATTATGTAAGGTGGTCTGGGGTAATAACGCCAGGCGGGGTAATAACGCCAAGTGCTAATATTTTGCATAATTATGAAATAATCTAGTAAATGACACCTATGTGCTCTGCGCAGAAGGGTTTTGAGTCATATAAATCGCAAAAAACAGCATCAAGTTAATTTTTTTTCATTTTTAGGTCTTTTTGTTTTTACAAGCATCTAAAATTAACGCTTGATCTAAAATTTGCGAGATACGTTTTGTGATGTGAAGACTATTTTTTTATCCGGAAATACTTTGTTAATTACATAAATTTGTATTACATTTCATGGGCTTTCAAAATGTTGTTGAATATTTTAGATATCTTCTCGAGATAAATTTTAATTTAAAATGTACAGCGCAATAACTATAACGGGGTAATAACGCCAATCCTTGGCATTAATACCCCGGTTGATTCCCTACAGTGGCCGAACTACATCCTAAATACTGATTCAAATAAACACAGTTAAAACTGTGCAATGTTTCTAATAATTCTATTTAAGCGGTCCTTTTTAAGCAAAAAGAAGCTCACGATCTGATATTCTTTTGCCTCTTCCTCCCCCCCCCCCCACACACACCACACCTTTATTTTTCTTACACTTTCACAAAAAATTGAACATTTTCAATAGCTCAGAATGCAATTTGTCAACTTCTAAGTTTGTAGAGTTTGTATTTTTAGAATTGGGCAATCTACATGCAATTATTCCATCTTATTTCATAGTTTTGTTTGCATGGCGTTATTACCCATATAGGTGGGTAATAACGCCAAATAGCATTGGTCAAGAAAACACGCCATTACATTTTATGAATACATATCTGTTAAATTATTTTTTTTATATAGATAGTCAACGAGTTGCTGTATCAAATCATATATTTGTTTGAAAAATAAAAACTAAAACGGAGCCGTGAAAATTGGTAGATCCTTAACGTGGCGTTATTACCCCAGGGTACCTTATTTGAAGAAGTATTTTTACCTACTTTCATATAAATTTCTTTTAAATCCTGGTGCCAATCAATGATTTAAACATTTTGGTAACAGAAGTGCTTCGCCCTGAAATTTTTAAAATACGAGTGTCATCTGTGAAATCGTAATTTAAAAGTATTGTTATTAGTATAAAAGATTGAATTTTAATTTTGTTTTATCGTCCTTTTTTTTCCAGCTCATATAACATTTTATTTGCTACTCAACTATCATAAGGCTGAATTCTGTCGATTTTTCCTTAAATATAAGGTAAATATTATCTTAATTTTCAAATACATATGAACTCACTTTATCAAGTCAAAAATATTCTTTAGTTATAATATAATAATATATTTACAGAATTCAAAAAATACTTTTAATATTAAAGAAGAAAAGGATAGTAACAACTATTCAAAAGTATTAGTGCAATTTGTGAAGACGGTGATTCAAAAAGTCTTGTTGTTAGTATGACCAACTAATTTTAATTTAGTTTTAATTTTATCATTCTTTTTTCCTTCCTGTTATATTTTATCTCTTACTCAGTTATCACAAGGGTGAATTCAACTGGCGTTTTCTTAAATATTAGGTAAAAATTATTTAATTTTCAAACCAATGTGAATCAATTAGAAAAATAAAACATTGTTAAAATCAAAAGTACAAAGTAATACACAGGACACGTTTCAGGATGGAAATTTAACACTTTGCCATCAGCTAAAATAAACACGTGCCCGAAAGAAAGTTTAGCTGATGACGGTCTGTTAAATTTCCAACCTGAAACGCTCCCTGTGTGTTATTTTGAATTTTATGATAATTTTAATAAAGTTTTATACTTCTAATTGTGATTTATCTTCAGTTTTTCGGAGCATATTCATAGCGTATGAAGTAATTTTATTATGAGAAAAATACTCCTGTTGTGTAATTTTTTAAAAAAAAGTCTTCGATAATATAACTCTGAAAAATTCATTTTATTTTTAAGGAGCAAAAAGACAATAAATAACTGCTCAAAAGTAATCATGAGAGTCGTGATATAGAGATTATGTTATTAATGCGACCCATTAATTTTAATTTAGTTTTAATTTTATTCTCCTTTTTCTTCATGTTATACTTTGTCTGCCCATATAAACACATTTTATAAAGAATCTTCTTATGTAATATAATGATAACTTCTATGATTCCAAAAAATCCTTTTTACTTTTAAGGTGCAAAATCGCAATAAGTAACAACAACGCAAAAGAATTTGTGTCTTCAGTAAAATCAAAATTTAGAACTATTGTATGTTACATAAGAATAATAAATATTTTACTCAATGCGTATATATGGGGTAGAAAATAAAAACACCTTATATTTTAGAAAAAGTCGTTCGAATTCATCAGAGTAATAAGTGAGCATCAGATAAATTAGAATTACAATATGAAGATAAACAGGACGATAACGTTGAAACTAAATTAAAATTAATGGGTGACACTAATAATAAAACTTCTAAATGATGATTTTATAGATGACACTAGTACTTCCGAGTGGTTTTTTATTGTCATTTTTGTTCTTTAAAAGTAAAATAATTTAATTTAGTTTTAGTTTTACTGTCCTTTCTTAGCTCACAGGCTATCAAAGCCTGGGAGCTTATGTGCCCGTCCGTTCTGTATGTGCGTATGTACGTAACGCGATAACTCATGATAAAAGTGTCGAATTTACTTGAAATTTTGGATGTATGTACATTCTAATAAGGCGCTTTCCTGATTAGTTTTTGGAGTTCATTCGATATGTATAAGAGGGGGAAGAGGGGCTCATGCCCCTCCCCTTATTTTATATAAAGGGGTTTTTTATACAAAAATATCAGTTTTCGTTTAAAAAATTAGATATAGGATCATTCTGATTAGGCACCTCCGTGATCAATATTAGGTCATCATTGAATAAGTATAAAGAAGGGGAGCGGGGGGCTCATGCCCCTCCCCTTAATTTATATAAATGGGTTTTTCAAGCAGATTTCTGAATTCTGATTTTAACGAAATTAACCCTTGGAACGGAATTAACCCTTGAAAATATAAGACTGTAATGTACAATTAGTATGTGTAGCCTGTGAGCTCCATGCCAACAGTTTAACTGGCAATATTCTTTTTATTTTAATTGCGTTTTATTTGTAACTCATTTATCGTAAGTGGGTTTTCTTAAATGGTAGGAAATCTGTTTTAATTTTGAAACCCATATGGGCTAATTTTAGAGTGAGCAAAGTATTATTTTGTGTAATGTAATAAAGTCTTCTATGATACGACTCAGAAAATTTCTTGCTTTTAAAGGTTAAAAAGGATAATAAAAAACACTCGAGAATTTAAGCACCGTCTGTAAAGTCATGATTTAGAATTATTTTTATTATTTAGGTCACCCATTAGTTTTAATTTAGTTTTAACTTTCTCGTCCTTTTAATCTTCATATTGTACATTGTAAAAAAATCCGTTAAATTTACGGCAAAATCTGCTGGAAGCAATGTAGTTTTTGCATTAAAAATTGCAGTAAAATTACATATAATTTTTTTATTACATCTAATATTACTGAAATTTTTACGGCAAAAATTGCTGCCCGTAGTTTTTACTGTAAATTTAACGGATTTTTTTACAGTGTAATTTATCTCATGCTCATCTATCTCAGTGGTGAATTCGAACGACTTTTTCTTAAACATAACAAAATTATTTTTTTTAATTTCTATCCCCATGAACACGCATTTTAAACGGAAAAAATATTTATTATTATTATGTAATATAATAATATCTTCAGTGATTTTGAAAAGTCATTTTACTCTTCAAGAGCAAAAAAAAAAAAAAAAAAAAAAAAAAAAAAAAAAAAATACAATAAGTAAAATTCACTCGAAAGTACTGATGTCATCTGTAAAATCGAGATTTAGAAATATTGTTATTATTATGTCTCATTAATTTTATTTTATAATGTCCTTTATTTTCATATTATATTACATTATCTGTTTCTGATTTATCACAAGAGTGAACACTACCGGTGTTCTTTTAAATATTAGGTAAAATTTGTTTTAATTTTCAAACCCATGTGGACTAATTTTAGAATGAGAAAAGTATTTTTCTTGTGCAATATAATAATGTCCTCTATAATACGACTCTGAAAAATTCTCTTACTTTTTAAAATCAATAAAGACAATAAATAACCATTCAAAAATAGTGGTGTCATCGCTAAAGACATCATTTAGAAGTTTTTTAATAATAAGTTAATATTAATTTTATTTTAAATCCCACAAAAGTGCATTTAGAAGGAAAAAATGGATTCTTCTTGTGAAATATAATATAATATATATATATGTATTACTCTAAAAAATCCCTTTACTTTTAAAGAGCAGAAAAGCATTACTATTAACCGCTGAATAGTAGTGGTATCTTCTAAAAGGTTTAGAAGTATTGTTATTAGTGTGACTTATTAATTTTTAATTTTATCTTGCATTCGTAATTATGTAAATACGAAATACCTATAGCCGTCTTTCAATCCGTCCGTCTGTTCATCTGTCCGCCCGAATTTAACAGAGCAAAAACTACCCAACGGAATCGTTTGAAATATAAAATATATAATTATCGTATAATTTTGTCGAGTGATTTCAGGTTTTATGAAAATCGGATGCATAATTTAAATACAGGACAATGAAAAATATTCCGTTACATTACGGCCAAAGGGGAAAAAACAGTTTTAAGTGCATTTTAGTGATGTTACACATTTTCAAACATAATAAAATTGATATGCATTTAGGAAATATATACTAAAGTATACATTCTGTACAATCTGTGATGCAAAGAACATTTGTTATTAATTTACAGAGCCACACAAAAGTTATCCATTACATAATGGTATAGGGAGGAACAGTGTTTAGGTACGTTTTGATTACATTAACTATTTTACATTTTAAGAAATTGATGTACGTTGCTGAGATTAACAACAAATAATTTCGTGCATAATAGAAAGCAGACAGTATTTGCACAAAAAAGGTTTCGGA